>OX465288.1:18251383-18721319 GCA_949987695.1 Merzomyia westermanni | reverse complement strand
TGGCCATTTGAAGTTAACTTATCTTTAAACTCGATTTGCAGCTAAACGGAGCGTTGTAGACCTATCAAACTTTGCATTTTTCAAAATTGAGATATACCAGTGAAACTATACATTTTTGAAAAGGATTTTCCTTTAGCTATCCAATGATGTATAAACCATGAAAATGTTTGCAAAACTGTGGAAGTTATGGCCATTTTAAGCTTACTAATCTTTAAAATATTTTAAATATGCGCAAAAAAGAGTATAAAAATGTATTGTTTGAAGCCAATAAAATAAATTTGATAGTAATGTTGCATGAGCTATTTAGTTAATTTCCTCTATACTTTCTTTCATAAAACATTTAATTTGGTTGTTATCAAAAACTTGAGCCCGCTAAAAGCAGCCTTCGGCTGCTTTTTTTATTCAAAAACCTCAATGTTTTGAGTAGAAACTATGACAGATCGGAGAATGTAATACTGTTAGCTACATCTTGTCCTAACTCGACTTTGACTGTTATTCCTAGTTGATAAAAGCTTTACTATGAGTGGTATAATTCGAGTATTTTAGAAGACTAGCTCGATTTAGCCAAATAATCACAGTAATAAATAAATATTTCCTTCACAACTAAATAGTTTGATGTTGCATTGTAGAGTACAAACCATCACCGAAACACACATTTGGGCACGACAATTGTCACACATTGAAAACGTTTTGAATATTGTTTGTTTGATGGCGTGCATTGGTGGTGGCGTGGCGTGTTTGAGTGCGCATGCGTGGGTGCTGATTGCATGCCGCGTGCGCCTAACTCGTGCTGCTGTTTTTCAAAACATTTTTTTTTTGTTGCGCTAAATCGGCAGCTGTAATCCGATTCCGCTGTGTGTGTGCCGCTTTTGATGATTTCATTTTGATTTACTTATTTCAAATGCTTTTGTTGCGTGTTTTTTTTTTTGTTTTTTTGTTTTCAACCGGCGATTCAAAAACTTTATCGCGTTGCTGCTTGTCTGCTTGATAGCTGTCAATCAATTAAATGCACCACTGCAGTTCAGTTTGTGCACGCCACCTACCAACATTGCGTTTTGTGTGCTCAGCTTTGTGTGGCAAGGTCGCTCGCGTTTGCTTTTAACAACTGGCAACAAGCAGCGGACGTGCAACATGTTTTTTTCGCTTTCCTGCTGTGCTACATTTCAAAGGATTTTGTTGGTTTTTGTGTGATTTTGTTGGTTTTTGTGTGGTTTTGTCTTAGCTTTTTACTAGTGTGACTTTGGCGCATTTTTCTTTCGCTGAACTTTTCTTTTGCTTTCGTTTCCTTGGCACATGGGCTATTGGCAGTCACCATTTGACAAGGCAAATAGCACATGGCCACCCAAAAAGTGCCATTGGCAGGAGCGAATGTGCTCCACATTTTTTGGGGCGCTGTAAGAAGCGGCATGAGCTGGCAGATA
Organism: Merzomyia westermanni; assembly: GCA_949987695.1. NCBI lineage: Eukaryota > Metazoa > Arthropoda > Insecta > Diptera > Tephritidae > Merzomyia > Merzomyia westermanni. Next base: position 18,719,898 of record OX465288.1, on the reverse strand, counting down.
TGAAAGACTGTTTGTACACACATATCTACATATATATATGCATGTAGTTTATGTGTGTATGGGATAACAAGTAAGGCAGTCTAAGTTCGGATTTCAACGAATATCATATACTCAGCTGTACGCTTTAGAAAAAAAGTTGTCGCTATTTTTTCTTTATGTGCTGATCAATATATATCAATATATAAAAAGTTGAAAGAGCAAACAGCGCGTCCACCAATTTTCATGCGAGTGCATCAACATTTTAAGGAATAATCATCTTCGATAGCAGCAGGGAAAAACATTAATTGCTAAGTAAAGCTTTCGAATTTATATAAACATAGTTAAATTAGCCTTACTTAGCTTATTCCCTTTGCAACACTTCAATCACGCTTTTTTTTTTGCTTTAGGAACGTAAATGTATGCCCCATAATATTATAAATAAAAACACTGGCGAGTTTAAGAGTAGGATGTTCCGGACATTAGCTCCCCATTGTGACGATACGTTTCGACTGGCTTATTTCATTTGATATAACATAAATAAAATAGTAAAAATGCGTTTTCGTTAAAATTGTTTTGCACCTGCAAACCCTAAGCGGAATTCTTCATGAAGTGTTACCAACCGTTTGTTGTAATTCTAAATTTTTACGGCGCTTGGAACCTGACATGGTCACAGACTAAGTGCTCGACCACCCAATTGACAGAATCATCTAAATATTTAAAAATATTCTATACGTAAGTCCGTTGTCAATAAACTCCCTCTAAACGCCTGGACCGATATTGATGAAATTTTTTTTGTATACTCAAATTGCCTCGAGGACGGTTTAGATTCACAATCCGGACCACTTAATGACGTGGGCGTGGCACCTCCCATACAACCCAGATTTTTCGAAAAGCATATCTCTGAAAGTATTTAATGTAGAATCCTGAAAATTGATAAGGAGCTTATGGAGAACAATCTTTAAAACCTCGGATTGAACCCAGGCAACCGAACGTTTGTGCCACGGTACAAACCATATGTGCACCTGTTCGACAGAGCATATTACCCAAACACCATACTGACTCTGGTCCAACGTTAGTCAAACCGCCTTTTCCGCCTAGGAATTCCGTTAAAAGGAGTTCCGTTAAAAGATATTGATGACAATGTTACACTTTGCATAAGAATATATTTTTTTTAATTTGTGCGAAAATTCGACCTCTTAATAAAATTTTAAAACCGGAACTGAACATACCTTTATAGATAACAAATACATATATGCAATTCTAGCTCAGTCAATTATGTGCTGCCGCATGCTATTTTAGTTACGCAGTTGCCAAGTAGCTTAAAGTAAAAAAACTTAAATGACACATGATACTAAAGGTATCAAAAGAAAAGTATTTTTCAGCTCACTACTAAAAAACTTTATTTAGGTACACTTGAAAAATGGCGTTGCGACCTAATCCAATTGTATCGATTATTGAATAATACCTAATGAGATCTTGTACACCAAATAAAAAAACATTTAACAAACCCTGCAGTGAAACATCAAACTAGTCAGTGAACATAATAGTATCCCCCTATAATTTTCTGGTTCAAATCAGTAGTCAGAAAAAGTTCAATCCATACTAGTATACGATTAAAATTTTCATAGTATGTGTTAAACCGACATAAGCTTTAATTATATTGGAACGAATTTTTGTCATCCCTTGTCAATTTTGGTTTTGTAACAAAACTTTTATTATTTCTTTCGTTTGTTTCATGCATGCTATTGTTATTCATAAACTCTCTCTATGGCGCGATATACAACAGGTATATCATCATAAACCTCCTAAGAGATTTTTGCGCCAAGCTTCTCTTCCAATTTGTGGTGTGCCGATTTGAATTTTCCCTACAAATTGGTGGGACCTACAGTTTTTTGCCGACTCCGAACGGCATCTACAAAGGAGACGAATTTTTGCTGAGAAGCCTTGTCATGGCAGAAATACACTCGGAGAGTTTGCCAAACCACTGCCGAGGGGCCACCCCGTTTTGAAAAACTTTTTTCAAATCACTTTTGATGTTACCTGTACCAGGGCTCGAACCATGGACCTTCGGTGTGGTAGGCTGGCAACACTACCTCCACACCACGGCGGCCGCCAATTCACAACCAGCTTATGAAATATTCCAAAGATATAGTTTATGTTTTGCACTCCCAAGTCGGGGTTTTTCACAGCGAAAATGATGAAAAATGAAAATGATGTATTGATGAGTCGATTTTGTTATTTTAATCCCTGCTAGAGGTTTTGGTCCACATTTGAACTAGTATTTTTTTCTTTTTCGGGCTAGTATGATTAGACTGCAATTTTACTATTACATTTCATTCCATTTTGAACTACTATGAAACTGGTATTTTACGACCAGTATGATACTGATATATTTCCAATATACATAAACTAGTATTTCTTGAGTAGTAGATGACTGGTATGTTCTGGTCGGAATCTGACAATTGACATCTCGTAGTTGCTTATATGGGCAAATGACAGTTGGCTGACTAGGTGGGTTTGGTGCATATACTAGTTGTAAAGTAGTTTGAAACTAGTTGATTTGACTGCAGGGACTTTTTAATACTCTACATTTCCAATGTAAGACATCTCTGAATTTAGAAAGTTAACTTCTATCACATGTACGCTGCTAAACGCAGTTTTTTTTGAGGCACTTTTTTAAAACTATTTTTAAAAGTATTCGTGGTGGCAAATATGGTTCTCTTTATTATTGAAATGTTGTTATATACCAATTTTTTTTAAGTTGTGCTTACTGAAACATCAGAATATACTCGATATTTATATATTCTCGCAATTGTTCTTACAACGACGTTTTGGAAGTAAAATAGAATTGATATAAAATAGGTTTTCGCAGAGAATTAGGCTATTGAATTTATCCTTAATCCTCTTAAAAATCTTTTACGATTTTACTTATTTTGCTCAGCTGAGTATAAAGCAAAAGAGCCGGCAATGGCGGTGCAGTTTTCTTTTAAGTATTGCATTTATTACTCATTTTGTATCTGTCTTCTTGCAGCAGCCGGCTTGTATTGTCTGTCGTTGTTTTATTTCTTCATTTAAGAAATAGTTAAGTAACACAAATCGTGCCGCTTTTAACTCCCACGCGCTAATGCTCATGCGCATGCGCACGTACCACATGCCATTATTTGTTGTCGATATACGCTTACAGGCTAGTATTTGCTGTTGTTGTTGTCACCACCAATGTGGATTTTGCTTAATTTACATTCAGTGTTTACGATATTTGTTTTACCTTAAAAAAAATTAAATAAAATTGTTAGCAGTTCCGCTTTGACAGCGTCAAATGAACGAAATATGTGCTTGGCTGCAAGCGCACACAGCACACGTCCCCGCTTGCCGGCAACATTTTGATATTCCTTAATCGGAATGATTTTTTCTTTGCTGCCCTACAACCGAGTCTTGTAAGTTTAATGTAAAATGCAGAAAAATGGCTCATTTGTCATGAGTTTGACTGCCCTAACTACGTTATTGTGATCGCGAATTGCCTCTTTGCCTCAGAAAAAATGTTAATCAATCAAAGTGAAATTTTTGTCATGGCCAAATTCGTCAGTCAAGCGTTTTGCGACTATAGGTGTCAGTAAACGATAGTTCAAAGTAAGCTAGTTCACCGGTAACGGAATCTGAATCGGAGTTTTCGTAATTTGTTTACGGAAATGAGAATCGGAAGTACAAGGAAGGTACAACAGACCAATATCTACTTAATTTTGAAGATGTTGTCTAATAAAATAATGCTTAAAGTTGTTTTGATAAGTGATTCAGGCTCGTATTATAACTAGTGTCGAATGCTTTTCCGTATCCTCTAAAACTTGTATATGCGTCAGTGAAGGCCACACAAATGCGCATGTGCTGAAAGCTAAACTATACCCAAACTAAAATTTCGAAGCTTTAGTGTTAAGCTTTTGCTGTACTTGTAGATACCGGCCGTTTTTGTTCATCATTTAGATGCTAGATACCATTTTGCCTGGAAAAAATTTTGATTTGCGAACAACAAAAAAATAAGCAAGCAGAGAAAACTTTAAGCGCTTACAATTTTGTTTGGTTTTTACAGATGATAAATACACATTTGATTTTCAAAAAAAATTTAAAATTTGTGAGAGCAATTTCATTTTGTTGTTTTATTGACATGTCGCTAAGTGCTGACAAAAAAAAATGGCTTCTAATGGTTTGTCTACGAGCTTTTGTACTGCTTGTGCAAGGCTGTATCTGAGAAAGCTCAATAAAGCTCTCCCACGTGCTCCTTTCTATTGAGCACAGTGACCGATTTTTTATTGACTTTCTATTAAACAAAAATCAGGCCTTTGAAGCATCTTAAAGAATCTATGACGTATGATAGAAAAGAACAATGGTAATTTATATTTTTGAGTGGTGAAACAATTTTCCAAAAATAGCCTATTTTTTAGCATAAGCACTTAGCCAGATGCGAATAAAATGAAGAAATGAGTTGTTTTGTCAAAATTTGGGATTTTCTTTGAAATTCAAAGGGAAACTGGTCGCTTGAGAGATGGCAGCATAAAAATAATTCGTAATTTTGATGCTAGATAATATTTTTTCAGCTAGCCTAATACATTTTTGAACTAAAAGCAACAAAAACATAAGCTAGCAGAAGCAATTATAAGCGCTCATAATTTTAATATAGGTTTTGTTATTGATCGACTTCCATTATAACTCCGATTCCAATAATTCTGAGCCTATCCCTATCAGTAATAAGATGCGACATTTCGTACACCGACTCGAACCTTCAAAACGTCCCTAGTTTATTGAAAGGGAAAATTGTTTATTTGACGATTATTTGGCAACACATAAATATATATGTAGGCAGATCCCATTCACTGTTGTTGTTTTAGCACTACTTCGCACTGCCGAATAGACATGTCAACTTCAGAAATTGTCATCAATCTTTTCTAGCGGCAGTGCTAGTAAAGCAGAGTATTAAAGGTTTGGAGGAGAAGAGTCTGGGTAAGAAGAGCCTGATTTCCAGTGCAGTTTAGAAGATAATTGGCTTTACTGCGGTTAAGTAAGAGCTTAACCTAATAATAATATTTAGACCAAAATTGAGCAAGAGTGAATCGCTTCTCCCCGGTAACATCGCGTTCTTCTGCAGCTAGAGGAGGTGCTTTTGTTTGCATGAAGTCTTAACAAAGGAGCTTACCGACTCTATGTCGATGTTGTTAAGTGCCTATTTTTACGCTTTTGGATTAAGGCGCTTTGTAATACGAGTTCGGATCTTGTCGCTTCTTCGCTGATTTAATCTAGTACTTACCGTAATGTCTGTATATTTCATGGACTGCCTTTTAATCGGGTTACTTGTGTTTTTTGATCAGAGCATACCTTGATAGATACTTTAATGCTTGGTACTGAATGTTTATTATTTTATTTTCAGGTGAAATATAGTAGGCGAGCTCTCGGCGTGCTAAGTAAACTTTCCGTCTGTGCGGCATGAAACAACATATTTTCTCAGCTAGAGTTAAATTCTCCAACTACGTTTGATCGGTCCTTTCCAAATCCACTTTCTGCTTAATCGCCGTCAAGGAATCGGGTTACTTTCCGTATATATAATTCGCTAAAGTTCTTTCGTTTATTATTTCTATAGTTGTGTTATGTTGTATGCATCTATTTGGCATGCGTACTGCAAAGAAGAAAAGAAATTCGCGATAATTGTTTTGTAAAACTTGTGGTGAAGTGCTGGAAATGTTCAAAACTAGTTTGATTGACACACAACAGTATTGACCCAAAAACTTGTCGACGTCTGGTGATATATCTACTGTCAGGCCCGAAAAGCATTTAAAATCAATAGTATAAATACATATGGTTTTATGCGTTGGATCAGCTGCCTTGTAGGGAAAATCTGGCATGGTGCGCTCTAGGGAGTTCTCAGATATCTTTTTCATTTGCAATAAACTTTCCAATTTGATATAAAACTGTCCCGGTGAAGCGAAATTATTCTCCACTAAATTATCTTTTCTTTTCGTTTTTTTCCGTTTACTTCTTTTGCTTGCAAGGTTTATTAATTTGCCATCAACCATGATTCTCCACAAGATCCTCTGAAAATAGCAAAACTATACGAACTAGTCTGACGAGAAATCGTGCCTGTTTTCGAAATAGCACTATACTTATAGCCTGTATATGTTTGTTGCTTTCAATTTTTCCTCTAATCAAAAATAAAATAATAAACTAAGAACTCGTTGAACTTACAAAAATATTTAAAAAATCAAACCAGCAACAAAATAAAATAAAATAAACTAAAATAAAATAAAATAAAATAAAATTTAAAAAATAAAATAAAATAAAATTAAATAAAATAAAATAAAATAAAATAAAGTAAAATAAAATAAAGTACAATTAAATTAAAGTAAAACCAACGAAGCTGAAATAAAATGAAATAAATAAAATACAATAAAATAAAATAAAATACAATAAAATAAAATAAAATCTAATAAAGTAAAATAAAATAAACTAAATAAAATAAAATTAAATTAAAGTTAAACAAAGGAACCTGCAATAAAATAAAATAAAACAAAATAAAAGAAATTTGAATAAAATAAACTAAATTAAATATAAAATAAAATAAAATAAAATAAAATAAAATAAAATAAAATAAAATAAAATAAAATAAAGTAAAATAAAATAAAGTAAAATGAAATTAAAGTAAAACCAACGAAGCTGAAATAAAATGAAATAAATAAAATACAATAAAATAAAATAAAATACAATAAAATAAAATAAAATCTAATAAAGTAAAATAAAATAAACTAAATAAAATAAAATTAAATTAAAGTAAAACAAAGGAACCTGCAATAAAATAAAATAAAACAAAATAAAAGAAATTTGAATAAAATAAAATAAATTAAATATAAAATAAAATAAAATAAAATAAAATAAAATAAAATAAAATAAAATAAAATAAAATGAAATAAAGTAAAATAAAATAAAGTAAAATTAAATTAAAGTAAAACCAACGAAGCTGAAATAAAATGAAATAAATAAAATACAATAAAATAAAATAAAGTACAATAAAATACAATAAAATAAAATAAAATCTAATAAGGTAAAATAAAATAAACTAAATAAAATAAAATTAAATTAAAGTAAAACAAAGGAACCTGCAATAAAATAAAATAAAACAAAATAAAAGAAATTTGAATAAAATAAAATAAATTAAATATAAAATAAAATAAAACAAAATAAAATAAAATAAAATAAAATAAAATAAAATAAAATTAAATAAAATAAAATAAAATAAAATAAAATAAACTAAATAAAAGAAAATAAAATAAAATAAAATAAAATAAAATACAATAAAACAAAATAAAATAAAATTTAAGAAATTAAAATATAAAAAGAAACTTTCGTACTATTTGTTGTTAAAAGGAAACAAAGATAAGCACGACGAGGAAAGTAAAGGAAAGGAAAATATATTAAAAGAAACTAACAGCAAAGAAAGGAAAAGAAAAAAATTAAAAGAAGAGGAATGTAAAATGCGCTGAAAGATGGGGAAAAAGCGAAGAAAAGGAGCAGGTAAAAAATAAGATAAAAGTAAGTTCCGTTGTTGAATTTCAACCACTGTGCGATCTCTAGTTATAATTTGAGAAACAAAATAATTTATTATAACTCACATTTCGCTTCTACTCTCTGAACAAATAAAAAAATATAGCTAAAAATAAATACAACATGCTACTCCCCTTTCCATACTCCCACAGCTAAGATATTTTCAAAAGTCTAGAACTCGTTCTACAGTTTCGTGGAACTGTCGAGATTTAGTTCGTTTAGGTTTACTGTTTCGATAGTTCTAAACTTTTTTTTTTCCAAATCGACTCTTAATTTGTGGTTTGAGTTGTTTCATCAGATGTATAGATGAAACATCTGCTACAAGAAAATTTCTACAGGGTAGGTATTTCAAACTTTTAGGGAGTATCACTGCGCACGCATTGTCAATGTTAGACAACAAGAAATCAAACAAATAACACTTGTACTCTTTGTCTCTGCGTCAATTAATTAAAAAATATAGTTCAATAGACACATTCATACACACACACAAACAGATAATCTTACGAATATATGCCACATGCTGCGTTGCATATTGTCAGCTATGGCAGTTGAGCGCGACAGCAATAAATCAATTCCATCACAAATGAAATGGAATGAATTCAAATGAAATACATTTAACAGTTAGCTGTCAGATAACGTTTACAACAAAAACAACAAACGTATGAAAGTTTTTTTTTATTTTAAATGACTTAAGAAACATTAAATCGTTGTTACAAGCCAACAATTTAACACCTTGAGAGTGGCAATCGAATAGTAAGAAGCCAAAGCAAGAACAGGAGTGGCGAATTAAGAAAAAAAACAAAATAATAATACAGAAATACAAATTTGTCTATTATAAGCAATATGTACGTACTGTTATTAAAACTGCTATATCAATCACAAATATGTTAGCCCTTTAGCATGTGTATGTACGTATGAAAGCATGTAAGCTTATATGATGACCTAGCTTTAACCCAATATTAACAGTTTATTCGTGAATATTTGTAAGCCCAGATGTTTTGTAAAATAGCTACGCCCTCGCCGTTTGCACATTTTTCGCATAAACCAAATTATATTGCAGTGAGTTAGACAAAGGACTAAAGATTCGAACGCGTTTAAGGTGTGGCGGTGATTGCTGCCAAAATTGTGGTCAGCTGGTACGAGGGTAGGTCGAAAATTCGGTAACTTTTTTAATAGAAAACATATGTTTGGAAAAAAAAGCATTTTATCTGACAGCATTCGCACGATAAACGTCTCATTACTTATTAATCATTGTATCTACGGACGATTTTAACAACAACGCTGAATTTTTGAGAATAATAATCTGTTTCTGTACAAATAGAAATATTATTAAGGACACTGCTATTCCCTTGATGAGTATCTTTTCTGCACCCAGACTTCTTGAGTCTTAGTGCATTTTGTTCTGATATACAAAATATATGCAAGCCGATTGGAAGCAAGCTCAAAATCTGACCCAAAGCTCGCAAACGCGTTCAGTTTGATTGTAGTTTTTCCCACTAAGCTAAATAGAAATAGTTCCTGTACATCTATGTCTCTCCGTGAGTAGCTGTCATTGAAAACCTTCAATATATTTGATCTTAGGCCTTCAGGGACTTTGTAACACCACGTGTAGAAAATCTTCTTGCTGGATGTTGAAGCGGCAATTTTGTAGGCTAAAAATTATGTTGTCTTCGTGTGTTAAAATTTGTGCTAAGTTTCAAGCGCCTAGGTCGCCGGGAAATCAGTTAAAAATTGAGCGAAATGTTACAAATTTAATCCATGCGGCGCCTGGGGTAATTTTTTAAACAAATATTGTATTGTCATGACGTTCTGAACAATGTAACAAGTTTGGAGTCTCTAGCTCACCGAAAAGTTATTCAAAAATCCATCACAAGATTCTACCGTTTTTCAGGGATCAGTGTATCACTTAGCGTGATTATCTCGTTTTCTATATATGTTACCGAATCCTGAGCTAAGTGCTAAGTCTAAATTCAATATTTTATTAAAAATTTTAGGTAGTTACATCTCGGCGCCTAATATAATATTATCACCAGGTTCTGAAAATGATTACAGTTTTCAGTATCCAGCTTACCGGAAAGCCTTTTTAAAATCAATTCCAAGAAACCCGACCTTTTCAGAAATTTATAGCTCTCTCGACTAGAGCGCCACCAAACGGAATATCTTCATTTGAATATTGTATTGCAACTGAGTAAAAAACATGTGGTAAGTTTCAAGCATTTGGCCATCGAGTTAAAAATCGATGGGAAGATTCTAAATGTCTCGATCTCAGTCCCATCTAGCGGAGTTTTTTTTGTTATGCCTGATTCCGGTTCTGAATTATGACTTAAACTTCAAGTTTCTAGTTTACCGTAAAGTTACACAAAACTCCACTTTTCCTTTGCTTTTCAAGTATTTGAAATTATAATGATCAGTGCACCATCTAGCGGAGTTATGTGAGCAGAGTGTTAGGCTGTCTTTAATTTTTGATACCAAGTTCCCATACCCTAGCTTACCTGAAAGTTATTTAAAAATGAATAACAAAATTTCAAATCCTTGCGCCACTTCCATTTTATATTCTTCATATTTTCAACCGTCTAGGTGGATTACCTAAGACTACGCAAGATTCCAAAATTTTTTATGAAAATGAACAGGCAAATACGTAAAAAGAAGTTGTTGGCCCTTGACTGTAGCTTTTGGGGTTTTATTATAAATTTTAAGTATGCAGTCTTTGTAAGCTTTATAAGGCCTGTATCGTATAATTCTCAAAAGAAGTATTAAGAAATTTTCAATTTCAAAGGTCGCCAAAAGAATATAATTTTGAAATTTTCTTTATGTAGCTCAGTTTTATCAGCATAAGAGAACAAATAAGAATTTTGGTTTTCGTCGTTTTCTCAACAAAAACATTCGCCGAAAGTTTTTGGGGAGTGTTGTCGGAAGTGACAGTCATTTGCCGGATATGAACCCAGAACGCTCCGGTACTTACTTACGGTGCATGCACGACTGTCGCGGGAACGATTTGATATGACCCCCTCCTTCCGTAAGGAAGAAGAAATTTGGTAATGAGAAGTAAGGGGCATCATATCCGTAGATCACCCGTCGTTACCTTTGGGTATTTTAGTCACCTCTTACGACAGGCAAGCCTTAGCGCGGGTAGATTCTAAGTCCCTAACACGCTGCTTACATCTCTATTTAATACAATCATAAAAATGCGGTAATAAATAAGTTTTGTTACAATTTTGTCTTTAGTTATATATATTATTTTAATTCTTTTTATTTATTGAAATATATAATCGTCTTATTATTGAGATAATCCCTTTTCCAGTTCTCGACCACAAAACTTCCAAAGAAAAACACAAAATGCATGCAACCAATAAAAAACTAAAAGCACGTAAAACTACCGCCAAATCCTCCAACCTCATTGGCGCGAAACCATTACTTTTATTATGTTCTTCCAAAGAAATCGCGCCCATCTCTAACATCTCGTAAAAGCTATGCCGACGCCACTGGTTAATCAAGCCGCTCTCATGCAGTTTAGAAATAAATGCATTTAAATTACGACGATGCACAGAACTCTTTTGTAGCGGTAACGCCAATGGAAACTGCTTTGCAATACAAATATCGGATAGGCGAAAAAGTGGGCGTGAAAAGTATTTCTGTAGCTCATCGTAAATGGCCCACATATCAGTGACGGTAAAAGCATAGCGCGTATCCAATTCATCACGTCGTAACGAAAATTCTGTAAAGTTATCAAATATGGTAAGATTTGACAAATAAAATCTAAAATCTTTATTCATTTTAATCCAATCCAATTCTTGCTCGGCAACCGCAATTTTAATGCCACGTTGCAATATATCAGCGATTGTTGATATTTTATTATCCAGGGGAGCATTAAAATAAAAACTCTGTAAATATGTGCAGTAAGTGGTATTGACAATGACACCCGCTAAAGCGATTGTGATATAGATAATTTTGTGTATGAATGAAATGTGTTTGGTAGCACAAAATGGCATACCCAGCAAACCACGCAAAACCAGAACGTTACCAAAGTGATTTGGCACAGCTTGCCAATATGCTATGGCAATCCAAATTAAAGATATTAACAAAATAATAAAAGCAAACACCAACACAACTGTTTTGTCTAAAATTGCATAATAGAATGTAGCTTTTGGTATAGGTTGCTCTAGCGGCACCATCAGACACCAATTGTTGCGTTGAAACACCACCGAATAGCTCAAATTAGCATCGCTATCATTCGCTGCAACTAATGAACCAATATCAAGTATATCATGCTCAAAATAATATTCCAACTCTGTCGTGTTTAAAGCTCTATGATTGACCTTTAACGGAATTTCTAATGTAGCATTATGATGTTGCGCGTATGCCACTAAAGATCTGCCCAAGAAACCGCTGAAGCTTCCATTCCCTATGCGTGGCGTGTAATTGTAACTTTGCGGATACCATGAACTCTCTATAACACGCAAAGGAAAGCCGTGCATGTTTGTCAAGTGACGCATAAAAACGCTTTTGTAATTTTCAGGAAATTTGATGTTTACAACTGTTTGTGTCGGAAAAAGCCGTAAAGTCCAATAACTGCGTTCCATCACTGCCATATGCGGCTGCAGTGCAATAACGTGCATCGCATGATGTTGTGCGCAGAGTTTTAGTATACGCTCGATGTACTCGAATGCAACCGTGTTGTCGAATAGTAAAATTAAACGTCGCTTTGTTATGCGCCACATATGTTGCCATAGTGTTAGCAGTAGCCTTTCATCCAGTTTAGTGTGATGTTTGAGTTTAGCTATGGCTAGCACTTCAGTATTGAATTTTTTCACAAAAAGTTCGTTGGGCGCTGTGTAGTTGAATACTAGCTAGGGTTGTCCATGTGTCTCGGCTAGCGCACGTAGTATGTGATCGCTATCGAGCTGAGCTTCTGTGCTCTGTGTGTGTGCCCAGTTTTCATAGTTGGTGTAGATAATCGTGTTGATACGGCGTTCCAGCGCTGCGGCATGCACAATATTCGTTAGTATTTTTTTAAATTCTTCATTAGTTCTTGTTATTCCTAACAAATTTAGTAGTATTGTAAGATTTTTAAAATGTTGCATACTAAACTTTAAATTGTTCCGTATTCACAAAACGCTTCCTTTGTTGCTCAGACTGAGAACTATATTTTAATGTTCCATAAAGCTTGTATGCAATGAGTGTGAGCGTAGACAAATGGAATCAAATGAAAATTACAGCAATGCAAGTAAGAAAGTTTAAGTTCGGCTGGAAACGACGATTATATACCCCGCTGTACTTATGAAGTGCAAGTGCTTTTAAAAGAATTCCATGTAACTAATACTCTGTGATAATGAAAAAATTCTTGTTTTTGTTGTGTTTTTGAAGATTGTTGTCGAAAGGGACAGTCCTTTGCCGGATGTGAACCCGGTACACTCCGGTACTTCTTGGCGGTACATGCCCGACTGTCGAGGGAACGATGAGGTATGACCAGTGAAACCTTTTAGGTTATCTCACCCTCTCCTTCCGTAAAAAAGTAGAAGATAGGTGATGAGATGTGAGACGCATCATATCCATATATCTAACATCAAGTATAACGTCATTACCTTGGTGCATTTAAGTCGACTCTTATGACAGGCATATACTTTTTATTAAAATTCTTATTTATGTTAATAATACATATTACAAATATGAACAAAATCTGTTGGCAATTACGGTTTTCAGTATCTTGACACTATCGCCACCTAGCGAGTAAATCTTGAGGAACCATAAATGCGTTTTCTGAATTGCCAACAAAACCTAAATTATGGTGAAAATCTCAGAGATCCAGCTTTAAGGGAGGTTAGCGACCCGAGCCACTTATCGGAATTTTTCCCTTTATATAGCATTGTGATCATGACCAGAACACTGGTGAAAACTTCAACATCCTGGCTCAACGGGAAGTTGGTTTAAAATCCCACCAATAGTACAGCTGGGTATATAAAAACATTTAGGCCCGGTTTTTCAGTACAAGTTTAACTCAATTTGTCAGTTAAACTAAGCTTAAACTTGTTACGCAGTTTTTCAGTCAACTTTAAACGAAGTTTAAACGGAGTTTAAGCGGTCAATTCGGCAGGGTTAAACTCTAGTTAACCTGTCAGCTGTTTTGCATATTTGATCGTTTTGGTTGTGAAACAATAAGCTGAACGCAATTAAGAAAGGACGATATTTTTATATTTAATTAAATACTGGATATATCATCTGACGAAAATGATTATAGTGATGCAGAAATTAGCGAAATCCTAACTATTACAATACTGAGGAGAAGCAATGGCATTAAATATGTAAACAAATGTCATCTGTTGCCGTATCTAGATAAAGAAAAAACCAATGTTGCCGTATAAAAAGCAAATATTAAAAGCGGCCTTAAACTCACACTGAAAAACCGCTCTGCAGTTTAACTGGAGTTTAAATTTATACCGAGTTTAAGCAAACTTAGTTTAAACTGAGCTTAACCAAGGACTGAAAAACCGGGCCTTAAAGATAAAAGTCCGAAATATTAATATAGGCAAAGGGCTAGCTTGCAACAAATTTAAGTAAAATGGCACCATAAATAAGAGGCTGATTATGCAAGTCACCATGACACATAGCAGCTGTCATTTACTCACAGTCACTGAAGTTAGTGAATGCCTTTATATAATAAGAATTTTTCTATAAACGATAAGAAGTGACTCGTTGCGTCGCTTAGTGTTTTACATAATGAGCCCGTAGGACAGGTTCCAACCGATTCCTGAAACCGTACATCTAACTTGATTCCTTTATACCGTTACAAACCCTCCAATGTATGGACAAAGTTGTAAGGCTCAGTGTACTAGTGCAGCTGGGTATACAAAAATCGAATTAGCGCTGCCTTATTATTACCGGAATGCAAGTTGTGTACTGATTAGAGATAGTTTATGAAAATATTTGCATTTTTAAATGGCTACGGGGACCCTGTGTTTAAAGCGAAATTACATCACAGCGCAAAAAGTGGAAAATCCATGTGTTGTTAAGGGCTCACTGGAGGCACCATTTACTTTTTTAATTGCCGCTTCACCTTTCAAACTGGTTTGACTGTGGAGTAGTTAGAAAAAAGGGCAATAAAAGGCTGGCAACTCAAAATGTGGAATTTAGAGGTTAGGAGGACGGTTAGACTGCTGGGAAGTCAGTTTTAGGGCAATAAAACGCCTGCGGGGTTTTGCTAATATTCAACACAAATGAATTATTCGGTATCGGCATTTGCTAAAACATCTAAAACTCGGATATTGTTGTAACTATGACTTACTTTGCCTTTTTACTTTCAAAGCTCTGACATCCCAAAGAACAGAAAGGTTGTCTCCCTCTTGCTTTGCTTCCATAGGTGGGTTTCGATAAGAATACCTTTCGGGCTGGAAAATTTCCTTTCATTCGCCTCACATGGCCCAGCCAACGTAGCCGCTGGGTTTTAATTCGTTGGACATCAACATAGTCCATAGTCTGCGTAGGGCTCATACAACTTATCATTTGTATTTGTAATAACAACAAAAATGTTTGCTCTATTCCTCTACTACACAAAAGTGCTCCATAATATTTAAAGAATATAATGAATTTATAAATATTTGTCTATCGCACACATAAGCATTACTTGAGTACATATGTGTCTACCACAGTGGCGTCGCTAGCTGCGCCGTACTAGTGGGTTCTACTCTAACCAAAGCGGTCACCCATAAATCATGCGAGCCAACCAAATCTCACTAAGTCTAAACGAAGGAAGGGGAGGGGTCAAAAATTCTTTAAAACTGACTCACGTAATTAATGGTTGTCCCATATTGCTGTTAAACCCGAGGGACGATCCCTTTCTAAAAAAACTTGTTTATAGAGCTTTTATTTTATTTTCACTTTTGCCGCCATCTGAATAAGAGGCCTTTCTTCAAAGTAGCTGGTGCCGATTGCTTAGTTTACAATGCTGTTATTAGATTTTATGTTGATTAAAATGCATAAAATGCCTTCCCTTATTGTAAGTCTCTCTTGGTTTCTAGATTTTCTCGAAGACTTATCAACAACTAGCTAGACGCGTTCGCGGTATTTGTGGAACCCCCGCAGCGGGTTGGTACAGTAGCAGCAGCTTGCAAACGTCCCCTGATTAAATGCCAGAAGGTTCTCCTGTCGTATTTCAGCAGAAGTGTTTCTATGAAGGGTTAATAATTAGGGTTGACATCTTATCCTATTATATTTTACTTACAAAATGAGTTCACAGATTTGAATGAACTTTTGGATGAGGGTAATATGTATAATACATTTCTAATTCTCTTACTTAATTTTGCCTGAACTTTCTTCAATGTTCCCTGAACTTTTTTATAAATGAAATACGGTAACACAATATGAGCGTCAAATATAAGTTATTTTACGTCGTATTTCTAAAAAAATATTTTTAAATAGGTTAAACAAATACAGCTGCCCCCTAACCTAAAGAATATTTGTTATTATCAGTATGTTTTAGCGGAGTTGCCACCTGACTGAAAAATAATCAAATGACATGCCAATGTGGGTATTCAACGAAAGGTATTTTACATCGTATTACATAAAAATATTTCTAGGTAGGGCTATTAAGTAGGTATTAAACTTATTAAAATTTTTTTATAGTGTTGCCACCCAGCTGAAAAACAGTCGCTAGGACATTGTACGCTATTGTAAGTATCAAAGGAGAGGTATTCTACCTCGTATAGGAACAATAATATATGTAGATAAAATGTTTTGACTGGGTTGCCACCTATGCAAACAATCATAAGTAGCGTTACCACGTTGGCTTGCCACATAAATTAAATTTCTATGCATTTTTCTTCTATATCTGCTATTATCTCTAAAACTATATGAGCTTCTAATTTAATAAAGTCGATTGTATAACTGTTTGTATGTAAAGCTAAATGTAACAAGTAAGGGAGGCTAAGTTCGGGTGGAACCGAACATTATATATCTAATAGTGATCTATTATAGCATACTAATTTACGCAATTCTATTTTAATACATTTCAGCTCGTATTATAACGCCAGCTGATTGTTTTCAATAAAAACACTTCTGTCATGAGTTTTGACGGGTAAATTATTAAAAAAAAAAATATAAATGTATGGTGCGATATACAACAGGTATATCATCCTAAAGCTCTTAAGAGATTTTTGCGCCGAGCTTCCAAAATGAAAATCAAAAAAGTTATATAACTTCCCTATTGCAGTGTGGTATTAACAGCTTGCCCGGATATTTTACTTGAGCGTTATCCTATTTGCTCAATTTTCGGCAAGTGTATATTACATACTATTAAGAAGCAGATGACCAATGTTGATTGAAATATCTTGTTAAAATTTCAAGCAATCGCCTTTGAAAATAGCAGAGTTTTTATGCTGAAAAGTGGGCGGCGCCACGCCAACTTCCGTAAAATTCAAAAATTTTTTTTCGCAGTTGAGTTTTCCTTAAAAAGCTTATTATGTGTGCGCGCATTCTTCCAAGGGAGACTAGAGTCATCCTAGCACAACTTCGTTCTGGATATTGTAATAGGTTAAACTCTTACTTATCCAGACTGAACTCCAACATACCAAATACGTGCCCTGCATATGGTATATCCTCTCACGATACCAAACATTCCTCTGTTCAATTGAACCTACTCTTCTAACACCAATATCACTCTGGTTCAACCCTGTTGAAACTGCGCGTTTCCTTGAACTCCCGTTAGAAGAGCTTGATGACTATTCTCAGAGTGATCGTGCTCATTAGGCAGGGCGGAGCATTGTTAATAACAACAACAACATTAAACAAAATTTCTTCCTATTACTGAAGTTTTAAAATAAATATTTATTGCCGCTAAAGGAGGATTTTTGACAGTTAAATGAGAAGGCTGGGAAAGAGGCTATTTATCACAGAGACAGATACTTTACGCAAATGAATACATCAAATTTGGAACAGTTGCCACCTATATCCCCCACACCTTCTGCACTAAATACACACAGTATATTAAAGAACTTTTCATATTTTAAATAAAAAGAATATTAATACAAAACCCATACTGCATACGCTAGTACAACAGGTGTCACGCAATCCCGCCCTATACTCGACAAAATATAATTATAAAATAATATATAATTATATGAACTCGATTAAACTAAGTGCTGACCGCCAAACTCCCAAAAGCGAATATTCCTACAGGACCAAAAAATTGTACGAAGTTTGGATAACAAATGTGAAGCCAGATGTCAGCTCTTTAGAAATTAGTTGAAAGCGCGGTAGCAGCAAGCGCATACTTTGAACGCAACGGACTTTTTATATACCAAAAATGGATTTTTGGTCTTTTACGAATTTTACTGCGCTACTCAATATTATAGGTTTATCAGCTATTGGTGTGCAATTTTTGAAAACGTTGACAGCTATTTTTACCGCCACCTCCTTGGAATATGCCGTCAATATCATACTCTATACCAACTACAAAAACTCAACATGGCCAACAAACGTTGACATGTCCGATTACATGTACATATTACGCGCTTTAGAAGCGTCACAATAGTTTAAACCTTTGCTGATTTTGGAATACTTACCAACAACCGAAATATATGAGAAAAAATTCAATACTGAGCTATTAAGTATAGTCAAACTCGACACGAGCAATGATTTATGGCAGCGTCTTTGGCGTCAACGGCAAACTCGTCTCATTTTGAATGTGATTGCTTTGCAGCCGCATGCGACAGTGCTTGAAGGACGTTATTGGACTCTGCGTTTATTTCCAAGTTTTGAGGCTTTAAAACTAAAACTTCCCGCCAACTACAGCGCAATATTTCCGCAACATGTACGGTTATCCGATACGTATCATAAAACTTGGCATACATCCGGAAATCTATATCTTCAAGACACGCAGCGGTAATGCAATATTGAGCTGTTACTAAGCACGCGCGCTTGTGGAATATGCCCATCTATACAATGCCACATTGAATTTTCCACTGAACTCGTCACATAGACAAATGAGTTATATGCAAACAATTTCCTGTTGGCGAATGAAACAGCTGATCTAAGCACATTTGAACATTTTGAGGACTTTTATGCGAATGTGACCTATTCTAATACATTCGAAGTGAATAATATTTGTTTTATGGTACCATTAGAGCAGCCACTTGCCAAGTTCACATTGTTCTACAAAATTATAAAGTTGTCCGGTTTACTCACCAAGTGTTGCAGTTTAGTTTTGATTTCATTTATTTGGTCTTTCATAGCCCAACAGAAAGATCGCCAAGAAATGCCACTAATTAACTACTTCGTAAATTCCTCTGTACTACAAGGCATCATGAGTTTGCCCTTTTATATAAGCGGAAGCCCTACAGCGATTCACAACAAGTTCATAAGTATTACTGTATCTGTAGTGGGCATCATATACGCTACTACTTACGGCGCTTACCTGGCGAGTTTTATTGTGAATGCGCCATTCAGCTTTGAGGCTTAGTCTATTGAAGATTTATTAGCTCGCGACATTAAAGTTTCGCTGACTAAATGGTCCATGGATTATATTGAGCAACTAAAACCTAAGCAGCATAATTTAAATGAATTCACAGTTTTTGCAAGTCTTGAGGAATATCACGCGCTACGTAACTCCTTAGACACACGCTATGGCTTTTATGTCGATACAGTTTGGAAAATCTATGCAGAACAGCAAAAATACTTTTCGCGTTCACTTTTTCGACTCTCAGACATTTGTTTAGCTAAAGGTGTTCCATCAGGCCTGCTGTTCTTGAAAAACTCTATACATGTACGAAATTTCAATAATTTCTACAGTATATTACATTCAGCTGGATTGATAAGTCATTGGAGAAAGCAGATATTCTTAGAAATGTTGCAAATGGATTGGCCAGTTTTAGCAGCTCGTAATAAATGTATGGGTTTCGTGCCGTTGAAAATAGACCTGCATGTGATGTTCTTAGCGTTGATTATGCTAATGGTCACTTGCTGTTTATCTTTCGTCATAGAGCTATTTTGGTTGAAAAAAAAAAACGACGAGTTGTTTAAATAGATTGGCTTGTTCTGGAAAATCATAAGAAATGTATTGGTTTTGTTGCGCTGAAATTAGAGAACCTATTATTACGTTGATTTTAATGAATTATTATCATAATATTTATGTAACAAGTATTTATGTACGTTTTAAAAATTAACAACTCTATGTTTAACATAAATGCTTATTACAATGTGGGCAGCTATGAAGCTTATATCAATGAGCTATGATGTTACTTATTTCTTATCAGAACTTTGATAAAGAAAAAATTTTAAATAAGTTAGTTTGTGGCTGGTTTTACCTTTACTAATACGAACAGGGATTACAGTACAAAGAAAGGAAAAAAGTTCGAACCAAAACTTATTAGATTTAAGTTAATATGCAATCGTAATTAGTACCAGATCAGCAGTGGAATTCACTATCTCAACATTCTATTGACTTACTTTGTTGTTGATTTGAAATTGTAATTTTATAGTCGTCTCTATTTGTGTTGTTCTGTCATTATTATCACTTCCATTTTCTTTTCTTTCCTTTCCTTTTTTTTCCTTAATTTTTTTTTTTTTCTTTTCTTTTCTTTTCTTTTCTTTTCTTATCTTTTATTTTCTTCACCTTTCTTTCCTTTTCTTTTCTTTTCATTTCTTTTCTTTTCTTTTCTTTTCTTTTCTTTTCTTTTCTTTTCTTTTCTTTTCTTTTCTTTTCTTTTCTTTTCTTTTCTTTTCTTTTCTTTTCTTTTCTTTTCTTTTCTTTTCTTTTCTTTTCTTTTCTTTTCTTTTCTTTTCTTTTCTTTTCTTTCCTTGCCTTTTCTTTTCGTTTCTTTTCTTTTCTTTTCTTTTCTTTTCTTTTCTTTTCTTTTCTTTTCTTTTCTTTTCTTTTCTTTTCTTTTCTTTTCCTTTCTTTTCTTTTCTTTTCTTTTCTTTTCTTTTCTTTTCTTTTCTTTTCCTTTCTTTTCTTTTCTTTTCTTTTCTTTTCTTTTCTTTTCTTTTCTTTTCGTTTCTTTTCTTTTCTATTCTTTTCTTTTCTTTTCTTTTTTTTTCTTTTCTTTTCTTTTCTTTTCTTTTCTTTTCTTTTCTTTTCTTTTCTTTTCGTTTCTTTTCTTTTCTTTTCTTTTCTTTTCTTTTCTTTTCTTTTCTTTTCTTTTCTTTTAGGAAAACTGTAGAACCATAATGAGGGACCTTTAGAATTCGGTTTTCCTTTTGTAGTGTTTTCTAAGAGAGATAGGCTTCGGCTCAGCTTTTGTAAGTACGATAAAAATAATTTTCCCTAAATTTAAATTCAGTTGTGGTTCATTAAAAGGAAAAATAAGAAAATTATGTCTGTTGACAACACACACAATTACTATGTGCATCTATACTATATATATAAAATTCAAACCTTAACGTTCGGATGGGCGATCTGCTGGTCCAATTCTTTTAATTCAAATTTTAAAATATCATATTCCAATCACTCCGAAGCGCGCTGGGTATTATCTAAAAATGACTCATAAAAAAGCAACTAGAAATAAATCGCCTTAAATTTCGATACAGGAACGATTTGGCATGACCAGTGTAAACTTCTAGGTCATGTCACCCTCTTCTTCGTAAGGAAGGTTAAGATAGGTAATGAGAGGTGAAAATCATCATATCAAGTTGCACGTGATCAACCATAAATTTGCACTGCACTTGTATTTGTTAGCAGATTACTGCTGAACGTCGGTAGAACAATACCCAAAATTATACTAGCCATATTTAGCTTTCCTTATAGTGGCACCATTGAACAGGGTATAAAAAATTAGCACTTACAGAGCGCACTAAGAGAGCGAGAGCTTTGCATTTAGTTGTGTTTGATCCTAAGGACCATCTCACTACAGTCATGCTTGGATCTTCCTTAAAACAATGCCTATATATAATTTCGTGATCCATATGAAAATCGTTTTTTTCTTACTCTGCATAATATCTTAACTAATATATATGTACGTGTAGTGTGTGTATTCATACAAAGCACCGTCTATGCTAAACAAATTTGTCGATCGATTTGTCGCTGCCATCGACACAAACATACAATGCCCTTCAGCACAATCGAAGTGCTACACCATCTTTGGCAGTGATGGGCAATAAATTATCAAAAAAAAAACAAATTTAATGATTGCACATCTGTCAGTAGGCGATACCAAAATTTTGCATGCATTTACAAATGTCGTTTTTCCATGTGTTACAGCAGTTGTGATTCGGGCTCGGTGGTGGCTGATTTAACAATTGTGACATCCTTTTTGTATGAGCTTCTGGTGTTTGTCGTTTCTTGTTGTTTTTTGTTAAAATCACTCACTTTTTGCCAGCTTTTAAATTTTAAAAGTAATATGTTAGTATTGGTCTTGTGTATGCATATGGTATGTACATTAGGCTGGGATAAAAAATTTTTTATACCTTTCATGAACATGAAATGGTATTATAACTTTGGTCCGATGTTTGTAAGTATGAGAAGAAGAAGAGATAGATCCACCAATAAGTATACCGAAATGATCAGGGCGATGAGCTTAGTCGATTTAGCGTTGTCCGTCTGTCCGTCTGTCTGTTTGCACGCAAACTAGTCCCTCAGTTTTTGAGATATCTTGATGAAATTTGGTATGGAGCCGCCATTTTGCATGAGATTAATCATTAGTCGGAATCAGCAAGATCGAATCAATACAACGCATAGCTCCCATACAATCAATTGTTTCGATAAATGGGTTTTGGGCTATAAATTTTGCAATTAAAAAGCTAGGAACGTAAAGTTTTGCAGGTTTGGTACTTATTATGTGTGTAATGTATGTAGTGAAAATCAGGCAGATCGGACCTACATAACATATAGCTCCCATACAATCGATTGTTCCGATAAATGGGGTTTGGGCTATGTATCTTTAAATGATCAGTTTTGCAGAGTTTACATTAGTAGTAATTTAAAAAGGAATTGTGTGGTCGTATGACGGGTGTGAAACAATTTCTTTCTTTACAAAGTTACTTTTCATAAATATAATAAAAATAAATAATAAATAATAATTCTATTCATAAATTTTCAAGTATTTTGGCCGCGCTGAATATGATATTTAAGAGCAGTTCGAGGTTTGGCCTTAACCTCCAAAACATTATTCTGATCATGGTTTCCTTCAGCTCGTGTGTTTTAGTCGCCTTTTACGAAGCTTCTTACGCAATGGGGTTCCTATAAGGTTTTTGATTTTCGCTAGTAGCTCTTATACCTTTCATGAACATAATATGGTATTATAACTTTTGTACTATGTTTGTAAGTATGAGAAGAAGAAGAGATAAGAAGAAATTAACATTGCGTCTGTCTGTTTGAACGCTAACTAGTTCCTTAGTTTTGGAGATATCTCGCTGAAATTTGGTATCGACCCCCTATTTTGTAATATATTAACCAGTTGTCGGAACCAGCAAGATCGCACCAATGCAACGCATAGCCCCTATACTATCGATTATTATGATGAACGGGTTTTGAAGATTTGATACGTATTATATACGTAATGTGGTTATTAAAAATCACCCAGATCAGAATAACGTAACATATAGCTCGCATACAATTTGTTTTTCGATAAATGGGGCAAACCCCATTTGAACTCAAAAGTTATAATTCTTTGAATTACAGAGCGAGGAATACAAAATTTGGCAATGAAAATCATCAAGATTGGCCCCCATACAACACATTTTTCCGATAAACGGGGTTAAGACCTTCAAATTTTGCAGAGTTTGTACTTATTGTAAGTAAGGATCGGAAACCGTGATGCGTATTCATGAAAGGTATAAAGCCTTCGGCATAGTCGCAGACAGCACTTTTCTTACTTGTTGTTATTGTTATATTAACGCCATTTCCTGTTATATATGCGATGCATCCATTTTATGCCATTTAAATAATCAACATAACATGAAGTTGCAACATTTCGCTGGTGGCTATAGCTTCAAGTGACAAACGCGCTCATCATTAGTAGCACTTTATGCTAATGTAAGTAAAAGCCTTGGTGCTTGTTGTTGTTGTGGTTTATGCAGGTGTTGGAACTTGCTGCAAATAAATGTTGGCAACGTTAACAAAAACGTGCCACAAAATTTGTATTCTGCAACATGTTGAACATGTCAAATGTGTACGGACTGGTAGGGTGAAGTAATGTTTGTAGATATGTAAATATGTATGTATATATATATGTATTAATACAAGGTGGCGCAAAAGTAATCCTCCTATCAGAAAATGCTATAAATTTTGCGATTGGCCCTTAAAGTCAGTTCTGTTTTGACATTTGTGTAGTAAACACATGCGAAATACACGTTATAAAACAATGTTACTCTACACTGCTCCAGAACGCGGAATATTGCTGACTATTTATTTGACCAATAATCGGTCGGTGAAAAACGGTTACTGCGCAAAAGTAATCCTCCTATCAGAAAATGCTATAAATTTTGCGATTGGCCCCTAAAGTCAGTTCTGTTTTGACATTTGTGTAGCAAACACATGCGAAATACACGTTAATAAACAATGTTACGCTACACTGCTCCAGAACGCGGAATATTGCTGACTATTTATTTGACCAATAATCGGTCGGGGCCAAACGGTTACTGTGAATGGTGAGCGCTACAGAGCAATGATCAACGAGTTCTTTTTGCCGCAACTTGATGAATTGGGATTGGAAAACATATGGTTCCAACAAGACGGTGCAACAGCACACACTGCACGTGCCACAACCGATATGCTGAACATCGGAAGCTTACTTTTGCGCCACCTTGTATATATGAAAATATAACGATTGCAAAACATCCAACTATTTGCATTGTTTGTAGATTTTAGAAGAACATGCACCATTATATAATATTGTGCCAAACACAAGAAAGGGAAGCCATTCATTGTTTTTTTAGTAAAATAATTGCGCTAAAATTGTCTATAATTGCCTGAGAAACATATTACATTTGAAATTCGTACAAATTTATGATTATTATAGAAACAATTATGACACTCTAAACGTAAATTGCGAATCTTTTAAAAGTATCAGAGGTCAAGTAGCAAATACATATGCAGCTAAAGTCTAGATAATCTTATCGCTATCAGTTTTTTACTTTCCAACATCCGGCAAAGTTTTAAACGAAATTAAATGCTTGTCTTTTATAGGCATTCAAAGTACTCAACTGATCTTTATGAATTTTACACAGCATGTTATATCGATACCACTTAAACTACACAGTAAAAAGTATTAGCATAATTTAGAACTTTTTTGGACTACCTACATATATGACAAACCCAGATATGTTAAATTGCTACTAGAATGAAGTAATCAATTAATTAAACGGCTCTTTTAATTTAAAATTGGGGGATTCATATTAGCTTACCAAATTCCCGTAAAGCTAACAAATAATATAAAGCTCGTAAACTTGTATGAAATGTGATATGTTTAACAGTTTAATAAGCTTAGCTAGACTTTGGTAAGCTCATATGAATCTTCTGAATGATAACTTTGATTGTTTTCAGAAAAGTTTCCATAAATCAATAACTCGGGCAAAAATTTATATTGTATCTCAACCTAATTTAGCACATTTTTTTGTTTATGCCTTAACTATTTTGTTGCGGAAAATGGAAATCGGACAATAACCACGCCCATTTTTACATATAGATAATATCGAAAAATGGATAACTAATAAAAATAATTTGAATCAATTGATGAGATTTGGTACAAACTGCTATGTGTTGGTAATCGTATGTGCCTTTACAAAGGATGTGTTGTAGAAAGCGCTTCGTAATACCAAGAAAGCTTCAGCGTTGACCACATTACGCGACTTGATAATTACATACGGAAGACCGCAGAGTTTAGTGTTCGGAAAATGTATAGCAGACTACGGGGTTCATCATGTGAAGCCGAACGCGTGAATAGAACGATCTTCAGATCACTTAAATGTAGTAGTAACAATAAGAGATATTGGGATGAAGCGTTATACCAACTTCAATAATGTATCAATTCGTAGAGTAACGCTACTTCAAAGCAGAGTCCTAACAGCTTCGTATTTAACCTTTGATAGCCTGATTTTTCCAAATGAATTAAAAAGAATATTAATATATATATATATATATTGTCCTTATAGAAGGAAAAATAATAATAAAACTCAAATGTACATTTTATTTAACAAAATAAGAGAGGTATCAATTTTGATCCTTTAAGTATTGAAGCCCAAAAAAGTTTAAGTGAATTTTAGTGTTCTGTGTTATTAAATATTACGAGATGTGACCATGAATCGACTTAAACAGGCAATACAAGATGACAGTACAGATGCGAAGTGCTCTTCAACGAATTCCAATCAGATGGAGTGTGCAAACGTATGTATACGTATAGAGCAAAACAAATGGAAACAGCGGTTCGACGATAAGCATCGATATTATGATACAAAAGTTAGATGGATTGGTATCGGAATTTTATGGTGTACAATTTTGCAATCGATGAATCACAAGGTTACGCCACGGGAAGCGAGATATTTGCCACATAGAGATTTTTGGCTCTTGATTTCTTCCCTACAATGGAAAGCGAACAGTGGAAAATTTTGATAGTCGCCTAGAATTTATTCACCGGCAAATTTTAACCAAACAGAGCTTATGAAACAAGAAGCCGCATAGAAGGGAAAAAGAAAGAGACAAGGTAGAAGAGTTACTTGAAGATACCTGTGTGCTTCTCCTCTCTTCTTATCTCGTTCAATTCTAATTTTTTCTTATTGCATAGTTCTTCAAGTATTCATGCTAGCACACTGAAATAAAATATAGCTTGAAAGGAAGATATCCGGAGGACAATACGAAGACAAAGAGTTGGAAGAAGAATGCTACGGCATCACAACAACAGGAGGGAGAAAAAAAGTGTATTTATGCCTTCAGTAAAATACATTTACTCTCTCATAATGTCCCTTCTTATGATACGCTAGGTCATGGATGTGGAACCAAGATGTACTACTGTGAAACAATTTCCTTAATAGATAGGAGCCATGACCAAATGTTATATAAATCAAACAAACGCATTTTTTGATAATTTAATTCAACTCCAATGAATACACGCTGCACATGGTTACTCACAAAGCAGAGTCAAAACTACAACAGTTGTTATTACTTTAAATTATATATCGACCATTGCGCTCAAGTGGCCCATCGTTGTCCCTAACTTAGGGACCCTAAGGAATCGTAAAGCTGTAAATCACCGAAAGAACGACATTAACACCTATTAAAAGTGTCTGCGCTGGAGGACCACATGAACTAACTGGTTCGCGTGCCTGAAAGTGTGTAATAATTCAAAGCTTTTCCTATTTATTTTTTAACGGCCCATAACTATTCTTGTTGCTATACATATAGTGAAATCTGTTTGTCTTTCTTGCTAGCAAAGGCATGCCGTTAACTACTATGAAGGTCAGTATTTGGAATTAAATATGCTTCCATGCTGCAGCAAATTACGTCAGCAAAAATGCGATACGTTAACAGCAAAAAACATGCAACACTTTCGTTGAAAAAAAAAGAACTACTCCAATAAACTTTCTCCCACAAAGAGCAGCATGCAATTTGATCCTAAGACGGTCAGCAAAAAGAACACATAAGAACTGAAGCATGAGTAATCGATATTAATGGTGAGGCAAATGGCTGAAGTCGAAATTCCTTTACCAGTATTCAAACAATGCTGCCAGGTTGTCAAAATATTTTCTGAGTTGATAAAAGATCATAAAATTAGATCTCAATAAAAATCGATTAAGATAACTATAATAACAGAATTTAGTTTCAATACTTCTTCTAAAATTAATCAGTTTTACCTTTGATTTGCTTTCAATCGGTTCACGTCCGTGCCCACCTTTCTATAATATCGTTAAATAAGGCACGTAGGAAACCTCACCAAATATTCCTTGTAAGTAATTAATATAGTCAAGTTCAAGTGAACCTAAAGCTGTTTTTTCCAACCCAGTAGTGTCGTCCTATTCCTCTGTCGTCAAAGTCGGGTGCATATAAGAATATGACATCCTATCCTTTATTAAGGCATTCGTGATGGAGCACTAATTCCATTATCTTTTACTGTAGGCTCAGTTCCAACATTTTCTTTGTGTTGAAAATGTGCTTATTCTACAGCCTATAATTCAATTAATTTTGTTCAGTACCTACTAGAAAACCTGGCCACGCTTCGCTGCGTATCAAAACTTATAATAGACTGAGTTTGAGTTTAATCACCATATCTCCAAAACGAACTGAGATATGGAACTTAATTACTTCGCTTATTGCAGTACTCACCAGCACCTTTCGTTTTATACCCATACTGTACTAACACATTTTGGGTCAGCCTGGTCCAGCTATTTGTCAATAACTCCGAAACCGATCGACGTACCGAAATAATGTATCACTTAAATTTTAAGATAGGCGTCTAGTAATATAACGGTATAAGTTGCATGGAATTATATTAATAAGTTTTTAAGTGATATGCGCTCAAACATACAGACAGACAGACAAAAATTCTAAGAACTGGTGATTTCGATTCTATTGACCAAAAAATTATCCTTTCTATCAATTTTTCTTGAATATCTGCAATGTATAGATTTCGAACTATTACAATTTTATTATATATCAGGATTTACATATCGTCGGTGACACTGCAAAACCGCGTAACTCACAAATGCAAAGTGATATCTCAGTTTGGCTGTTTTTCTACTACAATTTGCTTAATTTAAAAAAAATATAATGACTTTATGGAAAACTTTCCGATCAAGATAGGTTCTTTTAAATATTTTCTACACCAACATGTAGCTTTCTTGAAAATAAATTAAAATATCTTAATGGCAGGGACCTATCAAAGTTTTTGACACAAATGTCACTTACGCGGTTTTGCATTTGTCAGTGTTTTGACTTGTGTTTCTCGATTCACGTTTAGCCACACAAAGGTGAAAGAAAAGCGTGGCTGCTATCCGAATCATTTTTTGGGCATTTTTAAAAGTAAATATTCCAATAAATTGGCAACGCTGCTCAAAAACTTAAAACCCTAAAAACAAGCTACACGCTACAGTTATTTATACTGATAACAATTTAACTAAACATACATACATACATATAAATAACAGGGAATAAATATCTTTGTAAAGTAAGAAAAATTATATTGTCCCACAATTGCTTGTAGCTGGTATTGTCAAGAAAAGTTAAATTGATTTGTTGTTGTTATGGTTGTTGTAACCACAATGGACCCAACATAATGGAGGTTTGGAATAGCCCAACCGAAGATATGCATACATATGTAATATTGTTGGTATGTGCTTACTTATATGCGTGCGAATCAGTAAGTCGGAAAGATAAATTATTAAGGATGGATGAGAGAGAATTGTTGTTTCAATTGGTAGGGCAGTGAAGACATAATTTATTGGCTCAAAAGCAGAGAAGAGGAAGGTGGAATGCAAATTTTATCACAAATGACAATGCAAGCACAAATGATAAAAAAAAAACAGACAACAGTAAACGAAGAAGCGAAAATAAATAAAATTATCAACAGACAAAAAAATGTTTGTGCGCTGAAGTGATATCACGCAACTGTTTCGAGGGGTTTGATCCGCGCCAACTACTTACCAATACCGATGAAATATTATCGAATTTGTTATTATACCAAGTTGTGCTAGGAAGTAGGATAAAAGACATACCTATTGAGACAATGTCTAGAGCAGAAAGCATTTCTACAGAATGGTGCTAAAGTAAAGTTATCTTTAGTGACTTTATTTGAAGTTATGCTATGTTATGTTATGCTGTCAGGCTATGTTATGTTACGTTATATTAAGCTAGGTTACTTTAAGGCACCTCAGTGAAATATAAACAATATAAAACAATGCAATATTGCATAACAAAATACTACATAACATAATGTAACAAAATATATAAAGCATAACATAACCTGACATAGCATGTTCGAACATAACCAAAAATGAAATAGTGTAATATAAAATAACTTTAAGCAATATAAAATACCTATATAATACTAATACATAACACAAAAAAGGTGAGTCTTAATATATATATAACGGCCTTAATCTCCTCGGAGATATACTCGTAACGCGCAAAATATTTATTTTTTTATTTATTTATATAACTTCGTAATATATATAAACATGATATAACATAGTGTATTATAAATTATTCATGAGTATCAAGGCAAGAATAATTATTTTCAATATTTATGAAAACTTTTTATTTTAATGGAAAATAAAAATTTTCTAATTTGGATTCTTCTAAACGTCCTAATCAGGAAAATTTTTACACGTTCTGTTAACCATTAAGCACTCAGAACGATGGATTTTTTTCAGTTAAACTTTAATGAAGGCGCTTATTTCTAAATTTACTCTTTGCTATTCAAGTAGAAACATTTCATTAATAATAAAAAGTATTAAAAATAAAAAAGTTATAATAATATACATTTTTATTCTGTGCCTTGCGATCAGTTTCAGGCATGAAAAACTTAAAAATGTAGAGAACGAAAATTCAATATTCAGTTGTTTGTACTAATTTCTACGAGATGGTAATATATTTTAAATAACACAATACGGCCTTACATGACATAGCTAACATAATATCATAAGGCTAAGAATAACATAACTACATATGACATGACAAAACATAGCAATAAACACAAAATACCATAAAAAATAGAATGAATGAAATGATATGGTTTAATATAGCAGAATATAAAGCATAATGACACAAACTATCGTAACATCGCATAACATAACGAGACATGGCACAGCGTAACATATTATAATGTACTGTTAAGCAAAATATAGCAAAAATTAAATAATTCGAAATAAAGTAACATGCCACAGCATAAAAACTAAACTACTAAAACATAAGAAATATGCTTAATTTTGCAAAAAAAGGCTTCACTCCTCAAGGTCATTCTATAACAAATATTCCTTGTCTCTGTGGAAGGCGGTCCTTCTTGTCATAACAGGTATGCTTTCGAGTACGTAGGTATCCAATTACGTCATTCGCGGCGGTACGCACTTGTCCCTACATATAGCTATATATTATGCAGATAACAACTAAGTATAAAATGCTGGGGTTTACACGAACTTCGACTTCCTTACTTGTTGCATTAATCTCTTATGCATATATTAACTGATTTATAGATATATATATATTTACATACGATGTATAAGTACTATACGAGTATGTACTCGATTTGCATTATTTATTGCGTTAAATTTGTCAGTGAAACCGACAATTTTTCCT
Source organism: Merzomyia westermanni (assembly GCA_949987695.1). Taxonomy (NCBI): domain Eukaryota; kingdom Metazoa; phylum Arthropoda; class Insecta; order Diptera; family Tephritidae; genus Merzomyia; species Merzomyia westermanni. Next base: position 18,689,135 of record OX465288.1, on the reverse strand, counting down.
GCGGCTTAATATTGCGTGTTAAGTCAGCCAGGTAGCAAGAAATAAAAAAAGTGAAAAGTTTGTCAGTAACCCTCAAAAAATTAATAAATTAAACGTTAACACATTTAGAAGTTTGAAGAACGTAGATCATAAACTAGGAACTTATACTAGCTCCAGCTTGGTCAATGGGAAGGTATGCTTTTACACGAACTAAAGAACTAAAAAGTACACTAAAGATGACACAAAGCAGAAACCTTAAAGAGCAACGACGAACCGAAAAAAGTTTGAACACCAACGGAAAAGAAAATTGTCGATAACAGTACGCCGAAACTTAAAAGATCATATCTAGGAATGAAGGTGCTCGAGCGCGATAGTGTGAAAAAAGCACTGAAGATGCCAGAAAGAGCGGAAAAAAGAACGAAGGTACTTTTAAACATAAATGCGACTGTACAAAAAAAACGCTTAGTTTAAAAGGACAGAAGAGAAAAGTACCCAATTATGCCGAAAAATCGTTTGAAAGAAATTAGTGTTTCTTTCAATAACAAATCCTTCCTTTCAATAATTTTATGAGCAACCATTGTGAATATGCAGTAAACTTTTATTTTGGAGCCTTGGTATTAACACAAAGTACTGTCGTGTAAGGCAGCTTAGGGCGTATACGGTAGCACTTATAGCTGCTGCACGCAACACTTCGGTGTTTTTTTATTTTTTTTTTGGCAATACAAAAGCTTCTTCTTTGTATTTTGAACATTTTTTGTTTTGGTCAGCTTATTGACTTAATTGACACACATTTCGTGCTGCTAATTTCTTCACCACAAAAAGTGAAAATGAAAGTGAAAATTTGATATTTTATAAAAAGCCAAATTGCGTGCATTCAATGTGATAATTTAAAAGACAAAAGCAAACAAAGAAAAAAAATATCAGCTAATAATGTCCATGTGAGATAAATGAATTTCAGAGACAACTCAGATACTAATTGATAGTTATGTAACTTCTTTAATTATAAATTATATCTGCAAATATTTTTCATTAATTAAATACGTGCTTCTTTCCGTAAGCATGGTTTTCCATTTTTTTATTGCGAAGCTTTAAATTTTCATTTGTCTGAAAACTGATTTTAGGTCGCTTAAACATATTCGCTTTTCATTAAATTCTCATTTATGGCATTTGACATGCTGCAGTGGAATTTTAATGATGCGTTATCGTAAAGTCTAACATCTTCTTCTGCATGCCACATTTTAGCCAGAGAGAAGAAGTAAGTAACCAACACAAAGTCTAAGTTAGTGTTTTCGTCAACAACTAACTGTACACGTGCGTACATCATCGGCGACACACATTCTTGCATTTCAACACGCGTAGAGGATATACAACCAAGTTCGAAGATCCATCTGTCTGTGGAGTTGGTTTAAGCAACGGGCTTCATATAATGTTTTATTTTTTTGTAGTTGTTTGAATTACACAACAACTCTTCAGCTATTCGGACCACATATTGTCAATTTAACTGTTCTTTGCACATAATTTGATATCACGTGGTAATATGATGCATTGTTATCACATCTTTTTAAGCTAATATTGATAATAATATTGAAATAGCTTCATTTCGATGTAAGAAACGGTCACCTCGGCTCAGATGATTTTTCTTTTCTATTTAAATCAAAATGATCTGACTCTATATAATGTAATAATAACTACATATCGTAAACTGTAATATTCTTATCACATGATTTGATATCACATGGAAAGCTGAGGCCGTATTTTTCCATTTAAGATTGATAATAATATTGACATAAGAACGCAATATGATGTGATTCAATTTAATGATATGATTTTGTCTCACGATATGTGACCTGCATATCCAATAAAATAAGAAGAGAAAGGATTAGCTTAGCAGTTAACAAGCCCGAAAAAATGTGAAAAAATTTATATGACTAAATGTCACATGGAAATTTGATTGGGTGTGATAATATCGTATCACAACTTAGACATCATAGTTTCTTAGTTTTTAAAATATTTTTGATTACATTTCGTTGAAATATGTTAATTGTGAGCAAATTTGATACCATGTGGTTAAATGCCACTTCGTGTTATAAAATGACTAAACTTAAGCATCATATGATTGGATATCATGTGATATTCCGTTTTGCTATAATCTGCTTCATTTTAATATTGTAAAATTTAAACTAATCTGAAATCATTATACTGATAATAAACTAATTTCCTATTATACTATTAGATGCCACAGGGACATTTTTTTTGTTATCTAGTTACATGTTGGTATCTCATCATAACATAAAATAATTGCATTTTAAGAGATATTGTGATTTGTTAGAGTCGCTTTGATTGAATCTGATGCATGAAAAGTAGTACGGAATACTTTTAAGAGATATATATTACTTTGTACATTTACTTTTAATTTGTTTAGCTCCTACAAAATCAGCAAAAGTCTAATTAGCTAATATGGTTCGATTTATGTTAAAATTACGTAACTTATCCAAACATCATATGTCGTGGTTTTGTCTGATTTTATTTTTGTAGTATTAAACTAATATAGGAACTTCCTTAAATAAATGACATGTAAAGGATTTGACTCGATATTTTCTAGCTTTAAATTACATCACTTGAACTAACATTTGAATTTGGTTTATTGTAATTCTGCAGGTGGGATATAAAACCTTTTTCGATGTGACCTAATACAGACCAAAATTGTTTATTTTTTTGTACATGCGATGTAATTAAATCTCACCTGGCTTGAGTTGAATCTGTTTGATGTAACTTGTCGTAATTTGGTTTTATATGGTTCAAGATAATATGATGCGATTTAATCGAAACGTCATAGTGATATTTTATCAACTGAAATGAAAAAAGTATTTATTTACGTAACCAAGTCCACAAGATTTTACAACCAATTCCTTCAGTGGAAGTCTTGGAAACAGTTTTAATAGGGTTGGACCATTATGAGTTAGCTCTTAAAAAACCTGATATAGCAAATTTTCTTCCTCGGGTTATTTCTGCCTCTGGTTTTCTGCCAGAACCCATTCCTCTTGGTTTAGTATTTCGTTTAACTCTCAATGACCCTCTAACACATCCTTCTCCGTCCCCCTCTCCATCACCACCACAATCATCTTTCCTCTGCCGCCTGCCTCGCACTCTACCTGTCCCTCTGTCTCTCCCGTTCTTCATCCCTTTCTCTATCTACTTGCCTCATGATAAATTGACCAAATTCGAGTCGAAGCACATTATGACCGCCAAGGTATAAGATTGTATCTACGAATCTTTCCGCACAACATACATGTGCTTATTTCTCCGTCGCTGACATTGAACATTCCGAGCATCTCTTGGTAGTACCTTGCATAGGACTAAAATTATTGACAGAGTTGTAAGTATCACTTTAATACTTGGTAAGATAGATATGAACATTTTATTTTTGGCAAAATGAGTGCACAGCTTATCACCACAAAAACCACGATTCAATGCTATCAGGGGGCAACAACAACAAAACCATAGGTCCATACATTTGTAAACTGAAGATATCGAAGCAAAGCAGTATTGAATGGTCATTGATTATTAGCCTTGTATGTATGCAAGTAGTTTGAATGGTTGTTGCTTTACCGAATCTATGAAAGATTCGTGTAGAGCCACACCTATGACGATTGTTCATAGCAGAGATTTTTGACATTCAAAGCACTTGTAAGAACAACAACAAAAGGAACACAAAGAACTGCGCTATAAAACTTCAATGATTGTGATCAAAGTATGAGTGCAGCTGCAAGGCGAGGTCGACAAACAATATTTTGGGTACAGCAAATTGAACGGTATTCCAGGTGGTCAGCTAGAAAAACCAAAAAAAAGAAAGAAAATCGTGGTAGCGGGTGGCAATGAAAATGGAGTACGAGTCCCTCCTTCTACGTTAATGATCGCGCTTTTAAAGCTGCAAATGGTCGTTAAAATATTTCAATTGAATATTATTCTTATTTTTAGGAAAGTTATAATATTACTTACATTTTTTTGTTACATGCGGCTAGCATTGTTTTTGTTTTTCTTCCGGAGACCAACAATTTTGTGTCGGTTCATGCGAAACAATTCGATACGCAGTTCGATTTTCTTCTTTATCTGCAAATAGGCGTAAAATTAATTTGGTGCAATTGTGTTGCTTACAATCGTACATACTAACATGTAGACGAATAAATTTGTTGGCGCTGGACTGGGTGGGATGTGATGACAAGAAAGGAGAGTTTGTGAAATTTGGCGGAGTTTTTACTTCTAGTTGCCTGCACTAAATTTACTTGAAATCTTTTGAACTTAATGCGAGAGGCAGTTTCTAAAGATTGCATGTCTGCGTTTTTTGGGGATAACAAAGAATTTGATTAAATTAGAGAGACGTGATAGTGATCACGGGTGAACCTTATCCAACAATTACTTTACGATATTTTAGAGAAAACAGAAGGTTAGCTTAACAAAGACGGAACTAGTCCTTTTAACTAGAAAAATAAAAATTGCCTCCTTCAATATGCCAATACTTGGAGACACGTAGATAAATTTCCCCTCAGATGTTGAATATTTTAGCATACTTAATTCTTGACACAAAACATGACTTGGTGAAATAATATTAAGGAGATAGCAAAGAAGGCGCAAGGGAGTACCGGAGCGTACCGAGTTCAAATCCGGTCAAGGACTGTTCGAGAAAACTACCCAAAACCTTCGGGTATGTTTTTGTCGTTACCACAACAACAACAACAACAAGGCGCTGACAGTGTACTGCATCTGCAAAAAGCCCTCGGGAGTAACTGAGCATAGCGATACATAATCCTTGCCATGTATAACACAATAATCCGATACTAACATATAACGCTCCGGTCGGATGAAAGCGTTGAATAAAAAAATAAATCAAAACAAAACTATAGAAATTTAAAGACTAACGTGCCTAGGAATATCAGGCGTGGTAAGAAGCGCATGTCAGGAAGGGTGAAACGTTGGGCGCAAAAATAGCTCTTAGATTAAGGAACAGACTAAGGGAATACAGCAAGCTATAGACAGGCTTTGCAAAATAACCAAGCGGTGTTAAAATTTACTTATTTCCGAGCGCAAAAGGTAGAATACCCTTCGTGTCAAAATGGTAGGGGGGTCTAGTCACTAGTGAAGTGATTACAATATACAATCTCAAAAAAAAAAAAACAACGGGGGCTGGACTATACTGTAAAATCAGTCCTATTCATTGCCTGACTCATTCAGCATCTTGCCAGCGGAAATCAATGTCACAGAAAGGGAAGCTAGATTACTGCTTTAGAGTATAGTACCAGCAACTAATTCAATGATCTTCCCCGACAGTCGAATTGCCTTAAAAGCATTGGAATCTAACGTTATAAAATAAGGCTTTGGATCGTAGCAATATTTTCCTCTGCTGGGTCACCGTATACATCAATATTGATGAGAACCAAATAACGAATGCGATGGTCGGGAACGACTCCGTAATTTCCATACACAAGGCGTACAACAGCGAAATTACCGCTGACTAACCGCGCTGATCTTTATTGAAACAGTAAAGCACCTCGTTTACTTAAAAATTCAACGAATCACTCTTGAAAATAAATGCTACTGGGGAATGAGTAGGCAATTGAGAAGTAAAGTCCTCTCTCGACTTACGAAAATAAAATGTATAAGTCACTTATCGTACACGTCCTGCTGTATGATGCAAAAGCTAGGACAATGACATCTCATGAGGCGCCATTCAAAGAAGAATAGCCGGGACGAATGTATAGTCTCAAGGTCCATATGGCCATATATAGATGAGGAAAGAACTACCTTTCTTAAAGCTAAAAAAACTGCTTTGAGAGTACTTACAAGTGTAATCACAAGACATTAGGATATTGCGCCGATGCTTCCGCGATGGCGTATACCCGTATACCGTATACCCTCTATGCAAAAGCTATCAATATGTGGAGAAAGAGTAGTAAACCTCTGGAAGAATGGTTTTTTCGGCATTCTGAGGCGAGATCACTAGATCTTTCTCTCCTGCTAGGGATTTCGGCCGCAGAGAGACAGGGGCCGCTCCCGCTTCAAGAGCTTTCAATGGAAAATTATGGTGCGACAAATTTTTACCCCGCTTGTTTCTTAATTATATATTTATTTTGAGAATTATTTATTAAAAATTAAAACTGATTTTATTATATGCTGTTATTTTATACTATCAAGTCACCTCTTAAATGTGCAATTAAAAGATTGTTTTCAATTTTTATTACAGTATATAAAAATTTCGATTTTAATAACTATTTTTAAAAATTTTATTGCTGTCAAGCTAAGTTTTTAAATATTTTAACATTAAGTTTGTCTGGCATTCATATTCTTACAGACTTATGTAATAGTCCTTTTGTTATACCCAATTGTACCAAATAAAGGCATAGTAGAGCTTTAATAAAGAAAATAAGTAGACATTCCTGTACCTAGTTATAAGCATCATATCTCTTTGAATAAAAGGCAAAACCGTCAAACTAATTTATTTGAGGAACGCGTAATTTTGAAAACTAGAGTTCGCCACGTGTTTGGAATTCAAGCACTGAAATCATCAGCCTACGCCACATGTAAAAAAAGAAACATAACCCAATTGCATTGACCATAATACAACTTGACATCAAACTTTCGACTTGTGAAAGTCAGTTCCGGTTTAGGTTTTGGTTTTGGTTGCGGTTGTGGGGCCGGGTGCAGTTTCATTTTCGATACTTCAAATATCACTTTCAGTTCAATTCCGACTAACATCTTTATTATGATTTCGAATCCATCAGATTTAATTTTTGTATTCGGTATCGCTACAGGCTTCAGTTATGACTTCGGCATTCTTCGTGGTATCAGTTTACCACTTTAGATTTCGTCTTTGGATTTGTATACGTTGTGATTTCGTTTCCTGTTTCAGTTTCGGTTCCAGCTCTCGTTTATTTATAGTTCTGAATTTGATGTCTTGCACGGTTCTATGTAAGATTTCGGTAGCGATTTCGGATTGGGATCTTGTCGATCTCAGAGCTGCTTCCTTCGGGGGTTTCAGTTTCGGTTCAGGTTTAATTTTCTATTTCGGTTCTAGTGTCGTTTTTTGTCCAGCTCTTGGTTCTGATTTTGTTTTTGTTCCGATACTAGTTTCATTTTCGGTTTTGGGTGTGGTTTCGGTTCCACTTATTCCGATGCAATCACAGCTATGTTGAAACCGGATCTAACGATTTATATATAATTTTTTAAGTGGATGGTAAATAAAACTCTATGACTTTCCACCTAAGAGCGGTTACTGGGAATTTTTTTGCAAGGTTGCCAATTATTTCAATTAATTTCAAAAGTATGTGTGATATGACAATTTGGTAATCAAACGAGGTTGTGTTAATGTATAGGGGGGCCACCTACTCCTACTAGGAGGATTGCAGGCTTATAAAGGCCATACCAACAGGGGACTGCCTTTTGGCATTGCATGCATCTAAATTAGGACTCGACGGTTGAGCATGTTTTGTGTTCCTATCCTGCTGACGCTAGATCAAGACTCCGACTACTAGGTGCTCTGCACCTATCAGATCTCGAAACAGCAAATAGAGTAGGCTCAGGAAGCTTATAGTTTTTAGTGGATCCTGGTTCTTTAAAGTGTTTTCGTTTTTGGTCTAAGAAACTTCTGGTGCATTGACATTTTCAGTCTATGTGGGGACTTGACAGACAGGTCAGCTCAACCTAACCCAACTTATATCCGCAATTATCTTGGAACCGACTTTAAATATTTCTATGAAGTTTTCAGTATAGCTCGATTTCAAACCCTTCTTCCTGCTTAGGCGGTCACCATAAAGATGTTTTTACAGCGTTGCCACCTATCTCATTTCTTCGAATGGTGTGAATTGTGCCAGTCTTTATATCAAACTAAACTATTTATATTTATATTTAGGTATTTATATTTATAACAAGCATATTCCTAAGAGAGTTTACCACCTGGGGTTGCAACTTAATCCCATTATATTTATACTTTTGTATAACAGCTTAGTCTCTATGAATATTATTGTTACATACATACATACGTATATGTTTCTCAAATTTTGTGTGTAAATTATCTACTACAATCTTAGTTGTCTTACTTAAGTGCTGACGGTTAGAAAGTTTTTAAGAAAGTGCAATCTATCTAAAATTCAAAATCGCTTAAGATATGCCAATATGCACATCAGATGAAAGGTAGTTTCCGTCCTACTTCAACAAGAATATTTAGTGGTAAATAAAACTATCTAAATTTTTCTATAAATGCTTTTATAAGGAAAATTACATAATAAATATTAATTAATACCGGATTTATTTTGAGTATAAGACTTTATCCACAGAAAAAAATAAAAATAAAATAAAACAAGTAAGGAAAGGGCTGTCTTCGACTGTGCCGAAGACTTTATACCTTTCATGAATGCGCCTCCCAATTTTCAGTGTCCGATCCTTACTCACAATTAGTAAAAACTCTGCAAAACTGATAATTTAAAGATACATAGCCCAAATCCCATTTATCGGAAAAATCGATTGTATGGGAGCTATATGTTATGTTGGTCCGATCTGGGTGATTTTCGTTACACACATTTCGCATATAATATGTACCAAATCAGCAAAATTTTGTTTTTCTAGCTTTTTAATTGCAAAATTTATAGCCCAAACCCTGCGAGTATTTATCAAAGCTATCGATTATATGGGGGCTATGTATTATGTTGGTCCGATCTGGGTGATTTTCACTACACACATTACTTATATAATATGTACTAGGTAGGTAGGTAGGTAAAATGGCTGCGACAAAAGTCGCCCAAGTAGCTTTAAAAGCCGTTTTGATGCCATAAAACTCGTAGATACCTACAACTAATTATTATGCTACAACCAACCAGAGTTGTTTATAAATTCCAGGATGCTTGGAATCCCTAATTCAGATACCTTCCCTAGGTTTTCCAGAAAAGGGGTCCCAAACACTCTTAGTCGTGTTCTGGCTAGAGCCGGGCACTTACACAGGAAGTGCTCAACGGTCTCCTTCATATCGATGTCTTTACAGCTTCTGCAGTGGTCGTTGTGCGGCAAGCCCAGTTTTTCCGCATGCGTACCTATCGTCCAGTGACCCGTGCAGACTGCTACAAGCTTGTAGGTGTCTACTCTGGACCTGCTTAGGAGACTCCTTGTCCTATTCTCGCTGTAGTTCGGCCAGGTGGCTCTTGATACTGCACAGGTAGTAGTACCTTTCCACTTCCGTTGTGCTTCATTAAAATAATATTTTTGAATGTTCCCCTTGGCCACTGCCAGGGGTACACCAATCTCGAGGCTGGGTACCTCTTCATTTTCTACTGATGAGCCCGCCCGTGCTAGCTCCTCAGCCCTCTCATTACCCTCGATCCCTTTATGACCCGGGACCCAGATAATGGATATTTCTAGGACTTCAGCTAAAGTAGCCAAGGTCTGCTTACATGCATGCACTGCACTAGAGCTGGTGTGTGGCGATGCGATTGCCTTTATCGCTGCCTGGCTATCGGTGAAGATAGTCACTTTCCCAGTGATGTTCCTTTGTTCAAGCGATTTGCACGCCTGAGCAATTGCGAGAACCTCCGCTTGGAACACACTGCAATACGACGGGAGTCTGAATGCTGCCGAGATATCCAGACTTTCCGAGAATACGCCGGCTCCTACCCCTGAGTCCATCTTGGAGCCGTCCGTGTAAACTTCAATATTGTTATTTGTTGTAATCCTGCCCCTTTTCCACTCATTCCTGCTTGGAATGACTGTAGTGGCATTGCTCTCAAACTTCAGTTTGTGAGGATAATAATCTATTACGCTATTAATTATCCCCTCTGGGAGCGTGTTAAGGATACTACTATGCCCATGGTGAGTATCCTTCCAGCACCCGGACTCCCTGAGCCTTAGTGCGGCTTGTGCCGATGTACAAAGTATATATAAATCAATTGGAAGCAGGTTCAAAATAGGATCCAAAGCCGCAGTGGGGCAGGTGCGCAAGGCCCCGGCGGTGCCAACGCACGCGTTGCGCTGCACCTTCTGCAGGTTGGTGAGAATGTAGTTCTTGCGAACAGCTTCCCACCACACCACCGAGCCGTAGGTCAGCACAGGCCGGACCACCGCCTCGTACAGCCACAACACCATCTTCGGCTTGAGACCCCATTTCTTACCAAACATCGATTTGCAAGCGTAGAAGGCGATACATGCCTTCCGCACCCGCTCCTCGATGCACTCTTTCCAATTTAATTTGCAATCAATAATCAGCCCCAGATACTTGGTGCTGGTAGATAAGGTTAACTGCTGGCCATTCAGCATCGGTAATTCGAAGATAGGTGGCTTATACTTCCTCGTGAAGAGAAGAAGTTCCGTTTTGTCCGGATTCAGCCCTAGGCCACACTCTTGTGCCCACCTACTTAGGTTTGCCAACGTTCTTTCCATGATCTCGCTCATCACGGAAGGGAAGGGACCCGAAACAAGGATCGCCACGTCGTCTGCGTACGCCACAATCTTTACTCCATTAGTGTTGAGTTTTAATAGGATATTGTTCATAGTAAGGAGCCATAACAGTGGCGAGAGGACACCCCCCTGTGGTATTCCTCTACATATCTGTTTGCTAGCTTTTGCTCCCCCTAGCTCTGCTGATATTTCACGCTTAAGAAGTAGGGATGAGATCCAGTTCCGTATTGGTTCTTCCACCCCTACCCCAACAAGCGCTGATGATATTGCGTCAGCTTTCACGTTGTTAAAGGCACCTTCCACATCAACAAACGCAGCTAGTGTAAATTCTTTATACTGGAGGGACTTCTCCACTGTTCGCACTACTTCGTGTAGCGCAGTCTCTGTGGATTTCCCCCTTAGGTATGCATGCTGTGCGCCGGACAGAGGGGAACCCTCCAGGAGTTCCCGTATATGTATGTCCAGCAACCTCTCAAACGTTTTTAGCACGAAGGAAGTGAGGCTTATTGGCCGGAAATCTTTGGCCACCTCGTGCCCTCTTCTTCCTGACTTTGGGATGAAAACCACTCTCGTTTTCCTCCATGTGTCCGGAATATGACTATAGAAAATGCAAGCCGCGAAGATCTCCTTTAACTCCCTAACCAGAGGTATCTGAGTCTTCTGCAGCATGACAGGGAGTATACCATCTACTCCCGGTGACTTATATGGTGAGAAGCTATTTATTGCCCAGGCAATTTTGTCTTCTGCTAAGAGTTTGTTTATTAACTCACTAGGTGCTCCCCGTTGCACCATTTCTCCTCTTTGCTCCGCCCCTTCAGGGTCGTCCGGGAAGTGAGCTTCAATCAAAATATCTAGGGTTTCCGCTGGTGACCCCGCCCATGTGCCATCAGCGCGCTTTACAAAGGTTTTATTAGAGTGTTCCCTGGCGAGTATTTTCCCGAGCCTTGCTGAATCCTTCGTGGCCTCGATAGATTCGCAATGCTCCTGCCAGGACTTCGCCCTTGCGACTCGTACGGCTTTTTTATATTCCCTCCGGGAGTCCCTGTACTCCTGGAAGTCTTTATTAGCGTAGCAATCATTGAAGACTTTCCTCATCTTTGATCTTAGCTCGCTAAGATCTTTGTCCCACCATGGGGGGAAGGTCTTCTTGCTTCTAGATATTGGACAGGAGGCCTTATAGGCAACCTGGAAACTTTTTTCCAGAGACCGAACTCGGTCGTCCAGAGATTCTGCTGATTGTATCGGTGTCTTCTTCCTACTGAGCCTATCACTGACTATCTTTTCAAATAGACCCCACGAGGTTCGTTTAGGATTTCTATGCGGTTTTAGTATCTCTCTCTCCCAGTCTATATCAAAAAGGATCATCCGATGATCCGACATGGAGGTCTTTTGCGAAACTTCCCAGTTCCTTATCGAAGGTTCCTGGGAGTCAGATGCGATTGTAATATCAAGGACTTCCTCCCACCCACCGAAGTTCTCAGAACCCGGAAAAACAAAGGTGGGAGAGCTGCCCCTGTTACATATACATAGCTTATTTGATAGTAGAAATTCAAAAAGAGACTCACCCCGTTCGTTTATTTCACTGCTGCCCCACAACACATGCCTTGCATTGGCGTCGCAGCCTACTAGGATCCTCTCGTTTGTATGTTTTATGAGCAGCTGTACCTCTTCCGGAGGTGCGGGCCGATCGTGAGCCATATACGCCGAGGCGATCGCTAAACTGCGTCCGCTTCGTGACTCAATCCTGACCACTGCCAAATCGAATGTGCTGAAATTAGGTAAAAAGAAAGCATTAATAGTAACCCTAACAAGGATGCACGCTCTCGGTTTACCTTCTCCAAGAGTGTAGAATAAGTTGTAGCCTCTGATACTTAGGCCCCTGACCTTGGAGCGCCATATCCAAGGCTCCTGCACCAAACAGATATCGATGTTCTCCTCCCTTAGGAGAACCAGCAGGTTATCTGAGGCGCATTTTGCGTGCTGCAGGTTAATTTGCGCCCCCCTAATCATTAGATCGGGGGGACGCATCTGACTTCTTGTCGAGGTTTGACGATGCATCAGCCCCGGCTGGTGCTGCCAGTCTAAGCTCATCTAGGAGCCTATTGGCATCGTCAACCTCCTCTAGGTTGTTGTCTGGTGCTACTGCCGCCGGGAGAACTTTTATTTTGGCGTGCCTGACGCCATAAACTAGCTTGTTCCCCCTCTTTTCGAGTTCCCCTAGGCACTCGTTGTTTATGAGCAGTAGCACAGGGTGGCTGTACTTTTGCTTTTCCTCGATTTTCAGCAGCTCCCAGTCATCCATCGGGACGCCCGGATTCTGCTTTTTAATGCACTGGATGACGTTCTTCTCATCCAGTTTCATATTTGGCATGAGTGGCAACCAAACACGCGCCCGAGGCCTCCGAGGAATATCCGAGGCATTGATGATCCTCAACGTAAGACCATCAAAAGCGTTGCTAATCTTAGCAACGCATTTCCCGAGAAACTCCCTGGAGAACCCGTCCGCGCACTTGATCACCCTGCAGCCCCGGCATATCTCCTCGCAGTTGAAGGCGGGGACTGGGGTCCGATTCTCCATGAGGTATTCGACTACCATTTCAGATAGTCGTCCCTCTATGGAGTTCCAGACCGCCAGTACTCGCCTCCCATTAGTCCCGTCAGCGTCGACCAGGGCAACCTGGAGGTGATCTCTGACCACCTCACTATAGGTGTGCCTGGCCAGCGCTGCAGCACTAGTGGAAGGGCCATCAAACCTGCCCCTCTTGCCGTTATCATCGGTCACTTCGTGTGACCGATTGCGCTTTGACCGCGACTTTGATTTTTTCTGCTGTGGCTGTACAGCGGGCTTGTTAGCGAGGGTAGTCTCGTACTCCTTGACTACCGCCTCGCACCAGACCCTGTCCACAGCGTCTCGCTCATGGACCTTGCCACTCTCTTCGTTTTTCCTTATTTTATCGAGGATGTACTGAGCCCTAAGGTATCTAGCTTTCTGTAGACACCCTGAGGACTTCTTCGACTTTTTCTTGGGGCCCACTTTGGCTGGTGCGCCCCCATTTCTTTTTTGCTGTTGGTTCGGAGCGACCGGGGTACTATGGCTGGTACCCTTGTCGTCCTGTGTTTGGGCGCTCCCCTGGCTGCTGGCCAGGAGCTCGTCCTCAGAAAGCGATCCCAGATCGCTCTCTTCTCCACTCTTCCTTTTATTATTTTTATTTTTACAATCCATAAATGTTCCCACGAGTATACTGGAAGGGGTTGGTCCACCCCGGCAGAGCCAGTGTACCGGGGTAAGGCACTCATACAACCGACCTTGCCCGGGCATCGGAGGGGACCGTAAGCGATCAGCTATTCAATATACACCCGCTGACCATTCAGCCATCGGCACGGTGCCTACACACCTTGGCTTAGGGTGGGGATAATATGTACTAAAACTGCAAAATTTTACGTTCCCAGCTTTTTAAATCAATCGATTGTATGGGAGCTCTGCGTTGTATTGGTCCGATATTGCTGGTTCCGACAAATGATGAATGCTTTACAAAAGGCCGCCCACATACCAAATTTCGTCCAGATAAAACTGAGGGACTCGTTTGCGTTCAAACATACAGACGGACGCACGGACAGACGGACATGACTAAATCGGCTCAGCTCATCGCCCTGGTCATTTCGGTATACTTATTGGTGGGCCTATCTCTTCTTCTCTCATAATCATACGTACAAAAAGTGAAGTGCAAAGCAGAAAATTATTCAAGCTACATCCCTAAAGGGAAAGTGTCTAGCAATTTTCAGTCGCCCGGCTAAAGGAAGATATTAGTTACTTTAAAAATCACATCAGGCTATAGATATAAATCTAGATTCCGTCCAAGATTGATATTTATTTCGTGTGAACTAGTAGTGTACGTAAAACTTAAAATACACTTCATAAAACGTTTCGCAGCACAACAGGGGAGCATATAAACTTTTGTGTGAATTTGTGTAGGCCTTGTAAGCAAGCTCATGTTTTATGGCTCAATATGATTCAAATTTTTATTTATATTACAAAAGCTCGCAGTAGTGCTGAAATTCGTAAATCCAACTCTTCTTTAGAATGCCATAATAAAGTAATTAAATAGAAGAAGGATTGACTTAAAGAGGAATATAAATATGCAGCCTTGGAAAAATGTATTTATTACTGAATTTTTAATTTATGTAAACAAGGATAAAAGCTGTGATAATTTGCTACAAGAGCGAGTTTATCAAATTTAGCTTAATTAACGTGTTCGGCTATTTGCACATCCCTAATTTAATTCTATATCTTATAAATTTAAACAGGCTATTCTTGTATATTTGTAACCACACTTTGGTATGTAGATAATGCGCCACATTATAAGAATTTCTACATAGTTGTTGCCACCCGGAATATTTTAATGTGGTTGCCACTGTAGGACTTATTGAAATTTAATATTTTCATACTTTGTTATTAAATTTACTTTGTGTTTTTGAAATATTTATTATGCTTTGATAATAACAATACAATATATATATGTTGTTCAAACAATTTAATTAAATTAATAAATTTTATTAAACAATATTATATGTAGATATTTATCTACAACAACCTATGTTATTTTTTTTTTTTGGATAGAAGTAATGTGGGTATAAAACGAAAAGTGTTTAACCTTGAATTTCAATAAATATACTAGATAGATTTGACACCTATTGCCATTTTAATTATTTTTTGACATACCCACTTTTATCTGGAAAACGAATTGAAACATTTAGATAAACTTTAGAACATACGTTTTTGCTACGTTTTAAGCTCTTCTACTTAAGAATTGCCACAAGGGCTTTACAGCATTGCCACCTATTCGAAATTTGAAAAAATTCAGTGAGATATGCTTATATTGGTATCAAACCTTAAGTGTTTTAAGTCGTATTCCAACAAAAATATTTTCAGGTAGTGCTACCTCCTAGGACTCGCACCCAGCCCCATTATATTTTCTTATATCTGCTAATTTTGCAGTTTGACACATTTCTAAAAAATTTTGCAAATAGGATGAAGACATTTTTACAGAGTTGCCACCTATATGAAATAAAAAAATCTTTTAAGATATGCTGATTTTGGTATCAAACAAATTTTGCGTCATACTTCAACAAAAATATTTCTAGATATGGGTTTCACCTAGAGCAACATATATATGTGGGTTTCCAATCATTTACTCACCGAAAACAAGAAACACTCGGACACGCATTCTTTATATTTGAGTTCATATGTGCTTTAATTATAATTAAAATAGTAGTTTACAGGATATAATGCAAGTAACTAGTAAACATATTATTAAATGTAAGTAATTTGGAAGGGTTGCGTTACGTGCGTTTGACGACCGGTTCGAGACTCTCTCGCCGGTCGGGTTTGTCTTTTATCGTTCGTTAGTTTGTTCTTCCTGTTCTTCGTTCGCTTCTGCGTGGCGTTGCCACCATGTCGGTATTTATTCCCACATTCGGCCGTCCTGATGTGTTATTCGACTCGAATGACGAGGTTGAGCTCCAAGGCTTCATATTTTCGCATACGGTGTTTGTCTTATTTGGTCCTTCGTCGTTCCCTATCTTGCTTACCTCGTATCTACCATGGCTTAACTTGGCGGTTATTGCATATGGACCTAGATACTTTGGTTTTAGCTTGGTATTTGTTCCGAACTGCGTTTTCTTTATGGCAACAAGTTCCCCGATTTTATATTCTCTTTCTTTATTTCGTTTCTTATTAAAATTATTGAAGTTTTCATTTTGAATTTTATTTATATTCTCTTGGGCTGTTTCCCTAACTTTGTCCCTCTCTAAACTCAACTCTTGTATATTTAGTTCGTCATGTATTTCTCTTAAGTCTGGATAATCTATTCTGCGCATTTCTAAGCCCGTGAGAATTTTGAAAGGTGATGCTTTCGTACTTCGTGGAGCTGTGCTATTTAAAATCTGTTGAACTTTATCGACGTGGCTGTACCAGTGAGCTGGATCATTGTGGCATAGTTTAGAGATCATAGGGATAACTATTTTGTGAATTCTTTCTACCTGGCCGTTACCCCGTGGTACGCCTGTAGCAATTTGCAGGTGTTGTATTTTTTCCTGTTCGCAATACATGTTAAATGCAGTCGAGGTGAATGCACTTCCCCTGTCAGTTATAACTCGTTTTGGATTTCCAAAAACTGCGCTTTGCTTCTTTAGTCTGTCAATTACCTCCTCTGCGCCCGTAGATCTGGTTGGGTAAAGCCATACGAATTTCGTAAACCCATCTATCACTACTAGTATGTGGTTATATTTTTTACGAGTTTCTACCAATGGACCCACGTGGTCAATGTGATAGGTACCTAGAGGCTCACACGCTTTGTCTATCGGATTTAATAAGCCCTCTTTTTTCCCCGTCTTAGCTTCAGTTATAATACATTCTACGCAATTTTTTGTAACTTTATCAACTTTGGTGTTCAATTTTGGGATAAAGTAAAATTTTTCTACCATTTCCTGTGTCTTTTTGGTGGCAAAATGGCCCTGATTGTGTGCTAACCGTATTATTTCATATTCCATTTTAGAAGGTACTACTAAGAGCTCCTTAACGGGATCCTTATATAGAACTTCGTTTTTCAAAAAATAATCCTCATACTGATCCCTCTCTAACAATTTCTTAATGGCCCTAATCCAATCATCTTCATTTTGAACTTCGCGTAATCTAAACTTTAACGAGTCGTCGATTATCAAGCAATATACACGGCTAAGGGCATCTACGTGTCTCATGCGCGTTCCAGCTCTGTGTTCTACAATGTAGTCATATTCTTGAAGGTACATTGCCCATCTCATTATTCTGTCCGTAACTTCACGTTTGCTCATTGTCAATGCAAAAGCATTGCAATCTGTCACAATTTTGAATTTCAAGTCTCTTAGGTAAATTCGCCATTTCTTTACTGCCTCAATCACAGCTAAGACCTCTAGCTCGTAAGAGCTGTATCTTTCTTCTGCTAACGTGGTTTTGCGACTCATATATTCTATTGGGTGCAGTTGCTGATCTTCTCCATCTTTTTGGAGGAGTACAGCTCCGTAGCCGTATTTCGATGCGTCTGCGTGTACTTCAGTGTACGCCCTGGGGCTATATAATTTCAATGCTGGTGCATTCACCAAAGCGTTTTTCAATTCCTGTATGGCTATGAGATGTTCGTCCGCCAAGGCAAACTTTGCATCTTTTTTCAACAAATCCGTTAGTGGTTTGGCTATCACTGCATAGTTTCGTATGAATCGTCTAAAAAATGAGGTTAGCCACAGAAACCGTTGAATTTCTTTTTTATTTGACGGGATTGGAAACTTCTCAACAGCTCTTGTTTTTTCGCTTGATGGTAGTATACTTCCGTTTTCTATTATGTACCCTAAAAAGTGTATTTGTTTTTTCAAAAACTGGCATTTTGACCATCGTATATTTAACCCACATTCACTATCACGCTTCAGAACTACCTCGAGCTTCTCTATACCCTCTGCTTCATCTTTAGACGGAATCACGATATCGTCCATGTATACAATTACCGTACCATTCCTCAATAAATCGTGAAAAATCGCTTGTATGTAAATACCTACAGAATACTGCAGGTGAATTTGAAATGCCAAAAGGAACATAACAGAACTCGTATTGACCTGTCTGCGTGACGAAGGACGTATACTTCCTAGAACCCGGTTCAATTGGAACGTGGAAAAACCCGTCCTTTAGGTCAATAGTCGTAAAAATATAAACCCCATATAACCTGTCGAGTACCTCATCGATCGCTGTCATTGGAAAGTTATCTCTTATTATTTTCTCATTAACTTTCCTGTAATCTACGCACAATCTCTTGGAGCCATTCTTTTTGGTCGTTAGTACAATAGGGGACGCATACTGCGATGTACTCTCCCGAACAATACCCTCTTTTAACCAAGTGGTCACTTGTTCATCGACCCATTTCTGGTCTGCGAAAGACAACCTACGTGGTCGCTGGTAAACGGGTACCTCATCCGTTAAAATAAGTTTCATTTCTATTGGTGGACTTCCCTGTTTTCTGGGTGCGTAATCTCCTATCAACTCTTCAATTTTCTTTTCGTAACTCTTATTAATGCATGACAAATCTATGCTCTGATGCTTCTCAATTTTATTCATATCTTCGGTCAAACACAATGCCTCGAATTCGTTAATCCAAAACCCGCTATTCTCATTGCTGCCATGCTCTTCATATATCTCAATACCTCGACTTTCGTTTACATCAGTGATGTTGCTACCCATTACCACAGCAACAGGTTGGACTGATACCGCAGCATCATCTGTCACCACCAGCTTCCCATCACTCTCGACATCTTTATTTTCTATCGTACCCGCAGGTACCACCGTTGTTAATGGCTTAAATTGGATTTCGTCGCCTTTTACGGAAAGCTCAAATCTTTTGAGAACATCGCATCCTATAATTGCCGCATATGGTACATCTCTCTCTTTTACCACATGGAAAAGTACTTTTACCAACCCTTCGTCTATGTTGATCTCAGCAGTGAAGCAGCCCAATGTTGTGAATTTACTTTTGCCGGCCCCGCTTAAATGTAGCCTTTCATTTCCCAGCTCTACATCACCCAGCATCAAAAGTGTGTCATACCTCATAACGCTATACTTGCTACCAGTGTCTACCAGCGCAGAAAAGGTAAAATCGTTAATTGTTATATCCAAAAAATAAAAATCATTCTTCTTCTTTGCAACCTTTACCGCTATACCATCTCCTATCATACTTAAAGGTTCACTTTTAACCTCTTTTGTCTTTTCCTTACACTCGTATGAATAATGCCCAGTTTGTTTACATTTGAAACACTTTACCGTGCTTTCTTTCGGGCAGTTTTTTGCTATGTGCCCGTCTTTGTTACATTTATAACAAGTTTTTTTCGACCCGCTTGGCTTATCGCTACCACCACTTGTGCTTAGAGAAGTTTGAGGTACACTCGACTTGTTTATCGAAAAGTGAGGCCCTTTTACTTTCTCGTACACACGCAGTTGCTCTTTTAATTCCCTTAGATTCTTTGCCTGATATAACATTGTTTTATTTGCCCTAGCGTCTGGTATTCCTTCAACAAAATATGAAATGATGCTTTGATCATCGAGCGCTATAGGCTTCCCCATTTCTATCAATACATATAAATATTCAATTAAACTTTCTTTGTATTGTTTACGCTTATTTCTTAAAGCGGGGTGTATTTCAGCGGCGCATATTTTTTCGCCGAATTCGTCAATGAGTGCATTTTTTAAACAATACCAATCCCTAACTCCCTTATTCCCACATATATATATTTTCTATATCCCAATACACACGCTTGGTGAGTAAAACCATAAATGAAAATAACATGCATCTCTACAACAACAAAAATTTAATGAACAGTATTTTATAAAATGCTATGAAAAATGTTTGATAAAGAATATCGCAAAGGGAAATAAGCCCATGGTTGTTATTTCTGTGGGTGTTATGGCATTACACTTCAGTAGAATAAGTTTAAAGTTTAAATTCAGACAGGTTTGAAAGCAGACTTTCTGGAAAGCAAGTTATATCAGGATTCGAGTATGATTGCCACACAAAAAACAGAAAAATCTACAACCGCAAAGTAATATTTACATATATTTTGATGATACTATTTGTTAGAAACCAAAAAAAGG
This sequence comes from Merzomyia westermanni, assembly GCA_949987695.1. Taxonomy (NCBI): domain Eukaryota; kingdom Metazoa; phylum Arthropoda; class Insecta; order Diptera; family Tephritidae; genus Merzomyia; species Merzomyia westermanni. The sequence continues at coordinate 18,669,058 of OX465288.1, read as the reverse complement.
CAAATTTATGCAAATACCTACTAACAAAACCACTAAAAATTGCATAAGGAAAATCAACAAAATTGAAAAAGCCATTATAGCGAACGCAAACAAAAGGAACAACTTACGTTCCTCCAAGTTGCTGCTACTAAACGACCCAACAGGTTCAACGTTCAAAATTTATGCGCAACATTGGAAATGAACTCACCAAGCTGTCGCAGCGTGTACAAATGAGATGCCACTGTTCATTTAATTTGTTTGTACTTTTCTAGTGTCACTGTGTTGCTGCACTTTTTGTTGTAATACGACTGAGTATACGCGCTCGCTGATGACACTTAGCTACTGTGTTGTTGCAACAATGGACATGAAGAAAATGCATGCAAAATAAGGTAGGAAGCAACAAGAAGCTAACATCATCAGCGCAGCATGCTCAAAAACGCTCAAAAATTTACAAATCAGAAACACATTTGTTGCATTAATGCTTCGGTGTTTGCACTTTGCTCTTGCAACAGCACCAGCACCAACATCAACACTTTGCAACAGCGTCAAGTAAAATTTTAAACAAATTTGTTGGATAGTTTGTTGGGCCTGTAGACAAGTGAGTAAAGTGCATAAGCAGGTGTAGCAATTGTTGTTGTTTTTGCGGGGAAATGAAAAAGTCTGTTCGTTTTACTTTATTGCAGAATTTATATACTCGAGTATGTGCTATTGTAGTGACAAAAAGATGTGCCATAGCTCACAAGCAGACAGTCCAAATGTCAAAAGTCTTGACAACTACAAATGAAGCGGCATTAAATGCAAATAGAAAAACCATGCCAAATAAAGCTCAGAAAGTACTTTGCATAGGAGAAAAAGGTAAGTTTTTGGAGTTTTTTTGTAGCTATCCGGGACCAAAAGATAGTACAGACCAGGCGACTCTACATGCTGCTATCTCTTTAACATTTTGGTGGAGAAGAACAGCAGCATCGTTCCGTTAAAATCTATTGCATGATACTACAATAAGTGGCGTTGGAACTGGGTATTGCGATCAAGGGATGAAAGAACTGACAGAGAAATTTATAAGTAAAGTCCTCTATGAACGAACAAAGATCACGTTCTAAAATTCTGTCATCGTACCAGTGCTGATGTATGGCTACGAGTCATGGACGGTGTCGAAAGAAGATATAATACTACATGAAGTATTATTGGGAAAAGTCCTCCTGAAAATTTCTGCGAATCGCCGAAGGTTTCACTGCTCAAAAGACGTTTGTAATCGTTGTGGGAGCGGTGGAGATCCGTGCCTTATTTCCAGACTGCAAATTCGCCTTCTTTCCAGAGTGTCAATGAAGGAATTAATGAAGATAATGAATTAAAATGTCACGCGCGTGATATTTCACCAGTAACAGGGCAACGGAAACTCGACAATCAAATAAATAATCTCTGAGATTTCTAACTATTATTGAACAGGTCCGCGTTATGAGATTGAAAATTTGAAGATTTTTAATATTGTTTTTTCGAAGGCAACACAAAACTGAAAAAAAAGAGAGGCAGAAAAGCGTGAAATAAAGGAGCTTGAGATGCTGGCCAACGGGAATAATGCCCGAAAATTCTATCAAAAAATTCGGCGAATGACAGAAGGTTTCAAACCCGGGGCAAACTCCTGTAAGAGTGAGAACGGCGACCTGGTGACCGATGTTCAGAGAACACTCAGAATATGGAGGGATCACTTCTCTGCCCTTTTAAATGGAGAAACTGAGCAAGAAACCAGAGAAGATGCCGAACCCGAGCCCACAATCGAAGATGATGGAATTGACGTTCCACAACCCGACTACAATGAGGTGCGAATAGCAATATCCCGATTGAAAAACAATAAAGCAGCTGGCGCTGATGGTTTGCCTGCTGAGCTATTCAAACACGGAGGCGAGGAGCTGGTAAGGCGCATGCATCAGCTTCTATGCAGAATTTGGTCGGATGAATGCATGCCTGAAGATTGGAATCTAAGTGTTCTTTGCCCAATCCACAAGAAGGGCGATCCTGCAAACTGCGCCAACTATCGCGGAATCAGCCTTTTGAATATCGCATATAAGGTCCTATCAAGCGTATTGTGCGAAAGACTGAAACCTGATGTGAACAGACTGATTGGACCTTATCAGTGTGGCTTCAGACCTGGTAAATCTACCATCGACCAGATTTTTACAATACGCCAAATCTTGGAAAAAACCCGTGAAAAAAGAATCGACACGCATCATCTCTTTGTTGATTTTAAAGCCGCTTTCGATAGCACGAAAAGGAGCTGCCTATATGCCGCTATGTCTGAATTTGGTTTCCCCGCAAAACTTATACGGCTATGCAAAATGACCCTGAGCAACACCGCCAGCTCGGTCAGAATTGGGAAGTACCTCTCCGAGCCGTTCGAAACTAAACGAGGTTTCAGACAGGGTGACCCCCTATCGTGCGATTTCTTTAATTTAATGCTGGAGAAAATAATACAAGCTGCAGAACTTAACCGCGCTGGAACAATATTTTATAAAAGCGTGCAACTGTTGGCATATGCTGACGATATTGATATCATTGGCCTTAACAACCGCGCCGTAACTTCTGCTTACTCCAAATTAGAAAAAGAAGCGGAGAAAATGGGATTGGCGGTGAACTAGGGCAAAACGAAGTACCTTCTGTCATCATGCAAAGAGTCAGCGCATTCGCGCCTTGGCAACCAAGCCACTGTTGGCAGCAATAATTTCGAAATAGTAAAGGACTTCGTTTACCTGGGAACCAGCATTAATACCAACAATAATGTTAGCCTAGAAATCCGACGAAGAATCACTCTTGCAAACAAATGCTACTTCGGATTGAGTAGGCAATTGAAAAGTAAAGTCCTCTCTCGACGAACGAAAATAATACTCTACAAGTCACTCATCGCACCCGTCCTGCTATATGGTGCAGAAGCTTGGACACTAACAACATCTGATGAGGCGGCTCTGGGAGTATTCGAGAGAAAGGCTCTTCGAAAGATTTGTGGACCTCTACGCGTTGACGACGGCGAGTACCGAAGAAGATTTAATGATGAGCTCTATGAACTTTACGCAGACGCCGACATAGTTCAGCGAATTAAAACACAGCGGCTTCGCTGGCTGGGCCACGTAATGCGAATGAGCGAAGATGCTCCAGCCCAGAAGGTATTCTTATCGGCACCCGCCGGTGGAAGCAGAGGAAGAGGGAGACCACCACTCCGATGGAAGGACCAAGTGGAGACCGATTTGCGATCCCGCGGTGTTTCCAATTGGCGCCAGTTGGCGCAACGAAGAAACGACTGGCGAGCTATGTTGGACGGTCAAAATCGCCCAGGCGGTTAGATGACCATTTAAAGAAGAAGAAGAAGAACACAAAACTAAAGCATCTCATTACAAACTCCACTAGTATTTAAAAAAGTTTCCCACGCACTCACATACATTATTAATGCGTATTAGTTTGACTTCTTAGATATTTACATGCACTTGTCATTGTATATTTTCATTTAAATGAGATTTAAGAATGAATCTCAACCTATCAGATTTAAAACCTTGTCAACCTTATCTTTATTGCTGTCACATTCAATGCATTATTTTGACAACTCACGAAAACTTTTGTTTGAACTTAGCTATTGCCAGTGCTCCAGGATAAATCCAAAACGTGTAATCAGCAATGCTGCTCACTTTTTTTTTGAAATATATTGGTTTATTTTTCTAACAAATCGACGGCTGGATAGACCACTATTTCAAAATTACTTAAAAAAGAAAAATTAGAACTGGAAGAGGACTCCATTTCAAAATTAAAAAAAAAAAACACCCTATCTCAGGCATTGCTTGAAAAACGTCCTAACTGAACGAAATTTTAATACATATTAAACTAGAGACTTATAACAAAACCGTGTATAGAACGAAACTTCGTTTCTGCTGTTATTGCTCCAAGAAACACATAAATGTTGAAACATAATTAGAAACCGAATGACTGGAACTTTCCCGATGAGTAACAGAAGTGTAACGAAACTGTACGTAACAAAACTTCCGGCACCTTAAGCTGGCACGGTATATTGGGTACAGAAACGAAACCTGAAATGCCACCTCTGTAACAAAACTGTAACAAAACATTTTTGTACAAAAACAAAACTAAGAAATTTTGCTCGTGATCGTAACTGTATAAAAACCAAAGGTACAAAAACAATACTCGTAGTGTGGTTTCTGCTATTGAGTTGTTGTTTATAATTATGTATACATATGCAATTTTTATTTAACCACAAATTCTACTCATTTTGAACTATTAACTAAATTGAATTTTTGAAGGTTTGTGAGATATTTAGAAACAAAAAGCGATTCAGTTTTTTTTAATTAACCCTCTCGTCGCTGAAATATTTATTGACAGTGATTTTAGTTAGTGTATTTTGTTAGTATTTTGAATACGTTCCTTAGGATTCGTTACAAGTTTTTTTCGGTGCAGGTTTGCTTCTGCTGGAACCGTTTCAAGAAAATTGTTACTCTTTTTGTTACAAAGGAGTATCGTTTTTCGCTGTTTCGTGACAAGTTTCGGTATAGTATGTCAGAATACAATTGTTTATCGTTACTTACATGTCGAACAATAATGAAACATAAACGCGTTATAACTCTCTGTATTGAAACGAGATAGGGTATTGCTAAAGCAAATTTTGAAATAGGGTGTGTTGAAAGAAATCTGAGGTAGAGCGTGCTGCAACCAAATTCTACAACAAGTATTTAAAAAAAAAATTTAAAAAAAACCGAGAATCCTAAATATATTTTGATACTAAGAAAGTCCTCCATGCTTTTCTGCGTCTCAGAATTTATAATAAGTTGAGATACGTAGCCTAATCACATCGCTTATTGCAGGTCTCATTAGAGCCTATCGTTTCATACCCATATTGTACTAACACATATTGGCTCATCCTGCTTCACATATTGGTTGCTGACACCGAAACCGGTCTACTTAACACTTTACATAACCGATTGCCTTAAACTTTAAGTCATAAATCTAGTAATGTAATGTTGAAAGTTTCATTCGCCTTTATTTAGCAATTTTTGCGTGCTACGCCACAAAAACAGACCTCTTAAATAATGATTACTAATCGCAATGATTACCGATTTGATTAATTACTTTCTTGAGAATCCATGTAATGATTGATTACAAATTACTTTCAATTTCAAATGTCTATTTTCTAATTAATTAAAAAAATAATAAAAAAAAATCTTTTTACGATTATTAGAAAAAAAAACCAAAAGAAAAAAATAAAAAGTAAACAAAAAATATTGTTTTGATTATTTTTGATTTTTTTTTAATTTATTAGGTATTGTTGTAGAAGCACATAAATATACACATCAACAATACTAAAAAAAAAATTAAAAATAATCAAAACAATTTTTTTAAACAATTAAAGTAATCATTATCAATTAAAAAAGCCTTCTAATTCATTACTAATTGCAAATCAAATTTAACAGGGTTGGACCAAACATACTGACAGACAAAAATTCTAAAAACTTTTGGTTTGCATTCTATTGGCTCAATAAAGATCCCTCCTCACAATTTGTCTTAAATATCTGCAATGTATAGACATCGACCTGCTACAATTTTGTTAAATGTGGAGATTTGAGATACATTTTCAAAATTAAAATATAGGTTTTACATTAAAAGTGAGAAAATCCACTGAGCGAGTTCTATCTTCCACTTTAAAGAACAGCTGTTATGAATCCATTTTGAATGATTGTGAGTTAACCCGGAGCTGTGTTTGTGTCTAATGTTAGCGTAGGTAAAATATGCATGAAATATGAAATATGAAAATAAAGGTAACTAACATTACACAATTGCGCAGATAAGCCAACTTCCAAAGTCACTATTGGAACTGTTGAAGTACGCGTCTCTTGTTGGCCTTATTGTTCGTCTATTATAACTACATATGCAACTCATATGCAAGACGCACGCTGCTCACTTTATTATTTAAAAAGCTTCTTCAAGGTTCTCACGACTTTTTAAAGAGAGAAACAATGATTTCTATAAGATTTTTTCAATACATCTACATATGTATTGCTTGGAGATAAGTAAATTTTAAATTTATAAAAGTAGGTCATATTTAATTTATAATTAGTATTTTTCTCAACATGATTATATAAAAAAATGTATTTAGTATAATCTCTTTTAAAATATAGAAACATTATTAATTGACTATAATGACGCTGCTGTTTTCTGATTTAAGTTTTTCTGATTCACGATTATAACATATGCATAAAATATAAATTACAGATATGTTACAAACCTTTGTCAGCCGAGAGACGACTGAGCTGCCATATCTTAGGCTGCTATAATTTTCAATTTTAATGATGTGTTTCCTTGAAGTTTTAAAGTTGTACCTGACGTCAGTGATGTGGCTGCTAAAGCACAATTTCCGCGGTTGTTTTCTTCGATGAAAAACAAACTTTCTAGACCACGTTCTCTAGGCAGTAAGCCACAATTTGAGGAGTACTTTATTGTAGGAGGTTCAAAGAGCGATACATAAATCCCTGGGGTGGAAAGACTTCCTTCGGTGAATGTCCCATTTATGCCGAATAAGCTTATGGACCATTTCATTTCCCTGTATGTTAGGTTGCGCCGGCCCCCATATTAAAGAAATTATGTGTCGACTTCCTGGCTTATGCTCCACTCTCTGTACCGACCAACCAGGCTCCATATTATCGTTTGCTAAACTGAGAGTATGAATAGCGGTCTGGATGTCAGACACGATTTCTATTGCATTATTTGATTGAAGTACACTTGCGGAGTCTGGAAGACTCACGGATAGGAAGGCGATCTTATAACCGTCAGTGAAAAGTGAAATCAAAAATTTCTGAGGTAATTTTAGTTAAATTCCATTAAATTGAGATACAAAATAAATTTTGTTGTTGGTTTTACGGTCTGTTCATTTTACATATTTTTGTAAGTATAACGAGCTCAAGACCAGTTGATAATAATTCTTAGTTAATTATTATTATTTTTGATTAGAGAAAAAATTGAAAGCAACAAACATATACAGGCTATAGTTATAGTACTATTTCGAAAACAGCCACGATTTCTCGTCAGACTAATTCGTATAGTTTTGCTATTTCAGAGGATCTTGTGGAGAATCGAACCTACTCACTCTGATTGCCAGCGCAGCTGCCTAACCCATAGGCTATGCTGCGTGTAGTTTTGCAATCTGCTTAATTCACGTTGTTTGTGAGTGGGTTCGATTCTCCACAAGATCCTCTGAAATAGCAAAACTATACGAATTAGTCTGACGAGAAATCGTGGCTGTTTTCGAAATAGTACTATAACTATAGCCTGTATATGTTTGTTGCTTTCAATTTTTCCTCTAATCAAAAATAATAATAATTAACTAAGAATTATTATCAACTGGTCTTGAGCTCGTTATACTTACAAAGATACAAAATAAAGCTTTGCTCATATGTGCTCTCTATCCAACGTCCCAGCTAGTTAGTACTAAATGCACCTTGGGATACCATTCCTTTGATAGAGTTATCGATAGCCTGCCTGTAGCATATCACGTTTAGAGTCTCCGGAGAAGATGATCTAATCGCTACTGTGATCGCCCCTCAGGAAATTCTATGAGCTTTCCCTGGCGTGTTGTTTATGCATTTCGACTTCCGCCTATTATTGGCCCATAGGCTTGAATTGGCTGCTTTGTAAACAGATTCAATGACTTCTGGGTTCAGTGCCCTCTTTTAGCCTAAACCAATTCTACAGCGCGCCCAGCTTTCAAATCACCAACTAACTCTATGCTTTATATTTAGGTTTCCAGTTCAACTTTGGGGTTAAGAGGACACCTCTCAGAAAGACTCAGCTTTGGAGCATTAAGAGGGGACGAGTAGATACTTTAGATTTTCGTGCCAGTGGAAAAAATCACTGGCTCTGTCTTTAGGGGGTCACGCTAAGTATCACGGTCCCCGCCCAAACAATGAATTCACTTTATGTCCATTACACAGAGTCACAACAATGGTTTGATGATACCGACTTTCTACAAATGTTCTATAGGGGTTCCATTCCTTACTACATTGTCGACAGAGCTGCAGCCAATTGGTGCTAGTTGTCAGCACGAATAAGTAACTGGTGTGCTGTGTTGGTCGACCAAACCCGTTTAGACGATTAAGTGCGATTTAAGAAGGTAAATTTTAGTAAGTTTACTAAAAGTAAACAAATTTCTTATTTGGCATTCAAGAAATGGATTTCGGGACAAGGAAATACCACAAACTATTCGAAAACAAAAACTGACATTCTAGACCACTATTAAGGTTTAATACAAACTGACTCCTAGTAATGCTATGCACGCTCACACTCAAGAAGTGGTATAACACCACTTAATGACCATGCAAAATGTTTCATTTAAAAAATAATATTGCAAAATTACCCAGCAAACAATAATAGAACATGGACCAACAGATCAACAGGAACCAAAACTTTTATTCATTAATAACAAACTTAAACTGAACATATACATCGTACAGAACGTGATAAGATTTATCTGTTGAACAAGCTTGGCAGTTTCCGAAAACCTATAGAAGTTGTTTCTCAAATTGAAAACAAAAAATATTGAAAATAAACCCTATAATAATTTTCAGTGGCATTGAGCTCATGTATAGTCAAGAAAACGTACTATAAGCCGTCAAATAAATTAATACTGACAACGTGTACTATCTCTAAAAAAGGTTGGAGAAATGATTGTTGGAATATAAAATCCTTCTTCTGGGTGTATTTTTGTAACGTGGGTAAGTTTAAGAGAAATTTTTTGTATACAAAAGTAGCCATTCCGCTGCTTAAATGCATATTTTATAATGGTAATAAGAGCAAAATGCAAAACGAAACAACAACAAAGCAACTAAGCGAAAACAATGCGTTTTAATGACATTTTACGAGCAGCGATGCAAGCACCAGACGGCCTAATCTTGCTGCTTTTTAATTAGAATCTTTCTCTCTCCATACCTTTTTGCAATGTGTTTTTTTATATATGGCAAAACTAACAATAAGAGTGTGAAATGCAACATTGACGTTTGATATTGGCGAACAGTGGGACGTTTTGCTAGTATTAAGCACACAAAAAATTTCTACAGTTAAAACGGAATAATCAGAATATTTGTAATACTCAACATAAAATAAAATAAAATAAAATAAAATAAAATAAAATAAAATAAAATAAAATAAAATAAAATAAAGTAAAATAAAATAAAATAAAATAAAATAAAATAAAATAAAATAAAATAAAATAAAATAAAATAAAATAAAATAAAATAAAACAAAATAAAATAAAATAAAATAAAATAAATTAAAATCTAATAAAATATAATAAAATAAATAAATTTTGTATACCAACAATTCAATTTAATTGTTGTTTTTACGGCCTGTATATTGGTAAAATACCATAACTATAGATAAGCTCAAGGGCAAGGATACTATTTTTTTTTAACTATGATTTATTTTCTATTTAATTATTAAAAGGTTTTATTAGAATAGAATGACAAAATTAAGAGACAACCGCCATAGCTTTTCTTATAAATCGATTTCAGAAGCTGCTAGCCTTCTTCATCAGAGAAAAGCTATATCGGTTGTCTAAAAGAATAAAATAATAAAAATAACTATATTACAAACCTGCAAAAATAGGAAATAAAAAGAAGGGAGAGGAGGCGTAAAAATAGGAAAGAAACACAACATATTAAAACTTTAAATTTGAATGTTGTGGTTGAATGTTAGCCACTGGGCAAACTCTACATAGTTATTATTATTTAAGGTATTTTTTCCTTTCCCATTGAGGGGCAGTGCTATTGTAATACACTATTGGAAAACATTATTTGCTTATCCTTTTCAACCCCTCCTTGTTTGAAACTGGTGCATTGTTTTTTAGATCGTAGCTTTGTCCTTGAAAATGATTTCTTGCGAATTCCTATTCTAGCGAGATATTTGATTTGGACACTCTCTCTCTCTATGGCGCGATATACAACAGGTATATCATCATAAACCTCCTAAGAGATTTTTGCGCCGAGCTTCTCTTCCAATTTGTGGTGCGCCGATTCGAATTTTCCCTACAAATTGGTGGGACCTACAGTTTTTTGCCGACTCCGAACGGCATCTACAAAGGAGACGAATTTTTGCTGAGAAGCCTGTCATGGCAGAAATACACTCGGAGAGTTTGCCAAACCACTGCCGAGGGGCGACCCCGTTTTGAAAAACTTTTTTCAAATCACTTTTGATGTTACCTGTACCAGGGCTCGAACCATGGGCCTTCGGTGTGGTAGGCCGGCAACACTACCTTCACACCACGGCCGCCGCCCACTCCCTTCCTGAAAATATCCCACCGTACTGTTGCAGTAGTGGTGGCGGGTGTACGGCTTCTTGTTAAAAGCAGCAATTTAAGTAACTTTGATATTGTTTGTTGCAGCTAATCAACTGAACTCGGTTCGAATAGGTGGCACAGTAGTCGTTTTGCTGCAAGGCAAGGAAATCAATTAGATTTGGGCATTCAAAGCAAATACAATACAATGAACGCTAATTTCTGAAGTATACTTTAATTGGAATTACGTGCATTTTAAATTTGAGTATTAAAGCTCTTTACATGATTTTTTATACTTACATATATACGTGATTGTGTACATACCGCGACTGTGCTGGTTCGGGATGCACATTACTGGTTTCTGGTGGCTAAGTATGCGTTAAATAGGATACTTAAGTCACAAAGCTCCCGTTGCGTTTTAACACAAATATTCAGCGCATTCTTTAGATCTTTTAAAACGGACATAACAGCCTATTTACATAAAAGCTAAGTCCACGATATTCTTAAGCTCTTTGCCGAACGAGGTGTTTAATGGACGCACATACATTTGGAAATTGCATTAAATTTAATTTGTTGCAAACAAAGGCGTGTAATTATTGAAATATTTCCTGGTTGATGCAAATGTCAATGCGAAAACTTTCCGGATTCTGATGACGCTAAGCAATAGTGGGGAGTTTGTGTCTCTTTGATTCCTTTTATCTTCTATTTTATGGCCATTTAAGAGTCTAGACGATGCTGGCCTATTCAAGTAAAGTGCGCCAAAAACGTATTGATTTTTGGGACTTTGCAGAGATCAGCGAGGCCAGAAGAACCATTGCTGTATGCCGCTTCGTCTCAATTTGAAATACCTGCAAAGCTTAAATAGGTAGACCAAATTAATTTAGGTGCCAAAAGCAGTGAATTAGTGTTTCAAAGGATAAGACTCACTATCATTATGTTTGTCGTGAACGAGGACAAAATTATTCAGATAGACAATGAGCTATATGAGACGTACGAATATACAGTAGGGCGCAAGTCTTATCTGGACCCCCACTAAACATGTGGTGACTCAAGGTTAGAAGTCGAAACCCTCACAACGGCAATCACAAAAACAACCAGTTCAGAAGCTTGCTCAGATGTTTCAACAGCAAATTCCGACCACTATACGTTGCGACAGCTGACTGAAAGTTTAATATAATCCCATTCGCCAAAAACCAGGTTGTGATTGGCACGCACCAAATAAAGTCACACTTCAATGTACTAAAACTGCAAAGAATTTCGGATGAGATCAGACAACCTTTTCTTTTTTGTGTATAATGACTAAGATTATAAGGTCCAGACTTCCATGGCCTGTGTCTGGAATCTATTTTTTGTCATCAAATAAGAAATCAACCCACTGCGCTTTGGCAGCCGAGTCGTTGTTGATAGTTATAAATTTGAAAGTGTTGAGGATTTCGTCTATTTGGAAACATCTATCGACGAATAAATATAAATAGGTCTCCCATTATATATGCCTTGATGTGACAGCATCAGAAGAAGATGAGGTCTTATTTGGAGAGAAATGTTGCTATCGGTACTCGAAAGTGGTCAACCTCGACTAAGGTGGCGAAGTACTTGAATTCCATTGGAGTTTCCAATTGGTGGCAGGTCCCTAAAGGGATGACTGCTGAGCTTTAATAGGCGACGTCAAAAATCGTCTTGATGGTTAATCGTCATTAGATGATTATGATAATCTGGAAAGTCCGTTTCTCTCTCTCTATGGCGCGATATACAACAGGTATATCATCATAAACCTCCTAAGAGATTTTTGCGCCAAGCTTCTCTTCCAATTTGTGGTGTGCCGATTTGAATTTTCCCTACAAATTGGTGGGACCTACAGTTTTTTGCCGACTCCGAACGGCATCTACAAAGGAGACGAATTTTTGCTGAGAAGCCTTTCATGGCAGAAATACACTCGGAGAGTTTGCCAAACCACTGCCGAGGGGCGACCCCGTTTTGAAAAACTTTTTTCAAATCACTTTTGATGTTACCTGTACCAGGGCTCGAACCATGGACCTTCGGTGTGGTAGGCCGGCAACACTACCTTCACACCACGGCAGCCGGAAAGTCCGTTTACTTAATGAAAAAAGTGCCTCTGCCCGCCTGGTTGATTTTCTAGTGAAGTTTGAAAGTACCGCCACTAAGGTTATGTGAAGGAAAGGCCAAGTAAATGCGGTCATTACTCTTTGTCGTGTCTATTGGATTCTTTCAGAAGTTCGGATTTTGAGTTATATTTTTATCAGCACCGACCAATATAAGCATAAAGCCTCCGGATTTTCTGATAACTCTTGAGGATTGCTGTCCTCAAATATCAAATATCTATCTTCATTTCCTAAGACGTTCTGCACTTAAAATGTTTAGAAATAAGTGTTGAGTTCGGTTCCTGGTTTTGTAGTCTCTCCTTTTCCCTTTCGCGTATATCTAATTTTCAACGAGCTCCACCGTCGGTATTGTCCACACTTCGAAGTAATGTCTTTGCTTCACTAGTTTCGCATTAAAATAATATAAAGTAATATGTTATTGGCGGCCGCCGTGGTGTGAAGGTAGTGTTGCCGGCCTACCACACCGAAGATCCATGGTTCGAGCCCTGGTACAGGTAACATCAGAAGTGATTTGAAAAAAAGTTTTACAAAACGGGGTCGCCCCTCGGCAGTGGTTTGGCAAACTCTCCGAGTGTATATCTGCCATGACAGGCTTCTCAGCAAAAATTCGTCTCCTTTGTAGATGCCGTTCGGAGTCGGCAAAAAACTGTAGGTCCCACCAATTTGTAGGGAAAATTCAAAGCGGCACACCACAATTGGAAGAGAAGCTTGGCGCAAAAATCTCTTAGGAGGTTTATGATGATATACCTGTTGTATATCGCGCCATAGAGATAGAATATGTTATTTTAAAGCTTAAATGAACATGGATATTACTTCATTTATTGAAATGTTAAGTACTAGACGCTTATAGATTTAATTTCGAAAGCAAAAACTTTATAAATTTTGCTTATAAGTACTACTTATAGACAAATTTTTGGGTTTATCTGTGAAATACTTATATTTGCCGTTATGAAATTTAGTTGCTTCAGCAATTTTTAGTGCATTTACAAAAAAGAAAATAAAAAAAATTCAAATAACTATTAAGAAAGTGTCAGGTTGGAATGAACTGCAAGTTAAATAAAAACCTGCAGTTGTGAGGTATGAAAGTGTTCACAAAAGCCATGACTATAAACACTAGAAAATATCGATATTGATTTAGAATAAAAGCTTAGCTCTTAAATTTTTGTAAAAGGTAAAAACTGGCCCTCAAACCAATTTTGAAATAACCGAGAGATTGTAAAATTTGGCAAAATTTCTTGTATGTGAACAGATCCCATATCGCTTTAAGCGTTTATTACCGATACATAAAATTAATGCAAAATAACTTTTTCGAGAAAAAGAAGGTTCAAGTTTCTTCCTATTTTGTGTTGCCAACTAATACAATATTGCAGAATACAGAATTCTTGTAAAGAGAAATAGAGAACATCGGCTTAAGCAAGGTGGGCATGAGTAGCATAGTACGAGAAGACAAAGTATTTCCTAAGGTACGAAAAAAATATTTTCGCCTAGAACCTAAGATCGAAATGTACAAAGAAAAAAAAGAAACGATTTAATTAAGAAAAAAAATACAATTCAATTCTTGAAAAGGCAATATATTGGTAGAGTCATATAACTCAACTAAAGAAAATTGAGTTAACAACTTTAAACACAAGCCTACAACTATGGACTTGAAATTGCTAGAGCAGCCGAAAGCCGTCTACCGAATTTAGGTATGAAATAACTAAACCCAGGAGGATTAAACAAGCGGTGCCACAAGATAGTGACATATTTGTGTTTAATTTTTACAATTTGAAATTAATAGCGGGGCGAAAAACCAAAAAACTCATCACAAATCAGAACTTCTTAGCATCTCTAGTATGCATGCATTGCAGATGAAAAATTCGCATAAACTGCGAGTTTGTTGCTTAAGTCTATTGTTCTCAGTTAAATTTACTTATGAATTTTGTAAACATCCAGCTTAGCCGTTAGCACAGCCATAACTGTGTATAACCTTAACAACCACTAAATGGTTGCTAAGTGCAATTTAACGGTCATAAAATACCGACAGCATAATCTACAACAAAAACACAAAAGTCACAAAGAATAATAGTCAAATAGATAAATGCATACAAAATTGTGGGTATTAAATAGCGTAGACATCAGTAAATGAACGAATGACCACAGAGTCAATAGTACCAATAAAGCTAAAGCTAAATAGCAATACCAATAAATGGTGCAATGTAGAGACGATGAAACAAATCGAAATTCTGCTGCAACGAATTGCGACTCTACCGAGGCATCGTTGTTGTTACAAACAATGCTACGTTGTACCTGTCACGTGTAGCTGCAAACTCAATGAAAATATGTTTTATAATTGTTTGTATGAATGTGTAGCTATGACTGTGAAATAACGTAGGCGCAGCCCGAAAACAAAAGAGCAACTTATACAAATTTCATTCCTTTGAGACTTACCAAAGTGACAAAACACGCCAACCACAAATAATCAAATGTCAAAAATTTACACATTGAACCAGTAAGTCAGTCCATCAAACAATGTGTCGTTTAGATATTTTCTTGTATGGCGTTATTTTATTTTTTTTAAGTACTTAGCCAATCAGCTTGTTAATGTTTTCGGTTGGTTAGGTGGCTAGGTTTGTCTCTTTTTAGTGACAGTTTGTCTGGCATTGTAATAAACGCTTTTTAATAGTGGTTGGCAAGTGTTGTTGTTGTATGCGGTAGAGAACATAGACAAAATTACATAGTGGGAGAAATATATGTATATTCCCAATTAACAAAACGTAAGAGATTCTCAAAGGCTGGAGAGATGATTGATACTGGCTTGACATGAACCAACATATAAGCTTTTCTCCACAATGGAACTCAAGTGGTCTTGGCCTACTCCAGAAGAAACGAAACAATCTGTTGTAACCGTATCACGTGTGTACTGGCAGCCACATCTTTGAAAGAGACACATTTTATGCTGTGAAGAATTGTGGCCAACTAGCACATCTAGACGTACCTATTACGTTCTTGTAACCAAAATTAAGATTGATTGATCGACATAGTTCAGTCACAGGTGTGATGAATAGAGTAGATAAGTGCTAATATTATTGAAGGTTTAGTTCTACTGCCCACTATGGGACAATTTGGAAAAATTTGTATCAATTATTATCCGATATGAGAAAACCCGGATATTGGTAAACATTTTTACAATTTTGCTTTTCTTTTGTCGTTTTTTAATTTTGAAAATAAAATGTATCTTTTTCTTAAAAAGCAAATCTATTATGGGTCTTTCCATATTAAGTGATATATTTGCCATTAAGTGATATATTTTCAATTGAGACATTCCGATTTGAATAAAAATTGCAGAAGAGCTTGCTTTTATCGTGAAACCAAGTTCAGCCAAAGAAACAAATTAAACTTTTTTTCAAAAGTTATGCAATTTCAAAAGTTCACTTTTTTCCTGTTTCGTAAAGTTAATTTTTTCAATATTACTGAAAAAAAGTCTAAACTTTGGCACTCTCAAAAGGGGTACTAAAAAAAAAATAGTTTTAAAAATGAATTTTAAAATTTCTAATTTTAGAAAATTTTTAAAATTAGAAAAAATTGAATTTCGCCATTAAGTTTTGGACTAAAATTTTTTTTGTTATACCTTTCTTATATCAAAAGATGTTCCAAAATTTTCAGAAGGGTGTTTTTTATCAAAATATTAATTTTTTTTAAACAATTTTTATAATATTTTTTTTTTAACGTATAGTCGAGCTCAATTAATTAAACCCAAAATTACACCATTTTGATCACTGGTCACTTTTTTTTAATTTTTGTTTTTACATTCCACTAGCACCAAAAGAAATTTTCAGTGATCAAAATGATGTAGTTTTGCCACTTGGAATCCTAGAGTTAAAAAAAATAAAAAATTTTTTTTTGTTTTAAATTCAAATACGAGTATTCATATTTTTGAAAAAATGCATATCTTTGAAAAAAAAATCTTGAGATATATTAGAAGCATGATACAAAGAACTTAACTCCAAAATTTAATTGAAAATTTTACTTTAGAGAACTTTTTAAAATTAGACATTTTAAAATTTATTTTTACGGCGGCCGCCGTGGTGTGGCGGTAGTGTAGCTGGCCTACCACAGCGAAGGTCAAAGTTCGAGTCTTGGCACAGGTAACATCATAAGTCGGTTGAAAAATTTTTTCAAACTCTCAGAGTGTATTTCCGCCATGGAAGGCTTCTTAGCAAAAACTCATCTGCTTTGCAGATGCCGTTCGGAATCGTCAAAAAACAGTAGGCACCGCCAATTTGAAGGAAAAACTAGAAGCAGCACACCACGAATTGATAGAAAAGCTCTTCCTTAATCTCCTCGGGAGGTATATATCGCGCTAATTTTATTTTTTTGTTACGTAATCGTTACACGTTTAACTCCCTGTCTTCAGTGCTTTCACTTCGGTGTTAGTTGTGAGCCAGCAAATATAAGGCGGGCGCTGGAATTTAACTAAAAATCGGGTTTAGCAAGCCCTTAAACTGAGAAGTAGAGGCATCTGTGGCCGAACAGATAAATAAAATGTTTAATTTATATCTTAGAAACTTTACTTTTTGAAAACATAGTTTCGCTGTCTTAATATAACACAGAGAACAAGGCGCAAAAAGTGGGCGGATCTTCTAACGTCTTTTTTTTAGTTTAGTTTAATGTTTCAAATAAAAATGCGTCTTCAAAATTTGTTATACGGGTCTTGCGGTCCTAGCCTGAAAAAAACAAAACTTAATATAATTTTATGCAGCATTCAAATACTCTTAAGAATCTGGATTTATCTCTTTTCTATATTCACCTCTACATTTTTCCAAACTTTCCCAGATAAAAACGGGAAATAAGAAATCTGTACAATTTTTTAAAGCTTGAATACTGTGGAGCGGTCCACCTTATAACAATTTTCATTCACACCTTTCTTGTGAGGAAACTGTATGCAGCCTAATTTGTTTACTTCAATAGCTCGGCAAATTCAACGCAAAAGTAACATCAGTCCTAAGCATGTAGACTATTTGTGATAGAACCCCAGATATTAATAATAAAGTCTGAAACTTTAACAATAGCTGATTTGTTTCCTAACCACTTAGTGACTTATAAATAAAATAGAAAGGCTAAAGTTTTTTTTTTAAATATGGAATTTCGCCTCTTACTACAGGCATGTCTACCTCGGATATATTCTAAATCCCTAACTCGCAGGAGGAATTTCTGTTCGCTTATTTCTTTTTCTGTTTCATTTTTTTTGTTTACTATTTAAAACATTTTTTCAAGCACACTAATTCACGAACAAAAATCGGCCAGTATCAGTTTAGTTTAAAAAAAAATTATTTTGTTGCCCAATCTAGTGAGCGCCATTACCAAGCTAAATTTAAATAAATAACATTTTACGCTGCTCTTTCTGCTGGTATACGCATAACTATTATCGTTGTTACCGAGAAGTTCACAAAATTTATTGTTTATTGAATGAAGTCTATTACTTTGATTTTAGCATTTTCTCACATGCAGTATATATTTGCAGGTGATACATACATACATATATACATATACAAGTTCGTGCGTTTATTATTTTATGATCCCAAGGCGCTTTGCCAATTTTGCATGCTTACTATTATTTCAAAGCTTGTTCATTTTGTTTTTGTAGTTCACGTTTTTTACATAAATTTCAGTTTGGATATTAATTTTTCTCGTAATTATTAGCGCCATAAAAAGAGTGTTTTTCGATAATGCAATAACTGCTGAAGTTTATTACTTAATTTTGTACCAACCATGATTAAAGGGTTTCGCAAATGTGGTTGGCATAAACTTGAGTGAGTAAATTGTAAATGTTTTCAGATTCTTAAGTAACTAAAAGATGAAATATATAACTTGATATATATTCAGAAAATCTACGACAAAAATGTAACCCTACGTCTACTCGTTACTTGAACTGTGGTTAACGACTGGTTATGTTCTGCCTACAACACCAGTTTACTTCTCATTAACCCATCAAAACTTCTTAGAGTATTTTCAGTTCCTGCATTAACATCTTAACTGATACCCAATTGATTATACTTCCATGTTATTGAAAATAATAAATACCCAATATTACACAATAAAATTACTCCAACCACAACGCAAGAAGAAAATATTCACACATTTCTTTTACTAATTCATTATTGTTTTTTTTTTTTCTAAATAAAATTTGTTCATTTGATTGCTTTTTGCCTGGGATGCTTAGCTGTCTAGCTGATGCTCTACGCCTGCCGATTTATATCTTTGACACTCGCTATTGCTACCAAACTCTTATGTCTACTTCGTCGTTTAAGCATTTTACTTAGCTTGCAAAATTTTATAGCAAATCCTGTCTGGATAGCCATTTTTGGCTTTTTACATTGCTGAATTCTTTCAATGTATTGAATTGTTACGGAGAAATGTTTTTTATTTTGCAATAATGAATTAGACTATAGTTGAATGCATCAACAGCGCTTAAATACACTAAAATGTGTACATATGTACTAACAGAATGTATGTGACGTTTGAATAAGGATTTGTGGGTACACTTACAATTTAAATAGTAAGAATGCTTTAAAATTTGCTCAGTCAAATTATTTAAATTTTTTTCGAGAAATGCTGACTTTAAATATATTTTTATTGGCTCAACATATTCGTGTACAAATGTAGATACATTGAAACTCAAAGCGGGTAGCGCTCAATTAACCAGCCCAGTTGAATAATGGAATGTTTAGCTGCATTTGCGCAATGTATGCAAACTTCTTTATAATAAAACAACTTAGGAAACGAACTCTATATTACAGTAGACTTAAGAAACGAACTTGATATGCCAGTCATCAATTGTGCTTGCTTAATTTAATAAAAGAATAACACATGTGAGTTCAAACTATTTAACTAGCAATCAGATATGTAAACGCATAATTAAAGATCCCGTTGCGGGTTCTGTTAAGCTTCTAGAGAGCTTCAGTTACAACCTTACTTGGCCGGAAAGTAATTTGTTACCATAAACTTCAATTCTTACAGAAGCTGTCTTGTGTACAGACGAACGGAAGGACGGGCATTGCTCAATTCATACTGTTATTCACCCCACGAGCTTTGCTATGTGAAAAGATATAAACATCTCTATTTTAAAAGATTGAATGGTCAATAATAGTTTTTCACCTAACAAATCCTCGAGTCTGGTCAAAAATTGCAGAGTCATGTTAGAAAATGCAGTTCGATATTAATACCCTGGTTGGAATTTATTGTCAGAGTAAAGAGAGAGCAAAGAGTTCACTCTGTCTGCATATTTGGACATTGAGAGAATTTCAATAATGTTCGACTGTGGGCAATAAAAGTCTTACTCCCTGCTCTTGATATTGAAACCCTATAGTAAATTGTACAGGGATAGTACCGCAGTCACGAGTGATAATTGGCAAGGTGAGAGCAATTGAGATCATAGCAGCTTTTGGAAAGGGACTACTAAGTGGGGTGTCCCGTCTTCACTGCTGTAGTAGTACTATATATGATCTGTGGGAACTGAGTGGATAATGATCCCGGGACTTACGATGAATCCCTCAAAAACAGATACTAAAATACTAAGTTTTAAGCTACCTTCTCTCAATGGTCCTGTCTATCACGATATCTAGGCGTCCACTTGAGACCTAAATTAAACAGGAAGCTTAATATAGAGCATAACGTTGAATGGCCATATTAGACTCAGTACGCCTGCAAAAGAATGATACGTGGCACCTAAACCGTGTAGTGCGATCGTCGGGCGATTAGAAGATGCAACTTATTTGGTTGGGTGCTAACGACTCCTCTGTTAAAACTAGCACGGACTAAATCTGTCCAGAAATGGCCTTTGATACAAACTTCACGATTATATTCCTTTCGAAGAAGAATTGAAAATTCGACAAATCAGAGTTCATGGACGCATCCTGTGGAGTGGGAAAGGGTATCTTCTGAACTCAGCTAGTGTATTTCAATTCGAGGTCTACGCTTTCCCATAGACTTGCACTGGGCTACATTTTGTGTATCTCACCAGCAAGAGGATAGCAATATTCTACCATAAGAATGGGTCCCTTCAAACTTTCAGGTCAGCAACTAAAATATCGAGCCTGGTTGTCAGAGCAAAGAGTGACCATAAACTTAACAAGTCGAGGTATCATTTCTCTAATATAGGTGCTAGGTCTTGGTAACGGACAAGCAAACAAGATGGTCAATTAGCTGCGTCGGCGTTTAGTAGAACGAGGTCCTTATACCACTAAGTCTCATTATGGAGCTAATAATAGGTGGAAGCTTTCGCAGTCCTGTAGAGTGTCAAGGAGTATCTGGCTATCCTACAATGAAATACGTTATGCAATGCTTCTAAGGGTAAATAGAAGATACCATTGGACTCTTAGGGTGCCTATGGCACTGATGGATCTGGAACACAATAACTCGTACTGCAGCTGTAACTTTGCGGGGTGGAAGAAAATGAAATATATATAGTAAAATCTTACTACGGGAGAATCTCGGAGCTTAATGTTGGTAAAGTCCGACAGCAGTCCAACCATTATCCCTTAGATTTTGTCAGTTTTTTTATAAAAATTCCTTCAGCTCTTTCTTGAGATGTAACGTTTACGGGTTTATTTTAATCGTTGTGGCACAAATGATATTTTTATAGCTCGTATGCAAATGCTTGTCGTCTAATCTCACCGCCAAAGGCTTGTGTGATATGTCATAAATTCTTTGATATTTTTTGCTTGTTGTATGCCTGACAGCTAGCAAAGTCACAAATATCTATATAAATGTAAACAAATATATGTCCACAAGCTCAGCACGTTCTACAGAAAGCCAAACTGAACAAATCTCTCATTTCCTTAACTGTGGGCAATATTGTCGTCGCATTTCCACCATGTTTCTAGTTGTATGTGCAGTGTGGGGGGGTTACCAAAGAAATTTTGTAAAATTTGAAACCTGTGGCAGTTTACCATACTTCCTCCCATTTAGCTCGTTTGTTGTCCAAAGACACACAAACAAATGCATACCAGCGAGCATTCCCTGAGCAGACAAATGCTTTTACCACAATTTTTTATTAAAATAAAATTCAAAAAATTTTTATTTATTAAAAATTGTTAGCGCCCAGTCTTATGAACACTAACCAACTAACTGCCAATTTATTTGGTCAAACGATCCACCCCCTTGGCTGTGTCTGGTGACAATTTGCTGGGTGGTGTGAATTTGTGTTTATCCTCTTGTCTGTAGATTATTTTGTAGTTAGCGAAATATTGCTCATTTGTTGTATCTACCAAATGGTGTCGTAGAGGTCAGACGTAATTTTGTGCTCGTAAATAAATAAAAATGTAGATACGAATAGGGCTGTGAGCGTTTGTTGTGCTTTTTTCATGTTTTAAGTCTTCCTCTTGTTGACACATTGTGCAGCTGATTGCGTATTGTCATTTCTCGCTGATATTTCGCCTTTGTGACCACACAAATATAATGAAAACTTTAAATGACTTTATTTAGATTTTCGAGGGTAGTGTTAAGACTCTTTAACCGTTTGAATGCAGCTTATTTTTCTTCACAATAAGAAGCTTTTATTTCTCATTTCTTTTACTGAATAGGATTTTTCAAAGCTCTCGAAGTAGGCATTCTTTTAGTGATGAGCTCTTCATTTGCACAGAATTTCATACCGCCAAGCTCAGCTTTAGAAACACAAATAATCGAAGGCGTCTAGATGTGAAGAATATGCGTGGTGAAATGACAGTCCCTCATAATTTTTGCCTTTGGTGCGGTCTTCCTTTCTAATTTGGAACTGAATTTTTATCTCCCAAATGTTTATTTGAATCAATATAGAATCTATCAAGTGTTTAAAGATAATACAAGTAAATGACATATCACGTATCCCAAAGACTGTGCACAGCCAGCAAGATAAAGCTATAGTCCTCATTGCTCATTGGTTACTGATTGGGTGCATTGGCTCATCTCTTTTTCTGCGGTAGCAAAACACTCCTTTAAAGTTGCAGCACGGTTACGCTTATTACCGAGTCTGATCATTTTCAGAACGTTGATTATGATTCCGTGGATTGTACCGAAAATATCTGAACTGCCTTTCTATTCCTTTAAGGCCACCAAAACATTCTAACTTAATTTTGCTCTAACGACCACCATGGGACTCAGTAAAAGACTTTCTAACCATTGAAAATAAAGAAGCAGGGTCCCTATAGTACCTATCAAGACTTTTCTTAGTTTTTTGTTGTTTCTTGTTTTTAAGAAAAAAATTATTTTATGAAATATTCGAAAGGCATAGTATATGATTGCAATCACGAATCAGATTTTTGGATTAAACTTCTTTTGCGTGGATGCAAAGTTTTAAAAATTAATATGTGTCTGCGTGTCTGGGTGTCTTTTATAGGCGTCTAAAGTATTCAACCGATCTTTATGAAATTTTCACAGTATATTCTTGGATTCACTGGTTACAGCATAGGCTATATATAGTTCTGGAAAAAAGAGTAGGTGCCACGCGCATAATGTTGTGTGTTCTTTGTCCTTAATCGATCTGTGTGAAACAACACAGACCATATAAAGTTTTTCGAGACCCCCAAGCTATATAAACCAGCAATTCGCTAGCTAGGAACTTATTTGGTTCAAGTTACCGATTCGTTAAATATGTGTGCTATATTTCAAAAAAATTATCAGTACCCGTAGAGGAAAAGGGAGAGGTAGCGGAGTAGGGGAGGTGTTTGAGGAAAGTATTGTAGTATAATTTAGGTAATAGAGAATGTAGGAAATAGCTAATTTTAGCAGTATGAAGCAGTTTTCGGAACATTTCTTCAAGTTCTGCAAGATAGTTTTCGGGACTTTTTTGGGATCATTTAAAGATTGTTTTCTTGATTTTTCACGATCGTTTCGGGATCATTCGGTTTATTTAGAGACTTTCGATGTTATTTCGAAATCATTACAAAACAATTTTGAAATTGTTTCTGGGACTTTTCGGGACGATTTCTCGGCGCTGTTTCGGAATCATTGCATGATATTTTCTTGAGTTTTTAGGCGACTTTGTCAAGAAAGATCTTAAAACATACATCCCGAAATGATCCCAAAAGCAATAACGAAATGTTCCTGAAAAAGTCCAAAAACGAACTCTAAAATTACCCCGAAATAGTCGTAAAATGATCCCGAACATTTTCGAAAACCATTCCGAATTGATTCCGAAAAGGTAAGAAGTTAACTTCAATCACGTGTACTGTGCTACAAGCGGGTTTTTCAAAACAAAATGAGGAGACTAATCCGACAACAATACCTTATAGTCACAAACGCTCACCCCCAAGGAAACCAAACGTGTAACCGGTTCTCCGCACCAACGCATTTTGCGTTGAAGATAAAATTTAAATTCCAATGACTTCCAATATGTAGAATTGATGCAAGGATATTTGTGCAGATATTGCCAAATATATAATATATTCGTCTATGATTATTTAAAAACAATATTTTGTATATAAATGAGTAGTCCTTACCTGATTTCAATCGGTTTTCTTGGCCGAAAACACGCCAAATTTCAAAATCTTCTAAAACACTCGATTGTGTACCAAAGTTTTAATTCGTTTACAAAATTTGGTATTTATAACGTACTTAATAATCCCCTTTTTGTATTTTCCAAAACATTTATTATAAAGAAACTGGCATTGGCTTTCATCCGATTTCGTCCATTTTAAATAGTCAAATTTCAAGAGGATGACCTGAAATGTTGTCCACCTATTGTGTTGACAGGCCGACGAACGACCATCACCAGGTACATAGAAACTTTATTCCACATCTATGCTGTGTTCTTGACAAACTAGTTTACATGTTATGAGTTTTTAAAAGTTGTAGATTTCCTTTTTTATTCCGAATTAAGAAAAACAATATTTATAAAGCCTATTATTAAGCATTCCTTATAATAATCGATTCACGAACCGCTACTCATATAAATACCTTTATCTGAATTCATAGCCTAACCCTGCAGGAAATTAAAGCGGGGTCAAATTGCTTCTCAACATATTTAACAAAAAAGCCATATAGGAAAAGATATTTACATAAATTTTTAAATACAGGGTGGCTGATGAATTTTGCTATATTAAGAAATTCAAATAATTTTTTTTTTCAGTGTATGGAGGTCATTTTTCTTTTATTCATGTTAAAGCTCATTAAATTTTATTAAATATAGCTTAATTAGTTTTAAAAATAATGGAATTTAAATGCCCCCCCTGCTCGTCGATGCATGTGCGGCATCTTACCAAAAAGTTGTTCATTACTGCTTGTAGAGTTGAGACAGGAATAGCCGCAATTGTTTTTCGAATGGATTGCCTTAGTTCATTCAAATTTGTTGGTTTTGCTTTGAAGACTTCCTGTTTGCAATAACCCCACAAGAAAAAGTCAGGTGCAGTAAGGTCAGGCGACCTGGGTGGCCAACGGAATGTGGAGTTTCTGGATATCAGCTTATTGGGAAATTTTCGTCGCAATTCTGTCATAACAGGTTGGGCTATATGAGGAGCTGCACCATCTTGCTGAAACCACACAGAGTTGAAAGAAATTCTCATTCGGCGTAATTCTGGATAGAAAAACTCTCTCAACATGCTCAAGTAACGGTCTCCAGTAACCGTAACGGTGTGACCGTTTTCTTCGAAGAAGTAGGGCCCGACAATGCAGCGTGATGAAACTGCACACCACACTGTGACACGAAGTGGATGCAATTCCGTCTCATGGAGTATCTGTGGGTTGGAAGCACTCCATATTCGACAATTTTGTTTGTTTATGTTGCCGTTTAAATCGAAATGGGCTTCGTCAGACATGAAAAGACAGTTCAACATGTTTCCATCCTCTTCCACCATTTGAAGCATCTTCTGGAAAAATTCCAAGCGAATCGGCAAGTCTGCAGCGTTCAGTTTGTTGGCCATTTGAATTTTATATGGAAATAAGTCCAAATCTTTGTGCATAATTGACTGTAATGACTGTCTGCTTACACCCATTTGAGCAGATAAGCTTCTTGTCGAAACACGTGGATTGTTTTGTATGGCAGCAGCTACAGCAGCGATTGTTTCCTCCGTTCGAACTGAAGGGTTTCGATGGTAAGGTCTTCTGTTGACTGTCCCATGCTCGGCAAAATTGTTTACAAGTCTTATTATGGTCCATCTGCTCGGAGGATTGCCGCCAAACGTGCGCCTATACTCTCTTTGAACCGAAACTACGGACTCCAGTGCGTGATAGCGGCGGACAATCCAAACTCTTGTTTCAGTGGCCCAGTTATCCATTTTTGTTAAATGTAAAAGTCAATCTGCAAAGTTATTTAATTTTTTTTTGGTAGCGGCTTTCATTAGCTACCCTGTAGGAAAAGATATTTACATAAATTTTTAAATACAACACAATATTAGCTGAGGTCAAGTTTTTGAAAAGGCTTGCATCAAAATACGATAATTTAAAAATTTTTCTTGCTTGGAATAACCAAAAAAGTTATTTAATAGTATTTTATTCAAAAAGATTGTTGGAAATCACAGGTGTCTCTCGCATACCAAACTACCGACCACACAAAGTTTGTTAGCCGTGCCATAGTACTAAATTCTTGCAGCGCTGATTGCCTGTTAATTGTATGCCTATTGGCCAAATTTCGAGTCTAATCAGAATTTATGTTGGCGCTTATCTTGCTGCCAATAGACAAATTTTTTGCTTTAAATGTTAAAGTATAGATTGTTGTTGTATTTAGCAGCAATTAGCTGCTAGCTTGCTAGATAGCGGTCGTTTAATGAGGCTTAATGGTTGGTTGATTGAAAAGTGTTGGAACAACTACAAGAAAATTATATAATTACAATGCAGTTTTGATTGCTTTAAAAATTTATTTCAATCGGTCTGCATTTGCGCTTAATTTGCATAGATATCCATAACTGATAAAAGTGTAGAAATTGAATACAAATTTTTACTTATTTAAAGACAATTTGTCTTTACAGCAGGTAGTTTATACATGAATTGTTAAAAATATTTGTTTGGCTTTTAATTTGTTGGCTTATCCGTGTCGGCAATCTTTGTGGGCATGTTTGTTACATTAAAGAAAATCCGCACATATTTATTTTACTTTGAAAATATTACTTCCCAGCTAACCAAAGTCGGAGCGCTCCGAAATAATTATCCAATACGAGTCCGTAATTTGAACTTTTTTGGTGTGTACTTTAGTAAACATCAAAAAGCCACTTTTTTATGAAGACTCAAAGAGCCTTGGAAGAAGATATGAATATTGCAGAGCGGATAAACTGATTGTTTTTGTTGTACACGTAAAGAAAAGTGTAAGAAAAAATTAAGTTGGAGAGCGGATGAGCGGCAACGTTTAATTATATGAACGATTTAGAGCATTTTCTGAGGTTTTTTTTTACCTAACAAAAAGTAAAGAGTCGTTTTTAGTGAATGTTTATCAATAATCGACTAATAATAATATTTTTCGATTATATATATTTATACTCCTAGCTGTACTTTTACAAATATGTATTTACCAAAACTTTGTTTTCAATTTGGAAATAATAGCATTCATTATGTTTTAGAACTTATGTGAAGCTTCAGTAACAGCCGCAAATATGACGCAGAAAAGGACCAAAATACAGGAAAAGATGTGGCTAAAAAGCGTCAAAAAAACTTCAAAAACACTTTAGAAAAAAGCATCAATAAAAGACGCCATAAAGGGTCAACCAATTTTCCAAAAACCATCAAAATGGAGAAAAAAACTAGCTTAAAAGATTCAGAAACAACTTCAGAAAGGCTCCAAAAAGAGTGCGAAAATACTCCGAAGTTTATTTAAAAAGAGTTATAAAACGCTCCAAGTACATCGGATTTAGTGTCATTTTAGACACTTTTTGACTACTTTTAGGGTGCTCGCGTGGAACTATATATCGCTACTTTTGGCCTCCGAAAAGATCTAATTTCTAAGGGTAAAGCTCTGAGAAAGGGACGCTTTATGGCTAAGGTAGTCAATAACATTATCAGAAGGTTTTGATGGCTTTCTATCACGTAGTAGCAGTGCAAGGTGCTTTTTGCATAAAAGGACGTGATTGGTATTGGGTATGAGTGAGCGTGGACTACAGCAAATTGAATCTATCCCCAAACAAGCCCAAAAATGGTCCCGAAAAGTCCAGAAATAGTCCCGAAACGATCCCGACGAAAATCTGAGAACCATCCCGAAATGATTTTTAAATGTTATGTATTATATATATTTTACTACAAGACTCTTCTACAATTTTTAATTTTGGCAATTTTTTTTTGTGAAAATATAAGTAATCAGTTTGGGAGCTACGCCCACTTGTTAGCAATAGTACTAAACATGTTTCTGTAAAATTTAAACCTTGATATCCCTGTTACTAAATAAGGTCTCAGACATCATTTGGCACAGAGAATTAGTTTTTCAGGAATGCGGGAAGATTTTAAGTTATTTAGAAATAGGCGTGACACCGCCCACTATTTAACGCCCGCTTTCGTTATATAGATAAATCACCAAACAGTAATTAAGGTTAAATATGAAAACATAGGCCGAATATAAAAAAATTCATTTCACTTTCCTTACGCTTAGAGCTGGAGTACAAACTTTTCATTTCTCTGATGGATAGCAGAAAATTTAATTTGTTTCTTTCCTACAAAACAGCATCCATCATTAATGAAGCGTGCAGCTGCGTG
Organism: Merzomyia westermanni; assembly: GCA_949987695.1. Lineage (NCBI taxonomy): Eukaryota > Metazoa > Arthropoda > Insecta > Diptera > Tephritidae > Merzomyia > Merzomyia westermanni. Next base: position 18,641,020 of record OX465288.1, on the reverse strand, counting down.
AAACTATACGAATTTCATTTAAAAGTCGTTTGAACGTAGAGACTAAAGTCCTTTGACCTGCTTTATTTGCTGGCCCACTTATTGCTGCAGATTAAAAAAGGTAATACTGAAATAAGGATTCTTGTTTTAATAAAACGCAAGTAGCTCTGTTGTGCAGAAACGGTTTCCTTGGAGAAATGGATCACTCTTCGTTAATACTTCAAGCACAAAACATCTCATATTCACCACATATTTCAACATTCTGTGGTAGTTAGTAAAACAAAAAACGTTGTGCACCACTGCATTACGCACGCCCTGTTTAAGTAACATAAGCAGATTTGTAGAAAATATGTTAATTGTTCCACATTCCATCTGCTCGATGAGGTGTTTAACTCACTTTAGTTTAATTGATTTTAAAATAGAATTACCAAGAGGTTTGGTTGGCCAGTCTGGGGTTCGGCGTGTCATGATATGTATAGCAATTGTAAGTAAGCAAGACGTTGTCATTATTAAGGAACAAATATTTTTTTTTTTCAATAATACAAGTTAGGGTGTAAGCGAATATACTTAGCTTTGAACTTTAGCAAATAAGTTGGAGCTATTTTCTCCTGTGAAGTCATAATATATAGAACTTGTATCCTAAAACTAAGATTTAGTTTCGTTGTATTCATATGCGTTTCAGACTCTTATTGTTAAAGCTTAATGTGGCGATGAACGTGGTTATAAAACAATTGTCTATATCAATGGCAGGGTAAGGTGCACAAGTACTGGTAACGTGTGAACTAAAATATATAATTTAACCCTCTGCCGGCAGATAACTTATAACACCTAAATTAAAATTTGGAATGTGAGAAAAGCACTACTAGGTATAATGAATAAACTCTTCGGTGAAAAGAGCTGTGATGGTTTGTGTTTAACTTCAACATTTTGCCGGAAGATTTTACTGTTTTCTATATGATTTGAAATCGGCGTCAGTCTTTCAGCTTAATTCCATTTATGTTTCTTAGATTGTGGCAAAGCAATGATTAAAATCGAACTCTATCTATTGTAAGTTGGGAGTCACTAGCTTTCGTGCTTTGTTCATGTAGTTAGGAAAAAAATATGAAATAGACCACTAAGTTTACTCAAAAGAAAAAAAATTTTAAAAAAATAAGTTTAAACTCTTAGGAAAATATTCTCCTTGCATTGAGTTAAATAAATTTTGTGTAAGTTGGAAAATTAGTGCACATGTGTGTCCAGTGTATAGGCCAATGGGCTATAACTTTCTTAAGCCATAGTTGGTACGTTTTATTTGATCGCCATAGAGGACCAACAAATTTTACCAATACTGCCATTTCTAGCTTCATATGGTAGAGAATATGTATAAAAATATGCGTTTATTTAAAGAAGAATTTCCATAATTTATCTTAAGGATAAAGAGCTTAGAGTAAGAAGTTTGTTAGTTCAAACTTGTAAGCCGAAATTGATTACATTTTATTTATTATATACATAAAAATGTATACATATTGTCAAATTGGTATAGCCCAATGGTTTACAGATTGCCAGTTAGTACGGCTCATTGATCTAAGGCTTTCAGATCATACCAACACAATGATAATCCCAGTTGACTGCAGAGAACAGGCCGTCTGCGCGTGTGAAAGGAGAAGACTTTATATGTACGGCGATGCATAAAATTAAATTCCCGTAGTTCCGGATATACGTTGCTTTGAGGTTTACTATGAAAAATAAAATAGTAATCAGGAATGAGTACGAAATAAAATAATCATTATTTGCGGTCCCTAACCAAATGCAAGGTTATTGTCTGCTGGACAAATTATGCGCTTTTAATAATTTTGTAAAAATTTCAACTTTTTTTATACTGGAAGTATGCACAAATATATAGAAATCGGTAAAACTTTCCATTTTTCTTCCGACATTTGCTAAAACTACAGCTAATAATTTTCTTAAAACAATACACTCGCTCAGCAACGAATAGAAGTAGTAAAAAAAGAAACAAGTTAACAGAGAAACTTCATGTGCTCCACTACAGCAGAAGCATCAACATTGTGGTTCATAATATAATCATAGTATTTTCCAGCCAAACACTTCAATCAATCACCCGCTTTGGCTGACTGTTGTGCGACGTGCAGCGTACCCAACAAACCAGCAACACCCATTGACCCGCCACCAGTGGGTGTCCAACATTATTACTAAAAAGTTTTGCTAGCGGTGCATAATTTTTAAAGAAATTTATTGTGTAAAACTTTTATTGAAAATAAATTCAGAAAATTGGCTGTGTGATGGCTTTGAAAAAGCATTTTAAAAACGCGTTCGCATCTTGAGTCTTTCGTTTTATGAGGTGGCGCGTAAAATTTGATTGGCATCAATTTTGAGTTCCCAGGCATATACACTTGCACTCTTGGTATTGTATGCAACATCATAATAAACAATATTTATGTTTGTACTCAATATTGAAAAAAAGAAGCATATAATTTTTGTTACTTTACTTTTTTGGAGATAATTTATTCAACGTTTTGCTTCTTTTTTATATCGAAATTTATATACAGCTGCATAACATAGCATTATTGTAACAATTTTAATTTATAGTATAATTGTGTGAACTCTTTGTTTGATTTTGGAGCGGCATAAAATATTGTTAAAGTTGGTATAAGTTTGGTGTTGTTTTACGGTGTGGAGAATAGTATTGTGAGATTCATAACTAAAGTTAATTCAGAATTAATATATTTTTAAACATTTATGTTACGTTATTTTGATTTAAACAATTTTAACATATTTGTGTCTTTTAACAGTCGTTCAAATCCGCATTTTAAACTTTATGTTAAAAAAACTTTTAAAATATTTTGATTCAGTAAAGTGAAAATAGTACAACAAATTCAAGAATAAAAAATTACAAGCCTGTTGTGCCTTGAAAGTCGGGTTTTTTTTATATCTCTACATATCTCTTTCTTTTTCTTTTCTCCTATTTCCTTAAGATTCCGAAATAAGCCTGAAAAGGACCCCAAAAAGGTCCTGAAAACAATTCGTATATGATACTGAAAAAATTCCGAAATATTCCTGATAATTTCAATAAAATGATCCGGAAAAAGTAAAGAAATAATCCCGAAAGAGAACGAAAATAATAAAAAAATGTTCCCCCAGTGTTTCGCAAATGATACCAAAAAAGTCCCGAAATTGTCCCAAAAAAGTTCCGTAAAAAACGCTGAAGTAATCCTTTAAAAATCAAGAAATGTTACTGTAAAAGTCAGCTAATAATTCTTAAAAAAAAGTCCCGAGAAAGTCCCAGGAACAATATCGAAATTATCACGAGCTAATCTTGAAAAAGTACCTAAATAATCACGAAAGAGTCCCGAAATGAACCCCAAAAAGTACCAAGATGACCCGAAGCCTGCCTAATTCTGCTACAATAAACTATTTCTGAAATTCTATATTACCTAAAATCTAGTACTATACTCTGCTACAATTTTTCATTCCCGTTGCATTAATAGAATTTGTCGATCTACTCCAAAAAAACTTCAAATTTCACTCTCAATCAAAGCTTTGCATTGCCTCCTAAGAAGTTAACTTCGAAAATATGAAAACACGTAAGAAAATACTAATTAAAAATTGGTAGCTGAGATTTACCAGGACAACAACTTTTTATTTCTCGATAATAATAATTTATGAAATAAATTGATACATCTCTTTAATAAATCTCAGGGATACAACTTTGCCTCCTCATAATAAATATTGCTCTTAGCGATAATCCTTAATATGTTTAAACGAGAAATCTTCATCGATGAGAAGTTATGATTTTTCGGTTAACACTCATTTTCGAGCCTACACCTTTTAAACACGACTGTGATCGGATAACAAGGCAAACCTATCTGCGAGGATGCGTGTGGGCAGCTTCACTAGCGTCATCTATCCCACTTTTGTGAAAGACGTTGTAACAGGGGTCACTTATTGAAAATGCAAAAAAAAAAAAATTATAAAAAATCTAAAAAAATACTAGCCAGAACTTCTCTTCTCAAGCTCATCAAAGAGCAGTTAAGACATCGGCAAGTACTTTATGTGCGACAACTTTCCTCCGATTTACTAGGAAATGCATTGCCAAGCTTTTATGTGGTACATACATTGTTCTTGTTGATACACAAATTGTTGTTGTGATGTCAACAGTGCTGCTTTTTTACAACTTAAATACATGTATATATACAACATTGATTGGTAAATAAACAATAAAGGGTCTACGAGGTGTACAAGCAGTGGAAGATCCTAGCGCTCCAACAAAGCAGGCTGCACACAAGATAGCTAACTTCAGCGCAATACACTCAAACGCATCGTAAATCATTCAAAGAAAATCATGCCACACTCATTGTGGTGGCAGTAACAATTGTTTATAGTAATTTTATGAAAATAACAAGAAGAAAATATTAGCACTAGCTGAGTACAAAAACAACAAAAGCGCAGTGCAACTAAGAGCACACAACTACAACACCAGCTCCATCAATAAAAGGTAAAACAATAAATTTTAGTATGTGCATACAGAGTACAAGAAAAACAACAACAACAACAATAGTTATGCGCATAACAACAACAAGAAGAATCGATAATGGCTACCCAAACGACAGCAAGACAAATTGATTTTAGTCACGATACTGCCAATTAGTTTATCAAGGGTCATCATAAGAGAGAACTATAATTTTTATACTCATCTGAATATAAACCGTAGAGCATAATAATTTTCCCCGGCGGTTTAGGGGACTAGAATATGCCCCTGGTAGGTATCCCTGTCGTAAAATGCAACTAAAGTACCCACAAGGTAATGATTTGCAACTTGATGTTGATTCGGGGAGTGTTTTTGTCGCTAAATCAAGAACAACAATACTATATGTTTATTTTGTTGGGTGAAGTTAGGGTATAAGGGCATAAACGAATCAAAATAAATATAAAAATTGCTCAGGCAGAAAAATAAAATTTACGTCTGGGATCACGATAAATTGAGCAATTTTTGAGATCTCCCAAAGATGATCGGATAATATCCATGTGTCTTTTTTTATATACTAGAAGGCGACTTAATATCATTTACTGTTCTCACCTGAAGTTTATTGCAAGAATGATTTTACTGTATTGACAGACATGCTTAAACGAAGGAAATAGGTAAGCTATACGAAAAATAATAACAAATCATAGAGAACTTTTGTGGTCAACCAAAACTCTTCAAGTGAGGCATTAATAGCGTTAAGCTAACCGTCTAGAAAGGAGTAATCAGATCCCACTGCTGGGGTCAAATAAACTAGTTATTTTCAGAAAATATTCAAATTGTAATTTTGCAAGTAGAAAATATAATTATTCCTAGTACATATTTAGGTTAGCCTAACCAAAAAAGGTCATCGATATAAGCTATTTTGAAGTTGTAATAACCTTAAACCAACAGCTGTGTATATTACTCAAAGTACCAACTGATTTTATACTTTCGTCGCTTCCTTCTATCATCGCAAATAAAAAGTGTAAACACAAATCATGGTCGCATAAGTATTGAGAGCGCAGCTAACCTTTGCACAACTTATCATATCTCACTACTACCTTGTCAAGCAGCTACATCAATGATGTGGCAGATAATGCGCCACATTGCATGGAAAACGGCGTCCTTAACGCCTTCACCCCTCAAATGCAATGCAGCATCTTGCCAGGCTACGGACTGAAGAAAATATGGCAACCTTGCATGTGTGTGGTCGGTCACTTATTTTCTTATTAATGCTACCTACAACTATTATCGATTGTTATTGATGCTGCTGTGCTACATATTGTCTAGGCTTGTACACGGCTTGTTTTGTTGTTAGACTTGCTGTTGTTTGCTGACCTCAGCAATTTTCTCCCTTTCATGATGATGACTACACAATTCAAGAAGTAACGACTTTGTTGCCGCCTACTTTACCACCTTCTCAACACCTCAAAGTTTTAACTCAACTTAAACCTTTATACTGTGTGTATTGTATGGCTTAACGGTGCTCCTGCTACACAACAACAATAGCAACAAGGAAAACTTTTCTCTCGTTTGCCACCTCTAACTAATAGTTTAACTATATTTTATGCGTATCATTTAGGGTCTAAATTATTATTATGCTCATGATATATTTTATGGCTACTTTATGAAACCACCAAGTGCCTACAGATAATCATAAAATAACAACAACAAGCTATAACATCAACATAACATTTTTTTTCTCTTCTTCTTTCTTCGCCATAATCGCTTTGGTGTGACTACATAGATCTGAAGTTGACTATTAAAAGAAAAACTGCAATAAGGGGCCTTTTTGCCACATTATCGCGTGAATTTGTGCGATAATCTGTGAGTTGTTTTTTTGTTGTTGTCGCATTTTTTTATCACGCATGCAGTAATAGTTTTTAATCATGCACTGCAGTTGACCCCTTTGGAACTCACACGTTGCGGCAATCATGAGTAGGTACGTACGCTTGTTGGCTTTATTTTTTTACACGCTTCTCGTACATGTTTCATATTTAGGTGAAACGGTAAATGCATTTGTGGATTACAGTGGGCCATCTCTACAAATATTCGCATATTAAAGCCATTAGTTTTTCTTTTGACTAATAAAAAATACTGCAACAGTTTCAGAACTTAATATAAATTTTTGGATTATCATTCCTGCTTTAAATTTCTTTAAGATTGAAATTCCCTAATCCCTGATAGGCAATAAAACATAGATACGAGCCTGTTTATTATTGTTGTCACCGTTATTAGGCGCTTTTTATTGCCAAACTATAAATTAGGCGAATATTTTGCCTAGATTTGAGCAAAATAAAATAAAATAAAATTAAATTAAATTTAAAAAAATTAAAAATTTAAATAAAATAAAATAAAAAAAAATAAAAAAAATAAAAAAAAAATAAAATGAAATGAAATGAAATGAAGTGAAGTAAAATAAAATTTTGTTATTGGTTTTTGCGGTCTGTTCATTTTACATATTTTTGTAAGTTTAACGAGCTCAAGACCAGTTGATAATAATTCTTAGTTAATTATTATTAGTTTTGATTAAAGGAAAAATTGAAAGCAACAAACATATGCAGGTTATAGTTGCAGTACTATTTTGAAAACAGCTACGATTTCTCGTCAGACTAATTCGTATAATTTTTGCTATTTCAGAAGATCTTGCGGCGAATCGAGTCCGCGCACTACGTTGCGTGTAGTTTGCAAGCTGCTTAGATAAATTTTTCCGTTGATTGCTGTTGTTGTTATCTGCCAACAGTGTACAAAATTTTTTGGACATTCTGTCATTATGTAAATCATGTATGTTGGTCTTTTTGTTTTTGTATATTCTGCTTTAAACATTTTTTTTTAGAAGATAAAATAAAATAAAGTTTCATTTTTGAGTTTTAACCACTGGGCATAACTCTAGTTTATATAATATACTTTGAAGTTAAATGATTTTGTCACAGAATTCTAGCTTAAGAGTATTCATGTCGATACTTTCGTTTAATTCCAAATAACAAAGTACTTGCTGTCCCCAGCACTCTCTGTTTCATGACAGCTATGCCACGCTTGACTTAACAGGTTTGATACTGTTCGAAACGGCATCAATACCGACATGGACGGCCAATTTTTCATATTTTAACGATTATTTTTTTGGGATCTGACTTAACAGTACAGAGATTTGGTCATAACGTAATTTTCAACATATTGGGTTGCAAAGATCTAGCCTTGTAACATCATAACACCCGACTGACACTTGCTATAAATTTTGCTACATCGTTGCATTGCTGTTGTTGCTTATTTCGCCGAAATTGTACAATGTGTAAAATTAAAAAACCATTAAAAAGCACTTTTCTTCTTTTCGACATTTTACAACGTCTTCCTATTTTTTCTAACATTTGGAAGCGTTTTGCAAAAGCGAAAAGATAAAATTGTTTCAGGTCATGGGATGTTTGTATGCGCCCACACCCTAAGGCCGTTTGGCGACCCAGTTGATAATCATTTGTGGCGTATGGGTGGAACAGGATTTTAGAGATGCACCACGTATGTATGCGTAGATATATATGTCTGCTTCAATGGCTGTGAGTTGTTGTCAAAAAATTGGGTGCATTTAACTTTTCAAGCCTTTCTATTTGAGTATAGTAGTATAATACGCATTTGGGCACACAAAATTTACATACTCGTACTTAGATATATGTATGTCCTAATAAGCTTACATAAAAGGAAGTGGCAAAGCGCTGCTTAACCAAACTCGAATGGCATAATCGATGACGTTTTATTAGGATGACTCGACTGTTTTCAGCTCAATATCGGCTATAAACAAAATGAATATACAGGTGTGTGCAATATGCATAAAAGGTGTACGTGTGTATGTAAATAAGTTGCCAAATTTTGTAAATTTAAATAAAGATGTTTGCCCAGTCGTAACCAACGAGCCGCTAGAAAATGCAAGTGAAAATGAATCTAGTAAGGAAATTAAAATTCGAGTAAGACTGGTTATATTTAATATACCAAAATTTGAATTTTGAAGCAGGCCGTTTCCTGCAATCAGTTGAGCATAAACACAAATAAAGCGCAAATCGTGACATGAGAAGCTGGCATCGAAAGCCTCAAACGTTAGTGTATGAAACAAATTAAGCTTCCATATTATCCAGTTTCAAACGTTACTACCTTAATGGTAACACTTTCGTTGGGAAGCATTACAGCAACCGTCTAGGCAGTGCTGTAGGGGATAATCACCGCAGACACTGAGCTGGAAATCAAAAATGCAGGGAAATGCGACCTGCGTTCTGAATAATGTAATACGTTAAACTTTTTAATTTTTTGAGTACAGCCAAATATGGCAAATACTTGCCTAGCATGTGGCAAAGGAAATTTCCTTAACTTCTAAATGGAGCAGACTCTTCTTATAACAATATCCCTCTGGTCCAACCCTATCGGAACTGATAGTTAATAGACCCTCCTTAACAAAGGTTTCAATATTTTTGGTAATTTAATTACAGATAGCGGAGTGCTAATACTATAACAAAAGCAATACCCACCATTGGCAACAGAGGAAGGCCCAGAATCCTATGAGTTGAATAGATTTATTTAAATTTATTTATGTATTTAATTACTTTATTTTATTTTAATCTATTTTGTTTCATTTATTTTTAGTTTCGTAAAATTTTTTTTCTTTTAATATATTTTATTTTGTTTTATTTTATTTTATTTTATTTTATTTTATTTTATTTTATTTTATTTTATTTTATTTTATTTTATTTTATTTTGTTTTAGTTTATATTATTTTATTTTATTTTATTTTTTATTTATTTTATGCATTCTGAGCTCTCATAAATTCAACATGATTTATCACCTGGTTAATTTTTGTAGACACTGTATGTGTTATCAATGAAATTCACGTAGTTGCTCGTCTACTCACAAATGTTTCGCCTTTTTATTGGTTCCACTTTTAAACTTGAGCAAAATGTACATACTTCAAAAATTTTTTCAACTAGAACCTTTATATATAGATGATCGCGGCATTTCAATTATAAATATTGGTTTATAACTTTTAAATATTTTAGATCTGAAGACAATACAGATTTAAGCAAATAAAATTGTAAATTGAAATAGATCAAATTTTAAAAGTCACACTAAATTTCTAGAGACGACTTCAGTTACATCTTTTTTACTAAGATAGTCCTTTTAGCTTTATTTGCACTTTATTTTAGTTGCTTATTATTTTATATCACTTTTTACTACTTTTTGTGGTTTATGGTTAATGTAAACAACACCGCGAATCGTTGCATTTGAGGAATCGTGATTTGGCCAGAAATACAACAAATACTTTGCAGATTGCATCAAATGACTGCAATACCGTTAAGAGGTACAAGTGCACATTCAACACCGGCAACAAAAAAGACAAATAGAGCTCTGAAATGGAAGCAAATGAGTGAATTTTGAGAATAAAAAATCATTAAGAAAATAGGTTAGGGAAAAAGACACGACTTCATATAAAACGAAACCGCTGGTCTCAGCCCGTGAGTGGAAGAAATTTGAGTTTTTTGCTGATACCAATTCGCTTCCAAAATTCAACCATTAAACTTGAAGAATGACGGAAAGTAAAAGGAGCTCGACAAAGTCCTGAAGGAGGAACGCAATTCGTGATTGCTATGACCAAGTGGGCACATAAAATAATAACCCTAGATAAAAAATCAATAACATAGAGCTACTCAAACTTTGAACTGAAGACTAGGTAAGAAAGTAGCACACACAACGCTTACCAGATAACACCGAATTAGTCGCAGACGTGCAGGAAAGTTACTAATAATTTCCATACAGATATTCTGCATCGCAGAGACTATGTTGGACTATTACTTAGAAGTGATTTTTGAGCTAGATGCACCTTCTTCTTCATTTCAATACTTGATAGAACGTCTTAATGAAAAGGATGCAATTATGAAAAAGGTGCCACATCGCTTAGTCAGTGAACCTATATATACATGAGTATTTATGTATCTAAGTTATTACAATAGAAAAGCAGTGGAACAACCTGCCATCCAAGTTCGGCCATGAAAAATTCATGCCCCCAATATAGATTTTCGGTGCTTTTATATACCGTTAACTATGTTTCAAATAACAAAAACAAAAACACTCAAAATCTCACAAACATACATAGGTTTATTCTCGGTAAACTTTTTAGTTTCAATTTATTAAACACCGTCTTGGCTTGCCACAAAGTCATCACACGCTGGCTGGCTTACCAATCGAAAAGTTCCTCATCTATCGGCATCAATTGTAGTAATTACAAAATGAATGCACGAACTAATAAACTAAGTAAACACTCAGCCAATGAATGCCAATGCCATGGCTATTGCAACTGCTATTATTGCGGCAACAACAAATAAACATACAAACATTTAGCCATTGCAGTATACAAACATAGGTACAATGTGGCCTATGATAGAGTCGAAGTGGTCGTAAGTCAAATGGGCGAAATTGAAAAGTCGTAAATTGTTACCGTAGCTTTGTGGAAAGTACACTACTCAGCCAAACAGGTGGAAGTTACACTTGAAAAAATTTAGTGTTTATATTTTTGTATGTACATATTTTATTTTAAAATCACAAATTCGTACTTGAATATGTTTCTTGTTTACGATAACTAAAGTGCAATATAAACACAGAAGTGGTTAAGTCATTCTCATACCGATTCCGCCAAAGCAGTGTTAGTCTCCTTTTTATAACTTTTATCAACACGAAATGGTACAATAAATTTTTGTCCGATTTTTGCAAATATGAGAAGTAATGAAGATATACTCACTTATAAGTATACCGAAATAAAGACGAAGAAGACCTGAGTCGATTTAGACATGTTAGTCGGTCTGTTTGAAAGTTAGTTGGTATTCGCCCGCAGTTTTGTTATATAAAATTTATCAGCATAATCGAGCCAATATAACAGATAGACCGCATACAATCGATTATTATGATAAACGTGATTTGGGCTATATATCTTTCAATTAAATAAGTAGGAAATTGCACTAAAGCAATAGTAACGGAGACGAGGATCTATATCGTGTAACGCTTACATCGTTGCTTCAAAATGTATGACTTTCATGAATAAGTAATTTCTTTCGAGAAATTTTCAATAGCTGCGAGGTAGTTTCTACCACTAATGGGTGCTTTAAAATTATTTAGAGGACCATTACTGGTATTGAAAAGTAGTGGTCATTAACAAGCCAAGCATAAAGTGGTCGAAACTTGAAAGTGACAAATGATGATAGCAGCTCCTAACTCATGTTACTTGAATGAACCTTTAAAGTTCCAGCTACGTTTAAGTAGCTCTAATAATTTTCCTAACGTTTTCGAGTTCTTCATTGTGCACATAAATTTATAGAACTTGTAAGTAATATTTATTAGTGATACTCGTAATAAGGGACCCGTTACTAGGTTTCTACTACTGCAAAGTGCAAATGAAAACACGAAGGCTAAGGGCCACTTTCATAAAGGCCGGTTAAGCCTAATTGGCGATTACTTTGACAGCTAACCGTACAAAATACATCAATTAAACCCCGGTTAGCGTTAACCGACTTTTATTAAAGCCGCCCAAAGTGTTTCTTCACGGCTGTAGATGGAAAAAGAGACAGCTGTTCATATCAGTGTTGCAAAATTTCTAATTTCGCTACAACTAAGAAGACAAAGGAAGTCCACTAAAAAACACTACAAAAAATTTATTTCATAATTTTTGCAGAATAATAATTTTTTGTTTATTCTTAATAAGCTTCTTTTTTTTCAAACCATTTTTATTTTGTTGTGCTCTTAAAGTTAAAAAAAATACATGTATTTCAACGAATGTAGCTATTAATCTTTCCACACCAGCATTCGATTGAGCAAGTCTTAGTTAAGAAATGGAAATCAACTGGTAGCCCTAGTATGGTGACCATAAAAGTAAAAAAATCCACCAACTACTAAAAAATAATTCTTTCCAATGTTGTAGAATAAAAACACTGGTTAAAATAAACAAATTGCTGATGGAACCATGACGTGGCAGAGGAAATTTCAAACATGAAGCTCGTGCTAGTCATACCTTTGCAACGACTTTAAAGTGACATGGGGCACTTTGTAGTAAATATATCTGCAAAGTTCAATATTTGTATCTGCCGAAACTCTCGTCAAGTTTTTATTACTTTGAAGTTGTGGTGTTTGTTGAATGCGACTTCAAAGTTATTTATTCTAAGATACCCCATTTTTTAAGATAAATCTTATGCCGGAATATTTAATAAAAAAATATGTTCAATACATATATATGTTTATTCTAGACCGTAAGCCATATAAGCGTATGTGATTAGAGAGTAGCAACAAAGCACATATTGTTTTCTAAGTTACCCTCTTTTCATAATGGCGCAGCTACAACAATATAAGTTCGTTGGCAGAACCATACAGGTGGACGCAAACCACCTCAAAACAATCGAGGTTTGAGTATTCAAGTGTGTGTGCTTATAGAACTGCATCAAACATCATATTGTGCTCTAATTTCCTTCCTTTCCTTTCCCTCGACGCACAAAACAATGGCATATTTTTAAGAACTATGCCCGAGCTTATTGCTAATGGCTTTCAAAACTTTAAAAATATACAAACTATGAGTTCCACTTCTCTTTTTGTGAACGCGCAATTATCATAAAAATTCAGCAGCCGAAGAAATTAATGAAACAGTATTGAGCAAACAATCGTCGGAGTACAAACTCTATAAGTCTGTAAACACAAACTGGCCAAATCGACGTGGTTTATTATAATGAAACAAATATGTAATGACAAGATAAGTTGCAAGATAAATCAAGCAACAGATAAAATGAGAGGTTTGTGCGTTAAGTTTCTAGAAAGTATTAATTACCAGGCTGTTACATTATATCCACGTAATCATAACTTCAATCGAACCTTGGCGGATAACTCATAGGAAAGTCGCTGTACTCTTGGGGTTAAAAACTAATCCCAATTTTTTTGAAGGGAAGTAATAGATATTTTCTTATTACGTGCCCGCGACTAGACGCATACACTTTAATGTCGCAACAATGGTGGTACCTCCGTTTTCAAGACTATTTGTGATAGTTGCTTTTGTAGTTATTGTAAATTAAAATCGGAAAGTTAAAATAGCGTTTTGTTGACATGCACCCCCCAACACAGCCGATGACCGCGCTCTCTTCACTTGTCCTTTCTCTTGTGCATGTGTTGAAAGGAACACACTCAAATTCCAAAAATATTAGTTATAAAGATGCTAGTAATCGGGCTGAGCGAAAGTTACAATTCATGTCATCGTCAGCAATTTTTAATGATTACATCTTGCAGATAACGTAGTGCTCTACTATTTCACTACAAGACAACAACAAATCGTTTTCAAAAATGGTTTTAAGAAAAAAGTCTCAGTGTAGCAACAAAGTTTCTGAAATAAAATACAGAGCAAAAATGTAATAAAATTGGACAAAACGTTATAGCAACAAAAATGCAATGAACGAGTAGATAAAAGCGCCAAAACCTAAAAGCGCCAGACGGACAAACGTTTTATATGGGAAGGTGCACTTACACACACATATAAATGCAACCCGTCCAATATGTTACTTTTTGAATTGATCGCTTAGCTGTGATGCCCCTGCCGACCGAATTGTGGCCGGTCAATGTGGCAGTTAAAAGATGGTCTACCTAAGATGTACATTAGACATTTGTAATTGTGATTGTGATTTGCGGACTTGGATATATTGTTACTTCAATTAATGTTTTGTATTGTTGTTAGTGTATTTGTTGTTACAAGGCAAGCCGCGCCCAAAATACAATTTACAGTTACTTTAAATTAATTAAGCGAACTGTACTTAATTAGAAGCGAAAAGGCGGGCAGTTAAAGTGGCTGGATGAAAGCGCGCAAGTACTGCCAAAGAAGATCAGCGAAATAAAAAACTGAAAAGAAATGCATTTGAAGTTGAAGATTAAGAGCACGCTGAAGTAGCAGTGCATCATAAGTCTGTGCACGAGCAAAGTTGGCAAATGAAATAAAATGACAAGAAATCAAGTAAATAAACAACCATTGAAACTTTTTAAACGCGCATAACGGACATTGTGCAACAAAAGCCCATGAACGTTGGGCCAACGTCGCGCCAACATTGCTATTAGTGTCTAGCTTTCGGCTGTCAGCTTGAGGATCGATGAGCACAGATTGTGTGCGGCGGTCATTCCAAACGCCCAAAAATGGACTTAAGCTACACTCTTTTGCGCGACTTCTATCAGATTATAATAGATAACTAAGGCAAGGTTTGTATCTCATTGGCCGCAACAAGTGCACGAATGGGCGCGCGTGCGCGTGCAACTGATACAACAACAGCAACAACAACATTAAACAATTGTAACAAATAATTGGAGTATTTTTGTTGTTGACGCCGCCGTGACTTTTGTTAACCTCAATGAACCCAAACGCAGCCGCCAGTTTGTGGCACCAACTCTGTGGAAGATAAGCAAAAGCCAGAGCAGGCCATAAGGCGACGCCCATTAAAAGTTAAACTATTTATTTATTTAATGCAGCAGCGCTTCTTTTTGTAAACTTTTACATGGCGCGCGTCCGTTGCAATTGTTGTTGTTTGCTAGTTTTGCTTAGTTTGTGTTGTTTGTAAATGACTTCAATTGCTCAATTTGGGTCAATAAATAAATCATTGCCAGCGGTCGATTATAATGAGCTTAATTTTTTCTTCTTTTTGTTCTTTTTTATTGTCTAAAAAATTGTTCACCCCCGCTTTGGTACTCATCTAGTGCCCCTTCATTATATACCCAGTCGTGGTAGCGTAAGGATTACACTATGTGACAAAAAATAAAATAAATCACCTTTCTTTCGTTTAAAACTTTAGGTAGCGTTCACACACACTCCTCGTTGTATTCGCGCTCTGGGAGCAGCGTCCTCTCTTTCTATAGCAACACTGCACTCTTTATCTTACCAGCTGTTTCTTGGACTTCGCCGGAATCCATAGGCTCATACATTCCATTGGTTTTGTAAAGAGGTGGATGTGGACCTAGAGCTTAAAAGCTGATCTTGGTCTGATCATAAGTCTACAAATTCAAGAGTATCTGGAACGATTGGAGAAGAAGTGCGGCGAGCTTCTGGATGTGGTTATCGTCCAACTTATTATTGAGATAAAACAGTTTCAACATTGTGCCATCTTTAGAGTCACTCAGAAAGAAAATAGAAACGGCACAGAGGCTCAAAGTTGACAGTTTGTGATGAAAAATGGTTAAAACATAAATCCATTTTACACCTTGTCGACAAATCAGCAAAACAAAAATAATGGTTGGACGTCACACGTTTTAATATATTTACAAAGTTCCAAAAGTTGCTGCTGGGTATGAAGTGTGCAGATCCTACATAAAATGCTAGACTTTCTTTTTGCTTATTGGTAGCATAAATTGTTTCGGCTTACCAAAAACGCAAACAATACTCCCACATCTATAAATCAAATCAAACGCATAGCTGCGCAACTCAACGCTCATCAAATAAATTCAGCTGCCACGCGCTTCAATTCTCATTAAAACTCAGACTTCTGTGCTAATAACGCTCCCCTCTTCACTCTACGACTTCTTAGATAATCCAAAATTTCCCCTGACACTGTGAATGTGTTGAAAACTAAAATTAATGTATCAACATCACTGTTTTTGCTACTAACATCAGGGCACCTTCGCCTCAGCTTATCGACTACGAAAGATCAAAAAGAGGCGCTCTACTCAACAGGCCGAAAGCACAGCAGGTAAGCAATCTAGGCATGTATTCAGTCAACATTTTTTTGGGGGGCTGGCTATCATGTAGGTTATTTGATATTTGATTTCGGTTATGTATTTCATGACTCCTCTTTTTCGTTTAAATTTGGCGTTCTCCTAATGAAAGCGTCGCTATCGATCTTCGGCCACTCCCGCAACAAAATCATTTTTCATGCCGCATTGCACGCGCCGCTGCAGCAATCAATGCGCTCGTCTGCCCCCTCTGTCGAGTGACCATACGCGCAAGTGTAGAAGAAGGCTTTTGCGGTATGCGCATGCAACAACAAATTGATGATGCTGATGAACTTGCTGCATGGTTTTCGTTGGCGCGCAACTAGAAGTACTTACTGTCGCACGCGCGCTTTGCTTTCTATCATCCAACTACCATGTCGAATGGGTTGGGTTCACGCTTTCGCGCAGTACTTTTTTTATTGTTATTTTAATAAACTTTTTAGGTTCAATATACTTTTCGCAGTTCTTTCTTTTCCATCAAAAATTTTGATTACCCACCATCAGCTTTTTTGTCGATTATCGTTACTCACCATTTTTCTTAGCTTTTTCAGCGTTATGCCCTAATTTTTATGTTGTTGCACGTCATTGCACCTTGTAGTGCAATATTAACCTGGTATCTGACCTGTGTTGGCATATTTGTGTTAAGCTTTGTGTTGGTGTAAAAAGATTTGAAAACTTGTACTACTTATTTTTCTGCGGCTTGCGCATTAATTTCAGATAGTATTTTTTTAACCTCTTTGTTGACGATTGAACTAAATTTCAATAAACTAAACACCTGAAACATTTACTTTCATTACAACTGAATTTAAAACAACAATACTAAAGACAAATTTCTTATTGCAAATATATTTCGTGACCAAAATTTTATTGCAGAGCTTATTTTAATCAGTTTCGCTATTAATTTGTTTCCTATTTAATGTTTAGTATTTAGTATTTAGTATTTCGTATTTAGTATCTAGTATCTTGTATCTAGTATTTAGTATTAGTATCTAGCATTAAGTATTTGGTATTTAGTATTTAGCATTTAGTATTTAGTATTTAGTGTATAGTATTTAGTATTTAGTACTTAATATTTAATATTTATTATTTGGTATTTAGTATTAAGTATTTAGGATTTAGTATTTAGTATCTAGTATCTAGTATCTAGTATCTAGTATCTAGTATTTAGTATTAAGTATTTAGTATTTAGTATCTGGTATTTAGTATTCAGTGTTTAGTAATTAATATTTAGTATTCAGTATTAAGTATTTAGTATTTAGTGTTTAGTATTTAGTATTTGGTATTTAGTATTTCATATTTGGTATTTAGGATTTAGTATTTAGTGTAAAGTATTTAGTTTTAGTATTTGGTATTTAGTATTTAGTATCTACTGTTTAGTATTAAGTGTATAGTATTTAGTAGATAGTATTAAGTTTTGAATATTTAGTATCTGGTATTTAGTATTTACTATTTAGTGTTTGGTATTTAGTATTTAGTACTAAGTGTTTAGGATTTAGTATTTAGTGTATATAGTATTAAGGATTTAGTGTTTAGTATTTAGTAATGATATTGGTAATGGTGGTTTGGTATTTCTAGTAGTATTTTCAATGGAATTGATGGTCTACTTAGTTGGTAATATTATTGGGTATAGTGGGAATTCGTTTACATTTGCAGTCTTAGTGGCTAAAGACCTTTATAAGTTGCGGTATTGGTGCTGCCATTGGTATTGGTAATTGTACTAATATTGGTATTTTTATTGATATTGATATTGGTATAGGTATTGGTGTTGGTATTGATATTAATATTGGTGTTGGTACTGGTATTGTAATTGTATTGGTATTGGTATTATTATTGGTATTGGTGTTGGTAGTTGTATTGGCATTGGTAATGTTAATGGTAGTTTCGCTGGAATTGTGGTACCGCTCTTTTACTGTTGGGTGTATTGTGAACGCATTTAAATTTACCCTATGCTTGCATATCTCGTAAGAGAATGAAAGGTCCAAGGAACAACAATTTAGTCGGCATTCCTCTGGGGAGCAGAAGACGCTTAGTAAGAGGAGAAAAGCATTGTAATTTGAACAACACGAAATGTATGCACACATGTAAAAATACCTTGTTGCAAGCTATATTTTCCGCTTTTTTTTTAATTTTTTCACTGCTCAACATGGTTATCGCGAAATTTGGGTGTTTTTATATATTTATAATGGACAAACTTATCTGATTTTCAACCACAACAATGGTAGCCAAACAGGTATGACTGTAAAAAAGCATAAGAAATTAAGTTATAATTATGTGTGTACGTATTTTGAAGCTTATGTTTTTATTTATTTGTTGACTTTTCTTATTATCTTTTATGGTCCACGGTCGGCTGCTGCATTTTTTTACAGACGCACTGTAAGTTGAAGGGCAGTTGGACGGCGTAGACTATAAGCCGATGGCAAGGCGCTTGCATATGTGTATGTAGGTGTGTATGTGCGCCTGCGCATTAAGGCTGTCAATTATATTTTGTTGCATATTTCTTGCAGGCGAATGAATTCACTTTATTTTGTGCTAAGTTAAGGCGGAAGATGAATTTCGTTTGTTTTTGCTTTTCGTCGCATTTTTTTATATTCAACGTATTTTGTTTATTATCTTTTATGCTGCTTAAATTTTTATTTTGTTTTGTGTTTTCAATATTATAATCTGATATTTTTTATATTTAGGGCGTCTTTATTATGTACGAACGAGCGCATTAAAGTACATAATAACACGCTTAAATTGATAATAAAAAAAGTTCTGCCAAAAAGTTTGACAAGAAAGACTGCAAAAAATCGAAAAAACCATACCTGTGGGCCTTGCAGCTTTTCAAGTTTGTTCGTTGAAAAAGAAATTGTGCCAGAAAATGGTTTATTACAATAAATGCATTCTGACAAATATCAACCTT
The DNA here is from genome assembly GCA_949987695.1 of Merzomyia westermanni. Lineage (NCBI taxonomy): Eukaryota > Metazoa > Arthropoda > Insecta > Diptera > Tephritidae > Merzomyia > Merzomyia westermanni. The sequence continues at coordinate 18,621,896 of OX465288.1, read as the reverse complement.
TGTGTATGGCATCTCAGTCAGATTAATCAGCAACACTCAGAGGCCACTTACCAGCACACACAACGGTTCCATAGCTTTGAGTTTTGGTTCACATAAAAACTATCATACAGACTTAAGCGCGCACATGCATTTCGTCAAACCACTTTGTAGCGCTTTTAGGCGCCTTAAGTGGCCTTCTTAATGGAACTTCTCGCACTAGCGAAAATGTCTGCAATTCAACAAGTTTCAATGCTGCTGTGGGCCGCCCAATGTGGCTCAGACTTCGATTTTATATTTGTAAAATTGGACGTGCATATCCACATGCATTCAAATATATGTTATCATGTAAATATATGTGTACAACTACTTACATACATATGTAACCTGCAGGAAAATCAATAACAAGTGAGTGCAATATCTGATTAAACAGCTCAAAAGTCGGTAATGATATTACCATTAAAGGTCCGCTTTCAGAATTTTTCCTAAACTACCATAGATTTTTTTTCGCAAATGCTCTATCTTAGATTTTATTTCAATAACGCCAAGTCTTAGTTTCAAAAATACTGTACCTCGTTATAAATAGAATACCTGCACTTTCACCTGATTAAGATTAAGAACTGTTGGCAATGCATCTGGGGATAATTTCCAATGCTTAGTATTGTACGGGGAATGGATTTTTAACAATCTAATAGGGTCTCTGAAAGCACCAGTATAGAACTAGTTTTTTCCTACAGAGGTTGATGTTGTCTGGTGCGCACCCTGTTTTTTCTCTTGCCGTTATCTTAATACGAAAATATGCTTGTCAAATATTTGTAAATACCGCTGACATGTGGACACACGGGTGAGTCGTTATCGCAGAAAAAATATTTATTTCATTGCTGTTATTCTAAATAATTTATAACAAATTGGTTAGATATTTCTTGATATCAATGAATTTTGCTATGCTAAGGATGGGGTTTTCTGTACAGCTGGTATAGCCCCAGAACTCTGCTGTCTATCAAAAGTTAATGGGATTTGGCAACACTGAACATTGCTAGTTGCGCATTCTTAAGACCGCTTGCCACGATACTAACATATAAATATCTATTTTAGCCGGGTTACACGAATTTGCAGTTTCGCACAAATACTATTTTGAACTATGGTTAGCTAAACTTCTAGACAAAGGTAGTCTTTAATCGGAGTCTTGCCATAGATATGTTATTTACTTTTAGAAAGAATTAGCATACTTTGAAAATATAATAGCTTTTCCCAACTCCCGCAGCTCCATATACAAGGTGGCGCAAAAGTAAGCTTCCGATGTTCAGCATATCGGTTGTGGCACGTGCAGTGTGTGCTGTTGCACCGTCTTGTTGGAACCACATGTTTTCCAATCCCAATTCATCAAGTTGCGGAAAAAAGAACTCGTTGATCATTGCTCTGTAGCGCTCACCATTCACAGTAACCGTTTGGCCCCGACCGATTATTGGTCAAATAAATAGTCAGCAATATTCCGCGTTCTGGAGCAGTGTAGCGTAACATTGTTTATTAACGTGTGTTTCGCATGTGTTTACTACACAAATGTCAAAACAGAACTGACTTTAGGGGCCAATCGCAAAATTTATTGCATTTTCTGATAGGAGGATTACTTTTGCGCCACCTTGTACATTCACGTACAGGTAAGCAACCTTCAACCGCAGCATTTGTAACCCAAAACTTACTTGAGTGCACTTAGTCGACTGCTGCAGAAGATCACAGATTTATAAATCTAAGAAAATAAATATATTATGTGACTGTAATGTAATGATGTGATGGTGATGTGATCATGTGCGGGTGATATGATGTGTAGGAAGTACTGACACAGATAAAGTTGTGTGCTTGCGCAAAACGCTTACGTCTGCAAAAAAAGAAAAATTGTTATTATTATTAAACTTCTCGATTAATTTCTCTTGTTTTCTACTTTCTTTGAGCAGTTTTAAAAATTTCAAAAACATAATATAATTTGAAGACTTACTTTGTGGTTCGCGATTTTTTTTGTAATTTTCTTGATCTGGAATAAAACCAAAATTGGTTTGGCCAAACCACAGATAGCTATTATTTTTTTTTAAATAGCATGTAAATAGAAACAAAGTTGGAATATCAACTCATTATGACAGGCGGGCAAAATCCTTAAGTATGTATGTATATGTATGTACAAGTATAGACGGTATACCCAACACACTCTACGGCGAAGCCCATAAAGTACACATCTATTTGTAGTAGAACCACTTATTAGTTATATGTTGTGATGCGAACTAAGTGGACCGGCTCGCTAGGAGATGATTGATGGCGCCGAAAGAAGATTTTAAGGAGGCAACTAAATTGCTCTTTGACTGCTGAAGGTAGTTTAAGCTTAGCTGTTATAAATTACGTATATATGCGTACAAAATACGCTCGGGTGACCATAAATCAATTTCTTTAATTTACGGTAAAGATTGTTTTTTGCTAAAATGTTTTCATAAGCTATAGGCAGAATCTCTATATTTGGTTACAGCACATGCTTAATATATAGTTCTATGTTTTGTTCTAGATATTCAACATATAAGTAGTAAAACACTTGGACTATAGCATATGGGTAAGAATCTCTGCAAAGGATCACTTGAAATAGTATTTATTTCGTAACAATATATTATTTAGTGGCTATTGACCATAAAAACCAATATCCGTCTTTGATTTATTGCAAAAAAAATGTATGCTGTTTTATAGTAAATTTAAAATGTTTGTCCTCTTCGAAGGCACATTTTATATTTCTTTAAAACTGCAAAATCCATGCAAAAAAAATCTTCCAGAAAAAATCGCGCAGAAAAAACAACATATGCAGAATATTGCTCTCTAAGATTTCCCATTCTATATTGAAAATTCCAAATTCAATACAATTAAGAAATCCATATTAAAAAATTTAAATATTTTATTGAAATAAAAATGTTTAATGTTTTTTAGCAAAATAAAAACTTTGGCAACACTGATTCGAACAGCTTTCTCTTTCTAACTTTACAGCAGTAAAGAATGACTATGCAGTTAACGAAGCCCTTATTATCACTATAAAATATTTCACGGTTACTACACTATGACTTTTACTTTAAAGTTGCTGCTGCTTTGAAGTTATATTTAAGTAATATGAGTTACTTGCCGTTATCGTTGTCACTTTAAGGTTTGCTTACTAGTAAATACGACGTTCTCAGTACCGGTAATGCTATTTAAAATTAAAATAATTTTAAAGTAACAATTAATGGCGAATTCATGAAATAAAGTTACTGGGTCATCAGAGTCATACATAATCGGTACAAGCTAAAGGCCACTGTCTGCGTTACCGTTACTTTGCTGATAACTGGGATCTCATTTCATTAAACTCTAATTTTTTATAGATAACCTTAGAAAGTTGAAAATGCGACACACTTTCGTGGGGATTTGTGTACTCTAACTTATTTTTTCCGGGTTTTTACTCATTTTAATTTGTGTTAATGAAATAACTTTCTTTGTTAGCAAAACTATAAACTGAAATACTTGAAATCAATTATTTGTTATTTAGTTTTGTTGCTTGAACCATTTCTGTTTACACCAGACTCTATTGTGAACAAAAGCTGGGGGCAACGATTTGCCGCTTGACTATTTTGCTAAGAAGTTCTCCCTTTACGTTTTAAACATAATATCAAACAGGGAGGCGAAAGAACTTGTGAAATGATATGTTAACATAGGTATTTTACATAGTAACTTACAAATGTTTGCATTGCGTGCAATTCGCAATCAGCTTATGAAGTATTCCAAAGATATGGTTTACATTTTGCAATCCCAAATCGGGGAAAATGAGGAAGCCAATCCTGCGCAATGCCACAGAGCCAATAGTGCTCGCCCCCAATGAATATATACAAGGTGTATCAGATGCCCCGCACCCCCCGTTCTACATAGAACAAATAATTTAAATAAATAAATAATAATTTAAATAAACAAATAATAATATGTATATTACTCAAACGTTGTCCTTGTGCAGCATGTGCTCCGCATCCCGTTTTACTCCCTGAACAAATAATAAAATAATATAAACATTAACTTAAAAAAACTACTCGCCCTCCATAAAGCTTAGAAAACAAGGTTTAATTTAAAGTTTTCCAAACTATTTTACAAATTGTCAAAATTCTGTTAACACTTTGTTGATATAAGTATTTGCAGACATTAAAATAAATAGTAATACAAAACAAAAAGAAATAGGAGTTTAGCTGACAAACAAACCATTGTTCTTATAGCGAAATGGTTAACAGAACATGCCAAAATGTATTTTGTGAAAAAAATCCAGCAGCTTCCGAAATCGATTTATAAGAAAGCCTTGGCCACTATGTGTCTATATTTTTCCATTCTATTCAAATAAAATTGTTTAGTAAGTAAATAAAATAATAAAATTACTATTCAAGTTTCCTCTAAAATTGAGGTGTGAACTTGTCGCTTGTAAGATATTTAACAGAACTTTTTTTTTGCAAGCACTTAGCGAGTTATGAATAAAATAACAACATAAATTTTTTTTTTTTTAATTTAAAATTTGTTTTGAAAATCAAATGTGAACTTGTCGCTTACAAGATAACAACCAAAATTTCGGTTATGCTTTTTACTGCTTTTCTTATTTTTTTGTTGCTTTAGGCAATCTGAAAAAATATAATCCAGCATCAAACTGACGAATAAAAAAATTTTTTAATATTCTTTAATACCAATTCAATAAAAATTAGCACAAACAAAAATATTCTATCCTAAAAATTAAATAACTGTCCGTGTATTAAGTAGAATTCTATAACTGCTCACAACTATGTCTGAACTTATACTTCGTACTGAAGTGTACTTGCAACTAATACTCCCAACCAAAGCAGCTTAGCTATCGAACTCGATTTAAATTTAAAGTGGTTCGCCTTTGTAGATGCCGTTCGGAGTCGGCAAAAAACTGTAGGTCCCACCAATTTGTAGGGAAAAATTCAAATCGGCACACCACAAATTGGAAGAGAAGCTTGGCGCAAAAATCTCTTAGGAGGTTTATGATGATATACCTGTTGTATATCGCGCCATAGAGAGAGAGGTTCATAAATTTCCACCAAACCTTACAACTTATGAACCTAATTTGTATTAAATTTTCTATTTTTAATGAAATTACCTTTTCACTTTGCATTTTCTTCAACCATTTTATAATTTCACTTTGAAATATGACTAACACTCACACACTTTCTATTGACTTGACTTAAAAAAAAAGTGCAAAATAATTGTTTATTGGCTTTGAACACCAAATGGACACAGATTTAAAACCATTTACTTTGATCAATTGACCATAACTCAATAAATACAACTTGGTGCTTTACACAAAGAAATTGCTTAGTAAAAATGATTAGAAAAAGTAGTCAAAATTAATAGAGGTGAGTATGATAGAGGTCAATTGTGAGTTGAAATAAAGGTATCGGTCAGAGTAGTTGTAGGTATGTTTGTGTGTAAACGAATATTAAATGCACTTTTATAAGAGACATAAATAGCCACATCCAATGAAATGAATTACTTTCAAACGAGGCAAAGAGCAGCGGAGGGTAACAAAGCAGCGCAGACAGAGTGAAACAAACAGAACAGATCAGGGCGCCAGTGGAGAAATGCCAACAATTTGGAGCCTGAATGAAAATCATAACATAGAGCAGACTAAGCGGTGGGTGCGGGTGAAGAAACCATTAGCACTTTCAAGCACGTTGATAACATCCAATTACGGTAACCATGTTGAGGGTAAAATTTTGCAGCAAAAAAATAAAAAACAAACAAGAAAAGGTTTACAGAAAACAAAAAGAGTAATTGTAGCTGGCATAATCCATAACAAAAAATTATAGAAAATATTTGTGAGGCTACCTTTATATAAGTGGACCAAAATAAATAATATGTTTTTGCTCAAATTAAGGGTAAGCCTTGTTCCTAAAGCCATGTCTAGAACAAATCGGAGCATAAATAGAAAATGTCTAAAGATCTTATCTCAAATTTCAATCTCCCAGATCTACATTTTTGACATGAATAAAAGTTCTACACATAAGCTTTGTGAAATAATAAATAAGTACCCATAGGCTACTGAACCGTGCTCACAGTTTCAAAGCTTCAGCTCATGGCAATGGGAATATTCTCGAATTTCCGAAAAAGAAGATGTAAGTAATGCTTCGAAACAAGAGTCATATGCATACGTTAACCCGAATCTTCCCACGATTACCATATGGTAATGCAAACATGTCGTTGCAATTTTACGTATTATGTCTGAAGTAAATAACAAAAACAAAAAAGAATAACTGTATTTCACGCAGAGGAAAATCGAAGCGAGGAAAATGAAAATGGACTTCATTTTCGTGCTCAGGAGATCGAAATACATAAGTATACAACATTTCACAAAAATCCAAAACAAAAAAAGTTATGGGACTTCCCGGGTTAAAACAACGATAAAAGTGTACGAAGTGTATCGTTAGCTGAAGGTAGAAGTGAGACGGGTTTTCTAAAGAAAATACTACAATCATAAAGAAGGAAGCACGTAGAGATTGAGTTGCTAGTTGCTAGAATGAGTGCCTTATAACCGATGTCCGGAGAGTATTCGTTTAGAAGCAGAAAGCAAGGACACGCAAATGGAAAGTGATGAATCGGTGTCCGATAACAAGGATGAAGCATGTACCAAATTTCCAGTGTCTACGGGCGGTACTAAGGTACAAATCTAACAAAAGATTCATAAACTTTGCACTAAAAAGATGTGCAAACAAGGAAGCGACCTAATATAAAGGTTGCTCATAGCTATATAAAATATATAAATGTTAGCTCCACCATAACTGAGTAGTACCACAGATAAAATGTTGGGTAACTTTGCAACCGCATTTCTAGAGAATTACAAAGGAGAGAAAAGGGCGTAAAATATAATTTGTAAAATTTGGATGTACTAGTGTGAAGCTTACTCGCAGTTAGTTTCTACTACAAAACGCAACAAACGAAATTGCTGTTGCTATGAACTTTGATGTGGTAATGAATTTCAGTAATGCACTAATACCCCGCAGGCAAAAACTTTGAGTGCATGAGCTAAAAGTGACTTCAAAGTGAGTGGAAAAAATGAGTACTCTGAAGTAAAAAAAAAAATTCGTAATAAAATGTCAAGAAAATACGCTCAATTACTAAGCAAATTTAAAAAAGTAAAAATTTACAATGAAAAATTCGCTGGAATGGATATACCATTTGCCTCATTTCTAGGAGTTACAGTCTAGTCACTACCGAACTAGTTGCTCCTTTTTCACTGTAGGACTTATTTTGTCCCAGAAATTTCGTATACTTGATGCTGATCTCGCTACAGGGTATGTAGGTGTATTTAAGTTAACTCCTGCACTGTCCGAATTCAGAAGCAATTTGCTGGGCCAAGTGCTAGAACAATTTGTGTTACAAAGTACTGAGCACTGCTTGCTATTTGTTAGGGCTAAGTAATTTTTTGGCAGAAAAGTAATAAAAGCAATGAACTGCGAAAAGATAGGTAAGGCGAATAACAAAGTATTTGTTAAAACGTGAAGCCTAACGGGTGTAGTTCTCATCGGCGTTACTGGGACTATAAAGGTATCATAAGTAAATAGGACAAAGCACGAGGAGTGTAGTTAGATCTATTCAAGTTCCAATATTACAAATTTTTTGCACGTGTTGAAGGTTTTTTTATACCTTTCATGAACATGAAATGGTATCATAACTTTGGTCCGATGTTTGTAAGTATGAGAAGAAGAAGAGATAGACCCACCAATAAGTATACCGAAAGAATCAGGGCCATGAGCTGAGTTGACTTAGCCATGTTCGTCTGTCCGTCTATCTGTTTGTACGCAAACTAGTCCCTCAGATATCTTGATGAAATTTGGTATGGATCCGGCATTTTGCATGAGATTAATCATTTGTCGGAATCAGCAAGATCGGAGCAATACAACGCATAGCTCCCATACAATCGATAGTTTCGATAAATGGGTTTTGGGCTGTAACTGTTGCAATTAAAAAGCTAGGAAGGCAAAAAAGGCAGGGTTGGTACTTATGATATATGTTCTGTGTGTAGTGAAAATCACCCAGATCGGACCTACATAACACATAGCTCCCATACAATCGATTGTTCCGATAAATGGGGTTTGGGGTATGTATCTTTAAATGATCAGGTTTGCAGAGTCTTAACTAAACGTGAGTAAGGATCGGACACCTAAAACCCTGATGCGTATTAATGAAAGGTATAAAGTCTTTGGCACAGTCGAAGACAGCATTTTCCTTACTTGTTTTTATATTAATTGAAGTAACTAAAGAACAAACAACAAAAATTGTTATCTATATACACATTTTCCTTAGTGTACTCGTATTTTATTTTATTTTATTTTATTTTAATTAATTGTATTATTTTAGTTTATTTTATTTTATTATATTTTATTATTTTAGTTTATTTTATTTTATTATATTTTATTTTCCTTTATTTTATTTTATTTTATTTTGTTTTATTTAATTTAATTTCATTTTATTTTATTTTTTTTTTATTTGTTTTTATTTTATTTTATTTTATTTTATTTTATTTTGTTATATTTTATTTTCCTTTATTTTATTTTATTTCATTTTATTTTGTTTTATTTAATTTAATTTTATTTTATTTTATTTTATTTTTTTTTTAATTTAATTTATTTTATTTTATTTTATTTTATTTTGTTTTATTTTATTTTATTTTATTTTATTTTATTTTATTTTATTTTATTTTATTTTATTTTATTTTATTTTATTTTATTTTAATAAGTCTTTTAACGTTCAAGTGGAGATTTTTATTTTGCCGGCTCTAGGTCCAAAAGTAATGAAACAATTTTCTTTATTTACTTAATATATTTCAATCACCTTCGGCGATCATCTTCAGGGGGCTACAAGAGCAATAATACAATTGTGCTAAGTTTAATTTGTATACTAGTTAACAAATGAAAATATATAAATAAACAATTTTACGAACATACATACGAACGTACATTTTTATATATATACATACGTTATAATTTTAATTTATTTAGCTATGCTGCGTCCGTACGGTTCGCCAAGTACCTTTGAACTGCTTTTCGAAGATTCTAACAGGTGGCGGTAGATATGTGAAACGTTATGAATATGTGAACGTTGAAGATGATCGCCGAAGGTGATCGAAATATATTGGGTAAATAAAGAAAATTGTTTCATCACTTTTGGACCTAGAGCCGGCAAAACAAAAATATACATTATTTTATTTTATTTTACTTTATTTTATTTCATTCTATTTTATTTTCCTTTAATTTATTTTATTTTATTTGAATTTTTATATAGTTTTATTATATTTTATTTTATTATATTTAATTTTATTTTAATTTTTTATATTATATTTATTATAATCAACTGGTCTTGAGCTCGTTAGAACTCACAAAAAATATGTAAAATATGTAACAGACGATAAAACCAACAAAAAAAAAAATTATTTTATTTTACTTTACTTTATTATATTTTATTTTATTTTATTTTGTTTTATGTTAGTTTATTTGATTTGTTTTGATTTGATTTGATTTGATTTGGTTTGATTTGATTTGATTTGATTTGATTTGATTTGATTTGATTTGATTTGATTTGATTTGATTTGATTTGATTTGATTTGATTTGATTTGATTTGATTTGATTTGATTTGATTTGATTTGATTTGATTTGATTTGATTTGATTTGATTTGATTTGATTTGATTTGATTTGATTTGATTTGATTTGATTTGATTTGATTTGATTTGATTTGATTTGATTTGATTTGATTTGATTTGATTTGATTTGATTTGATTTGATTTGATTTGATTTGATTTGATTTGATTTGATTTGATTTGATTTGATTTGATTTGATTTGATTTGATTTGATTTGATTTGATTTGATTTGATTTGATTTGATTTGATTTGATTTGATTTGATTTGATTTGATTTGATTTGATTTGATTTGATTTGATTTGATTTGATTTGATTTGATTTGATTTGATTTGATTTGATTTGATTTGATTTGATTTGATTTGATTTGATTTGATTTGATTTGATTTGATTTGATTTGATTTGATTTGATTTGATTTGATTTGATTTGATTTGATTTGATTTGATTTGATTTGATTTGATTTGATTTGATTTGATTTGATTTGATTTGATTTGATTTGATTTGATTTGATTTGATTTCAAAATTCTAAAAACAAAATTCTGCTTTTTAAAATTCTGCTTTTTAAAATTCTGCTTTTTTAAAATTCTGCTTTTTTAAAATTCTGCTTTCTAAAATTCTGCTTTCAATGTTCTGTATTACAAAATTCTGTATCAAAATATAATGTTAACAATGTTAAAGAGGTAATGTAATTATTTTGAAAAAGTGCGCAGCTACGCGAACTACAGTTATTCTGTACAAAAGACCTTTCTGCATAGGCGGCCTTCGGCCGCGCTTATTTAAATAACCCTGGGCTACGCCATGCCAAGTCCAGGTGGTTGCCCTGATCGGTGGCAACATGCCACCGATCCGACTCTTTTGCGCGTTTTTAAGTACAGCCTAATAATTTACAACAACCACATGAAAACTTGCGACAAAACAAATAAAATATATACATATGTACATGTGCGCACTTTTTCAAAATAATTACATTACCTCTTTAACATTGTTAACATTATATTTTAATACAGAATTTTGTAATACAGAACATTGAAAGCAGAATTTTAGAAAGCAGAATTTTAAAAAAGCAGAATTTTAAAAAGCAGAATTTTAAAAAAGCAGAATTTTGTTCAAGCAGAATTTTTTTGCAATTTACAGAATTTTGTCACACAGAATTTTGTAATACAGAATAATGACACGCTCCCGATTTGATTTGATTTGATTTGATTTGATTTGATTTGATTTGATTTGATTTGATTTGATTTGATTTGATTTGATTTGATTTGATTTGATTTGATTTGATTTGATTTGATTTGATTTGATTTGATTTGATTTGATTTGATTTGATTTGATTTGATTTGATTTGATTTGATTTGATTTGATTTGATTTGATTTGATTTGATTTGATGTGATTTGATTTGATTTGATTTGATTTGATTTGATTTGATTTGATTTGATTTGATTTGATTTGATTTGATTTGATTTGATTTGATTTTATTTTATTTGATTTGATTTGATTTGATTTGATTTGATTTGATTTGATTTGATTTGATTTGATTTGATTTGATTTGATTTGATTTGATTTGATTTGATTTGATTTGATTTGATTTGATTTGATTTGATTTGATTTGATTTGATTTGATTTGATTTGATTTGATTTGATTTGATTTGATTTGATTTGATTTGATTTGATTTGATTTGATTTGATTTGATTTGATTTGATTTGATTTGATTTGATTTGATTTGATTTGATTTGATTTGATTTGATTTGATTTGATTTGATTTGATTTGATTTGATTTGATTTGATTTGATTTGATTTGATTTGATTTGATTTGATTTGATTTGATTTGATTTGATTTGATTTGATTTGATTTGATTTGATTTGATTTGATTTGATTTGATTTGATTTGATTTGATTTGATTTGATTTGATTTGATTTGATTTGATTTGATTTGATTTGATTTGATTTGATTTGATTTGATTTGATTTGATTTGATTTGATTTGATTTGATTTGATTTGATTTGATTTGATTTGATTTGATTTGATTTGATTTGATTTGATTTGATTTGATTTGATTTGATTTGATTTGATTTGATTTGATTTGATTTGATTTGATTTGATTTGATTTGATTTGATTTGATTTGATTTGATTTGATTTGATTTGATTTGATTTGATTTGATTTGATTTGATTTGATTTGATTTGATTTGATTTGATTTGATTTGATTTGATTTGATTTGATTTGATTTGATTTGATTTGATTTGATTTGATTTGATTTGATTTGATTTGATTTGATTTGATTTGATTTGATTTGATTTGATTTGATTTGATTTGATTTGATTTGATTTGATTTGATTTGATTTGATTTGATTTGATTTGATTTGATTTGATTTGATTTGATTTGATTTGATTTGATTTGATTTGATTTGATTTGATTTGATTTGATTTGATTTGATTTGATTTGATTTGATTTGATTTGATTTGATTTGATTTGATTTGATTTGATTTGATTTGATTTGATTTGATTTGATTTGATTTGATTTGATTTGATTTGATTTGATTTGATTTGATTTGATTTGATTTGATTTGATTTGATTTGATTTGATTTGATTTGATTTGATTTGATTTGATTTGATTTGATTTGATTTGATTTGATTTGATTTGATTTGATTTGATTTGATTTGATTTGATTTGATTTGATTTGATTTGATTTGATTTGATTTGATTTGATTTGATTTGATTTGATTTGATTTGATTTGATTTGATTTGATTTGATTTGATTTGATTTGATTTGATTTGATTTGATTTGATTTGATTTGATTTGATTTGATTTGATTTGATTTGATTTGATTTGATTTGATTTGATTTGATTTGATTTGATTTGATTTGATTTGATTTGATTTGATTTGATTTGATTTGATTTGATTTGATTTGATTTGATTTGATTTGATTTGATTTGATTTGATTTGATTTGATTTGATTTGATTTGATTTGATTTGATTTGATTTGATTTGATTTGATTTGATTTGATTTGATTTGATTTGATTTGATTTGATTTGATTTGATTTGATTTGATTTGATTTGATTTGATTTGATTTGATTTGATTTGATTTGATTTGATTTGATTTGATTTGATTTGATTTGATTTGATTTGATTTGATTTGATTTGATTTGATTTGATTTGATTTGATTTGATTTGATTTGATTTGATTTGATTTGATTTGATTTGATTTGATTTGATTTGATTTGATTTGATTTGATTTGATTTGATTTGATTTGATTTGATTTGATTTGATTTGATTTGATTTGATTTGATTTGATTTGATTTGATTTGATTTGATTTGATTTGATTTGATTTGATTTGATTTGATTTGATTTGATTTGATTTGATTTGATTTGATTTGATTTGATTTGATTTGATTTGATTTGATTTGATTTGATTTGATTTGATTTGATTTGATTTGATTTGATTTGATTTGATTTGATTTGATTTGATTTGATTTGATTTGATTTGATTTGATTTGATTTGATTTGATTTGATTTGATTTGATTTGATTTGATTTGATTTGATTTGATTTGATTTGATTTGATTTGATTTGATTTGATTTGATTTGATTTGATTTGATTTGATTTGATTTGGATTTGATTTGATTTGATTTGATTTGATTTGATTTGATTTGATTTGATTTGATTTGATTTGATTTGATTTGATTTGATTTGATTTGATTTGATTTGATTTGATTTGATTTGATTTGATTTGATTTGATTTGATTTGATTTGATTTTATTTTATTTATTTTATTTTATTTCATTTTATTTTATTCTACTTTATTTTTTTTTATTTATAAATTCAAGTGACCAAGTTATATAATTTCACTGATACTCCCAGTATAAAAAAGGTCCTAAGTCAATAATATTCAAGACGTTTCAGTGCCATAACATTTGCATATTCCCGCAGTATAAATTCTATGAATAAATTCACTTTAAAATACCTTCATCGAAAGTTTTCCAACATTTATAGGTAGAAATAAATCCTAAGTGTATAAATTTCTGATACCACTTCATCAACTACCAACTTATGATACTTTGATGGCCTCCCCATCCTTTAGCTACATTACAAAGTTTCAGCTTAAATTGAAATTGTTCAAATACATTAGAAGTCATTAAATACTTAGACTAATTACTTTGCCACTTAGCATTATATTCCCTCCACGCTATGCAGCTTGCACAAATCTTGCTCGTTGCTTAGAGCTCCCTGAAACCCACAATATTTTCCTCCTGCTTTTTGTGCTGCGCATACAATCTTAGGATGGCACAAAGAGAATGCTTTCATCTTGGCACATTCCGCCGTCAATAATTCCCATTGCCTTTGGTGCAGTCGCAACAGCTGTGCAAGCAGCAACTGGGAAATGGTCATATGGCTGCTTATATGGTCACTGACGATTTGCTAGCGATTAGTGTTACGTGTCACTTGTAGGAACTCAGCCTGCGACCACGTGATATTTCTGTTGCTTGTTCTAACCAAAGTTCCCCGATAAGATATGGTCGCAATGGAGCATATCTGCTTAGAGATATTCTCAAATGAAAAGGAACGAATGTGCGCAGGAGATGCAATGTAACCAGTTTCGAGGGAAAAACTAGTTTGTAAATTTTTGTTTTGTTAAGTTTCTACCAGTAATGGTTACTTTGAAACATATATATTTTTACACATTACAACAGTTTAAATAATATAAATATTTATTAATAATTTGAAGCATCTAATTGGCCTCTTTAAGCTGAAGTTGTGAACAACTTTATCATTTTTGTCAGTTCCTTAGCTCTGTGCACAAAGCGGTCAAGCAAAAAATCGATTACAAAACAAAGCGCACACAGCCTCCTGTTTAAACAACAAAACAAAACGACATTAAAAAAATTACTATCAAATTTACTCTAAGCCACATAAGCAATAATGTTGCTATTTATAACACAATTCAATGTTTATTGTTCACTTGCGCTTAGCAAACTGTCAACTTAAACTGTCTGTTTGGTAGCAAAAAACTTGAGCGAAACGAAATGAAAAACCAAAAGTCTAACAGCCACGCCTCATAATTGTCAATAGCGCTAGTTTATAGATATAGTGATTTAAAGTTTTTGTTCTAATTAATTTTTTGTTTGCAAAATTTTTTTGTTGCTACATTTTTCTATGATTCGTGACAAAAGCAATAATTGTTTACTGCTTGCTAACTGTCAGGCTGCAGTCGCCTTTTTGCGATTGAAATCATAAAGCAGAAAAAAAAATATTTTTGCTAATACCCGTATATGTTTTTGTAAGCAAAGTTTATAAAAAGTTAAAAAAAAACTCTACCATTAATGTCTGCGACACCACAAAAAACACGGCATTGACAAGAATGTCGATTTCCTTCCAAACGATTTATTTCTTGCTCAAGGTATTTATTTGCTTATTTGCTTAACAATTGGTCTGATTGCCTGCCTCTTTTGTTGTTTTTTTTTATACCTTTCATGAACATGAAATGGTATATTAACTTTGGTCCCATGTTTGTAACGTTTAGAAATATAAGAGATAGACCCACCATTAAGTATACCAAATTGATCAGGACGATAAACTGAGTTGATACAGCCATGTCCGTCTGTCCGTCCGTCCGTCTGTTTGAACGCAAACTAGTCCCTCAATTTTTGAGATATCTGGATGAAATTTGGCACATGGATGTATTTTTGTATTATATTAGACATTTGTCAAATAAGTGTATTATGACCATTTCTCCCTCATTTTTAAAGATTAAAACTTGAAACTTGGGGAGATATTTTCTTATGGATAGTAAAAGATTTCGTAAAAAAGTCAGCAAGATCGGAGCTATATATAGTATGTATGCCATACAACCGATCGTTCAGATAAGAGGATTATGGCCATTTCTCCCTCATTTTAAAAGATTAAAACTTGAAACTTGGTGAGATATTTTCTTACGGATATTAAAAGATTTCGAAAAAAATGACCAAGATCGGAGCTCTATATAGTATATATCCCATAAAACCGATCGTTCATGCTGACAATGTTTTAGAGAACTTTAAGCAATGCGTATTTAAGTTTGCACGTATTCATGAAAGGTATAAAGCCTTCGGCACAGCCGCATACAGCGCCGTCCTTACTTGTTTCTTTTGCTTATCTTCTACCACATGCTTATTTGTTTTTATAGTTCTTGTTGTTTGTTTTTGTGAATTTTGTTGCCGCTTAAACTATTATTAAATTGCTGTTCTTGTTAATTTGTACAAAGAACACGTGCACCAAATGCCGTTGATATAAATGAAATAGAAAAAAGCTAAATTTTGTGAAATAAAAAATTGTATAAGATTGGAAAGAATAGTTAAATTGTGTGATAAAATAAACAAGCCACGATTTGTGTTAAAATTGTAACTTTTTAATTGAAAACAATCACTCGTAAGCAGTACTTTGTTCTGAGCAAGTTTGGCGCTTAAGTCTTTGGTTTTGTGTTGTGATAGCGATTGACTTGCAAATGATTTTCTTGGTAATTTCTGGATAATGCTCGTCTCAGTTAGGGGAATAGACTTTGTTTTGAGAAATGTTTTACATAAAACAGTTCCAAACAAAGGTTTTTGTTGGGTTAATGTCAGAACACAACCTCAACCTTTGTTCCGATTATGGACTTGAGTAAAAGTTTTAGGTCTTAATATTAATTTTTAGCGATCTATCATTGTTAGCTTAGATTTTTAAGGACTGATCTCATTTTTGTTTTAAAATTACAAAATCATTGAAGTAATAAAATAGTGATCGCGTTTCTTCTGCTCTTTAGCTTTTATTAAAATCTACGCACAAAAACTATTCCGAAAATTTCCTCTACTCCCATATCACACACTTTATCATAAATAAATACGCATGCATGCAAGTTTCGATTAGGCTCACCTCTAAATTTTTTTCGCAGTAGCCGAATTTGACTTTCTTTCCCGTATGCAAATTTCAAATTTTTTATGATCGCTACCAGCATTCCACCATTATTAGCACCACAAGTAATAGTTAGGGCATTGTTCCAGTTACATATTTGATGAAGTAACACATCGAGATCAAGTTAGCGGTCAAGCGTTATCAATACCTACATACGTCAATCATAGGTTGTAGCGCAACTGATAATTTGCGCTGATGGATATTTGTTGATATTTCAAGAAAGGAAAAAAAAAATTGTAAATAATGGGTTCGTAATAATAATACGCGTTACAATTTGAATGAAAACCATGTTAGTCTTGGCCCAATTTTTTTTATTTTTTTTTTAGTATATTATATATCATAAGTACAAAAAAAATATTAATGTCAAAATTTTAGGCCTTGATATTTATTTTTGCAGGTCTATCAATGCTAGCTTAGATTTGCAGTGATCTTATTTCTATTTGTAAGCTATTCATCGTACCAGGTGCTTCTTCGAGTTCGCATGTGTCTAATTACTTCATCAGCGGCTACACGGTGTACTCCATGGATTCCTTACCATTGCTTATACATTCCCATGAGTTATTGCCATTGCAACTTTTCAACATTCATTTTTCTCCTCCAAATGTGTGGCCGAGCACACCCTCTTTAAGCAATATGGCGTTGAAGTCGCCAAGCTCGACTTTGATATCATGACTGGGGCAGCGCTCAGATGTACCTTCCAAGCGCTCGTAGATTGACGTTTTCACCCTTTTAAATTTTCACTTAGATAACTTTAGTTTAATATTTATGCTCTCCGTACTAACTAAATTCGTAACTTAACAGTTCTGTAAAAGTATCAGAAAAGTAATACTTGGCTCGTTATGACTAAAGCTTGAAGTATTTAGCTCACCGCGAATTTACTAAAAAACCGATAGAAAGATTCTCATGTTTTTCAAGGATTCTAACTTATCTAGGACATTGCGCTATCTAGAGAAATTTAGTTTTCTACAGACTTTATTGTCACTACGTCGTGACGAATGTGATAATTTCCAAGCCCTTAGGCTGCCCAGAAGTTAGTTTAAATTCGATGGTAAGATTCTCAATTTCGAACAAATTTTCTAAATTGTTTGATCACTTTCACCAGATTCTGAAAACGACTACAAAGTCACAGCTAGTCAAAGAGTTTAGCTTGCATTTCAACTTCACGGGGTTCGAATTTTGTTTCAAATTTCGAGCTGACCGGGAAGTTACATAAAGATACAATATTTCGGGAATTGGTCTTTATATAAAGGTAGTAAAAAGTAATTTTCAGAGTAACTATTAGATACATGTTGACATAAAACCCCATATTCCTTCCCATCGCACTAAAAGTACCAATATGGCAGATAGCAACAAGAATTCGCTCTTCAAGTAGAGCCCATCTATGATTGACGCGCGCCAACTACGATCAAAATTCATTTGAACTCTATAAATAATTTTTCCTTGCATTCATTTCTTCTTCTTTTTTGTTTGCACTTTTGCTTGGTGCATTTCGTGGCGCTTTATACTCTCCTTGTGCCCTGAATGCATAGATCAAGATCATAAATAGCAATAAGTAAAACGTACACAATCTTTTGCGTCTATCGTTTCGGTCTGTCCACAGCGATCTGTCTGCCTGCTAACTGTTTCAAGTGATCAATCAATGAAAGCGGCAGTCAGCCACCAGCCGCGTTCAAAACATTCGTCCATTGGCCACCAATAGACAACTGCTATTTATTGTAATAACTTTTTTTCAAACACAAAAAACTGTCTGTGTGTGTGTCTGTTAGTGTGTAAGTGATTGCACGTAAGAGGAACTCGTTGAGGCTCGTGCTACAAGGAAAGTCTTTTCAATTGGTACACTACTTACTTAGATTTTGCGCATTTGTTGTTTTTGGTAAGCTTCTACAGTGGTAGTTTTCCATTAGTGAACACAAAAAAATTTTTAATGAAGCTCTTCTCAGTACTTGAGTTAGGTTATGTTGAAATACAGGTGACGGTTTTTGTTAATTAAAGAATATTGCGCCGCATAAGACCTCTCAGTATGGCCTCATATAACCAATTGTGGAAAGATCGAAGTAGGCACCTCTGCTTAGTTTTGCGTGAACTCAATGCATTCTATAGATCGATTTCAATCCACTTGCAGTCAGGGGGATCCCTGGGAGGAAGTCCATCCACTCCATTCTTCAATGACTTCAGTTTAGAAGACTCTACAGTGATCAAGTATCTTAAACTTGATGCTTGTATTAAACTCCCGACGAACAACTTTCCAGAGAAGCTCCCTTTCCAAAGCCAACACATTCGTGAACCATGTCACCTCCAAACTGTCTTCCGGTCTTCATTGGATTAAAGGTTTTGCAGATAGTACCATCCTACCATTTTTTATTTTAAAATCCAATAAATCCCATTGAAGATTTCAGAGGCAGAATGGTTTGTTGGCGAGGGTGAAGCGCTTGGGTTGCTGTTTGGCCATATATGATCCGTTTAAATTTCTGAACCAATTTTGATGAAATTTTTTGTGTGTATTGAGTGGAGTCGAAAATGGTTTACTACTTGGTTATGTGGACTACTTGGTTATGTGGTAAGGGCAAGAAGGGATCAAGGGCATTTAGATAGGATTTTCATATTGCATTGGAAGTAAAGAATAGTGGAAATTGGCAAATTGTATGTAGTAAATTTTTTTTTTCATACCGCCAAATATTCACTGTTGCTCCACAATACCGATGCATTTGTTCCCTTTTGTGTTTAACTTTTTTTCTTTTTTAATAAAGTTTTTCTTTCTTTTATTTTTTACGATTAATTTTTGCTCTCATTCGCTTGGCACGAAACGTGATCGATTGATTTGTGTGATCTCGGCAAGCGCACAAGTTCAACTAGATTGACTGTTGACTAGATAATTGTTGTAGTTGTTGTTGTTTTATCTATTCCCAGTTACTATTTTGTTATTGTTATTAAAACAACCATAACGTAAATATCTACTCAAATTCCAGCTGTTCTTATTGCTGGCAGTGTCTTCATGTTTTATTGGGTTATTCGATGTGGCGGTCATCCTTCCTGACAACATTCAGCGCATTGGCATATTTTGAGCTAAAAAAAAAGAGTGTCAGGGTATGGGAGCGTTTAATTTAGACCAGAAAACTGACAATGAAGCTTAACTTGACCTTCCCCCTCCTTGCTTTGCTTTGTTATTAAATTCCTAGCACAAACTTTTGAATTGGAAATTTTTTCTACAAGAGATCTGGCGCAACTTTCAATCAATTCAAATGGTATTGTAATAGCTGGTTCTGAATGAAGTGTTAAATACAGCCTTTATATGATCAGAGATTTCAGGTTTAAGAAAACGGTAAGATCATGAATATTTTAATCAAACTGTTTCAAAATCTTTAAGGCAGGTTTCAGTCTTGTGAGATCAAGTGCATATTCAAGAATACGCTTTCAAAATTTCGAGTTGAAATCTATTAAATTGCGAAAGTTATCGGCCGTTTGGTGGAGCGGTGTCAATCGCGCTGGTCCGCCGCGCCCTTTTTTCAAACGCGTTTTTCTCAAAACCACATTTTCCAAGTTGGTGGAAATCCTGCAGGGCGCAAAAATTGAGCAATCGCGATGAAATTTTTTTTACATGTTTATCAGGAAATATTGAAAATTGTTCATAAAAAAAATAATTAGTAACAAAAAAAGAGCCAAAAATCTTTTTTTTTTTAAAGGCTCATAAATTTTGCATTTTTCATGTTTTCTTTTTCGTTCTAATTCCATGGATGCGAAAAAGTGTGCAGGTTAAGAAAATATTTTTTGTTTGCGTTTCAGATTTTATTTACGGACGCTAAGACTTCCATCATGAGTCGCCGCCGACCTGCCGCCATTTTTCGATACCCCCCCCCCCCTTTACTTGGATCAACAACAAAAAATTTGTGAAGCTTCAATAAACTTTTTCCGATAAATGTGGCTATTATACTTTCCGAAAAAAAAATTCCAGAAAAAACATCAGGTTTTCGGGCCAACAAGGTAGAAACCTGCCTTAAGAGAGTGGGTCGTCTTAGGAAAATTATCTTGTTGTTTACCCGCCCACGAATAGTTTCTTAGCAGCGACTGTTCTGACTAATCACGAGCAGAAATTGTTGATGTCAGCGATGTTAGGAATATGTCGCCGCTTTCGATGTTGAACTGGAAGAACAAACTCAATTCTTCTTTGGGGTCGAGGGATTAAGTATATACCTGGGCTAAATTATGATTGTCATAATAGGCAAATAAAATATCTATCCACTGATTCGACAGGGCAAAACAAATTGATCCCTTGGCATTCAGGCTTTTAAAGGAGGGCACAGCATCTACATCCGATTAAACACTATCCACAATGGAAACACTTGGCTTAACCGTTCGAGGAATGTATTATCGGTACAAAAAAAAACAACAACAACATTAAATTAGATTTTAAGAAGATGGTCTTTTGGAAATCGCAAATCTTTTATAGGAAAAACAGGTGAAAATGGTTCAAAATATATTCGGAAGCAACTAAGATACCTCATTTTAGTATTTTCAAAAGTCTAGTAAACTGTTTGCAGCGAGAAAAATATAAACACAAAATCAACTTAGGAAGTTACCACATTTTTTTAAATTAATTCAGATATGGTAATATGGATACTAAACGAAAGTATTTTTCGGCATAATTTAACAAACAATTTGTAATTAGCGCTTACACCTAATCATATTTAATATATTATTTTGTATATCCAATTTTATCTCGCTAACGACTTGATTCATTTCTATGGAATTGTTGACATTAACTTCTTAGGCGGCGATGAAAAGTTTTGATTGAGAGTGAAATTTGAATTTTTTTTGGAGTATATCGATACTTTCTGTTGTTGCATTGGAAATAACAAATTGTATTAGAACATTGTAGCAGAATGTAGATAATAGAGAATTTGGGAGATAGCTTATTGTAGCAGAATTATTCAGGGTTCGAATCATTTCCGGATGGTTTTCGGGACTATCCGGGGATCATTTAGGAACTATGGCATTGTTTTAATGTCTTTTTTCAGGCCCATTTTAGGGCTTTTACGAGTATATTTCAGGAGCATTTCTTGATCGCTTACGATCTTTTTTCGGTAAAATTTTCGTTATTATTTTATGACAATTTCGAATTTCCATAAAACTAATGCTATGTAGAGTTGCTACCCAACCCAGAATTGACCAGACTTAATTTAATCACACATATTTAATAAACCAAACCTGTTAAGAAAAATAATTTAAAAGCACGCAGGAAAATGCAAAACAAAGCTCAGTTGCTTAGACTCTTAGCTAAGAAGTGCTATAGTTTTGAAATGTAAAAAGTTTCAAATTCTTGTGTAATAAAGTAAACCCATTTATTACATTTAAAATTTCACTTTATTTAATAGAACGCATGCATACATTAATTTTCGTTAGAAAAGAAAAGCGGAAGACGACATCCAAAAAAATATTAAAAATTCAATGCGGAAAAATGGTAAAATTTCTACGCGTTTTTCTGTACCAACAGCAATTGAATTTTTGTTCTTATGGCATGTCCTCATAAATTTTCGAGTTTTATTGACTACAAATGAGTTGAAGGCCATGGATAAAATGCTGAAAACTAATAATAATAGGCGCCATATACCTCCGATGAGATTAAGCCCCTCCAATTTGGTATAGTGTTTATTTTAGTTTTCC
This sequence comes from Merzomyia westermanni, assembly GCA_949987695.1. Lineage (NCBI taxonomy): Eukaryota > Metazoa > Arthropoda > Insecta > Diptera > Tephritidae > Merzomyia > Merzomyia westermanni. The sequence continues at coordinate 18,599,647 of OX465288.1, read as the reverse complement.
CTACCTACATAATTTAAGTTGTGTCCGGCATAAGTATAACTCTTATTTTAGAGCCCTGGATTACATATTTATTTTAAAATAATTTCTCTTTGCGTTTTGTATTTGCAACAAATGGCATCTCAGCTATCCGCCGCTTATTACTTATTTCAACCAGCCCAACATTCTTATCTATAGTAGTTGCAGTAGATCAAATCAATAGAAGCAGGAATTATTTTCCTCTAAATTAAATGACTGATTACTGTTAAAATGCTAAGGAATTAAGATAAAATAATTAGAGACTCAAAATAACCTATGGTAATGTTAATGCTCTATCTAAACAGCCGATTGCAATTTTGATTTTATTTTTATCTTGAACTAAAGAAGTTCCTTCGATGGGTTGCTAAGTCAGTCGGCGTCTGCCTATAAGAAGACGCCACCACTTAGAAGCTGATTTTTACACCTTTAGAGTTCGTTCCCAGGCGTTCTGCTGCTGAACCACCAAAATTAAATATTGGCAAACCTGTCTTCATTTACTGTTTTTACTTTGCCCGTTCATCAGGCATTTACATCATCGTCACTGTTGTCAACATGCTTGTCGTCCATATATAAACCTATAAAGTTTGTCGAATTAACTGATTAATGAGTAGGTGTTAAATGCATGTTTAACTTTACACCATTCACACATATATACACATGTTATTTCGCATGTAATAATCTTTTATAGTTACTGCGTAAGAAAACTATTAATTCATTTTATTGCTAACACCAACGCCTTCAACTGTAAAGTGATATTGTTGAATGAACAGTTAGTATGTATTTACATATGTATTTTGCTTATTTGTACATAATTCATAAGACGTTGACAAAGCTGAAGAAGTTAGTAATGTCTCTGAAGGTGTGGCCTTTGAAGAGGTAATAGCTGGTAGAATAAATATTGGTCAAAAGCGTTAGGAAAAACCTAATCTTTTCTTTTGTGATTTGTTATGTACTTATTTACTGCAATGATGATGCCAGAAGTATCTCTCTTACATAAAGAAGTGAGAGTTAGTGGACTTAGGTGAGGTGGAGAGGCTGTACTTGCCAAATCGGTTCACTAATGATGACAGAAAGAATTATTGCGCAATTTTTTTAAATTTTCGCCTGAGGCGCTTTTTCAAATACTTTTCTTCAATTAATTTCCATCAAAGAGATAGGGCCATGTGGCTTTATTTCCTATGTCTTTATTGCACCCCGCCGTTAAATTTATTGTAGTTAAGCTAGATGGCAAATTTTTATAGAGGTATTACTTTGAGCACAAAACTTCAAAAATATTAACTGGGTTTCTGTTATGTAGACAAATTTTTCGTAAAACTTGGGGTCTATTTTCTGGAGGCGAACTTTATAAATATTTGTAAGCTATTCGTCTATGACACCACCAGTTTTCCAATTGATAGCTGAAAGGATCACCTTAATAAATTTTAAGGCTCAATTATTGCATGTTGCAAGTTGCGTCCTTTGCGCCTTCCTATGTCCAACTGTCGCTCCTCTTCGCCGTTCTTCCCTCACAGCAGTGTGCGCCGGGTTTAAAATGTTCGTCATTCTACGAATTGACAGATAGAATGCTCAATCCCTATTTCTGTTGGTTGTCATCTCAAGCTCTTATCATACATGCTTTTCATCATTTTCAGTTCTAAAAAAAAGTTGTATTGAAATTAATTTGTTTACTTCATATGACCTGTCATACATAGTAATAAGTAGAAAATATTTATTTAAAATGTTAATTTGTTTACTCAGAATTTACAAAGCAATTTCATGAACAAAAACAAAACTGCATCTGGAGAAAGAAATGAAATAAAACGAAACAAAGCTAAGCTGATCTAAACTAGAATTTCAGTTTACGCAGCTGTTATGAAATTTTTATTAAACGGTGTGTACTCAAGGAGACAAATGAAAAATTGCATTATTTGTGACAAATATTATCGGTCTATTCGGAAATGCAGCATGAAGCACAAACTGCGGTCATAAGACAAACGAAACTTCCAGAAATTGCAAAATATTTGCACTAACCGCCAAAGGCTTAACCCTTTCACCGCCGCACAGTAAAAAGCGTACTTAAAAACATTTTGGTAGTTTCTTCTGATAATTCCTTTTTAGGAATTATATTTCAGTTTAAGTGTTATAAAGTTTAGCAAAATTTCTTTGGATTGTATGCGCTTAGAGGAATTGGTGCAAGTAGACTACTTAGCAGGTTATTGTTAACATTGAAATATTACAAAGCCGATTTAAGCTTTTATTGCAGATATAATAGATAGAGTTACTATAGCACCATAAGGTTAATTTTTAATTTGTAGTCGTTTTAAGCAATTTATAAAAGGAAAAAAAAATTCCAGACCCCGATTATCCGTGGTTTGAAATTTAAATAAATAGTACCTTGGCTTCCGACATTTGATCGGCATTTTTCGCGGTTGTCATTTAATTTAGTTTGTTGAAGGTGCTCATTACAAAAATTCAGTTCGATTTTTTATATATTTTTACTTATCAATCGTGTTTATTATTTAAGGGGTTATATATGTTGAGGTGCGGGAAAATGGGGAAAATTTTGATTTTCTGTAGAGGTATGTAGCCATATTTTTATTGAATACTTGTTATACGTCTTGCGCAGTACAATGTCTAATTTGTAAAATCAGCTCAAGAACATAAAAAAATACTAATAATTGTCAAAGTTATGACATTTTACGCGAAACGTGTTTTTTTTTTTAAAGAGGCTTGCCGTGTCTACGACTCCAGTCCATCAGCTCACCTGAAAGCATAAAACCAAACAAATTTCGTTAGTATGGGGACTTGTCGTGTCCTTGAACGATTAATTGAAATGAGAAAAAATGTTTCCTACAAACGGGGCGACTTTTTTCAAAAGGCTACTTTTTTCATCAGATGAAATGTATTGAAAAATTCATAACATTGATATACAAATTTAAACAAAAAAATTAAATCGTTCAAGGACACGGCAAATAAATTACGAACAATTTGAAAAAAAAAAATATAAATCGGTTGAAAACTCTTTCGGAAATCCAAGTCACCGCAACGGCGTTTTCGTAAAAACATGATTTCGAGATAATCGCGCTTAAAGTTTCAAGTACACGCCAATACTTCGTAAGGGGGCAAGATGCAAAACGCTATAACTTCGCTTCTACTGATTCTATCTCTATCTATGGCGCGATACACAACAGGTATATCATCATAAACCTCCTAAGAGATTTTTGCGCCAAGCTTCTCTTCCAATTTGTGGTGTGCCGATTTGAATTTTCCGTACAAATTGGTGGGACCTACAGTTTTTTGCCGACTCCGAACGGCATCTACAAAGGAGACGAATTTTTTGCTGAGAAGCCTGTCATGGCAGAAATACACTCGGAGAGTTTGCCAAACCACTGCCGAGGAGCGACCCCGTTTTGAAAAACTTTTTTCAAATCACTTTTGATGTTACCTGTACCAGGGCTCGAACCATGGACCTTCGGTGTGGCAGGCCGGCAACACTACCTTCACACCACGGCGGCCGCCTATGCTTTAAGATGAAAGAATAAAAATATTTTCGACTTTTTGGCTGACTTCAACATATGTAACCCCTTAAATCGTTCGTTTAAATCGAAACATATATACATATTATCCTAGGGTGGTATCCCTAGCTAGAAATATTTTATTGATGGAAACCTCCTGAGTGGAACACTTATGTAAGAGCGCGTGGATTGTATCAAATATCCCACATACAAAATTTTTAAAATAATATCGGATTTTCAAAAAAAAAAAGTATATTGTGCTATTAGGTGGCAACAATGGGTGATAATAATCTCGAAATACTCTAAAATAGCTTTCGTTGGCTATCCATATTAGCATATCTCATTATAAATCAAAAACTCAGATAGATGGCAACCCCATAAAAGCATTCTTAGTGGCAAAACCTATGGAGAAATTGTTATAATGGCAGTACCACTTTTGGCTCAAAATTTCCTAAACTCGACTTCTATCATCAAATAAATGCACACTTTGATGACTATAAGCCTCTTTTCTTTCCTCATCGGCACATATTTTTACTGCAAAGACATATTTTTTTTCTTATGCCACATTTATTATAAGGCCGTAAGGACTAGCCACACAGAACACTTGGCAGAGTTTAAGCTCTAATATTAATATTTAATAGATATTAATACTTCCATAGATACATTGAAGAATCCAATTTGTACGGGAATTCACCCGCCAAATTTTGCTCTATCCCACGTTTTTTTGGAAGAGAAGTATGCAGTATCTCATCTGGGAGACACCACGCCATTTTTCGTGAAATGTTGAGAGCTAATCTCCTTTATTTACTCACCCAGTTTTTATTTTCTAACATGGTTTGCGGTTGAAGAAATTTCGAAAGCATTAAGGGGCGCGCTGCACCTCTCAATCAAACTTTATTTTTATGCTCAATATCTTTAGTAGTCGTTATGTAAGGGACCTGCGCTATGGAGAAACACCATATCAATACCTAATCACGGGAATAGGTATCGGTAAAACGAACGTGTAAAAACAAAATTTTGTAAACGCCATATCTCTGCAAGTATTTTAGTAACGTATCGAAACATGCTGAAACAGTAAATAAAATTAATACCAAAGTCATAACAAAAAGAACGATTTATTGTAAGAGGGGAGTGGCATTTCCCAAGTAAAGTAAATAATTTATACTAAATATTTTTATTGATTTGCTGCAACATATCAAAACTTGGGGAGTGTCATTGGAGATGGGGTCATGGTACTGTTAATGGGAGCGACCTAGAAATAGGTGTGAACATAAAAAAAAACCGGAAAGATAGCAAGGTTACTATTATATTCACCGAATTTATCGTACTGAATCTCCCTAGAAGTGTCTATTGCAGATATCTGGTACTTGCTGTTGATCAAATTTTCAACAATTCCTTCATTAACACCATTCATCTAGTTTGTACTGATGCAGTGCACGACATAACGCATTTCTGAATAGGCCCTTTGTTTTTCCGGAACATTCCAAGCGAAGCTGAAAACAAGCACATATTTGTAGTTAGGGTAAACACCTATTGACCATTTGTACGAAACAAAAGTGATACAAAGTACGGTATTGTACCCATTCAAAACATACCATCGGTGCTTATCATATTAACATTCATTAGGGTGGGTCAAAAATTTTATGTTGTTACGAAAATTCTCTCTACAAATTGAGCTTTTTATATTTGCATGTCTAGCAATCTATATTTTAGCATCTAAAGTGGAAAAAATTTGTTTAATTCGACACACCCTAACATTCATAAATGTGTACTTCCAACTTCCTATAAATTGGCCGTTAAAAAACTTGCTGATAGCAGTTCTGTTTTACCTTATCATGAGAAAACTCAGCGCTTTGATTCTAATAGCTTTTACGCTCTTCCAGCTCAGCAAAAGTGAGAAAGACTGGTGGGTAAATGGAAACTTTTATCAAATCTACCCACGATCCTTTCGGGATAGCGATGGAGATGGCATTGGCGATTTGAATGGTAAGTATGGAGTCAGGATATATGGCAACCTAGCCCTAGGGTTAGGCAATTAAGCAAGGAATTTAGAGCTCTTATATTCATGCGCATAATGAGCTGACGCAACTCCATACCGGCTGATCGGAAGCAACGGTTTAATAATTACCCAAGCAGTTGTTCGATATTTCTGAAGTAAGCTTCTTAAGCGATGATGCAAAGTTTTGATTAAGAGTGTAATTGGAGGCTTTTTTTGAGTGGATCAACATTTTTTATTGATGCAACGGAAATACAAAATTGTAGCGTAGTAGAATTTGGTAAAGTAAAACAAACTAGTAAACATAAAATATAGGACATAGCTAATTGTAGCAGAATTAGAGAGGGTTCGTATTATTTAGGGATCATTACTATTTCGGGATTGTGTAGGGACCATGTCCGGACTTTTTACGGACAATTTTGGGACTATTTCGGGATTGTGTTAGGAATACTTCGGGATACTTTGTGGGTCTTTTCATAGATCGTTTTAGGACTATTTCGGGATTGTGTCGGCATAATTTGGGATGGTTTCCGAAATATTTCGGGAATTTTACATGGAGATGTAGGAACTTTTCTGGATAACCATTTCGGGACTTTTACATGGAAATGTAGGAACTCTTTCTGGATGATTTTGGAATTGTTATCGGTATAATTTTTAGCACATTTCGGGACTAATCTTAGATTGTTGTATCATCATTTCGGTCGAATTTGTTGACATGGAAGCACTTTTTCAAGATGATTTTGGAATTTTTTTTGGGAGTTTTTCTGAATTTTTTCGGCACCTTGCTTGGGTCTTTCTCAGGATCAATTCGGGATCATTTGGAATTGTTTGTGGGGCCATTTTGGGACTTTGTCTGTACCATTTACAGCTTGGTGTGCGATTTTAGATACTGGACCTTATTTGTTCAATATTGATGCTACCGACTTAATAAAAACTGACTAAATCAGTCAGAACGATTTTCTGTCATTCTTTGTCAATTTCGCTTTGGAGAAAACCTGGGATGGCATTGAGCCATCTTCAGTGACAATTTTTGTTCTGGTCTTAAAAGCAAAATTTTTAAAGGATGACGTTAACTGGAGCTCGTTTGGTATAAAAATCCTAAATTTTTCCGGAACCTTTTTTGCAGGTGTTCTACAAAAACTAGAGTACATCAAGGATATTGGCATGCAGGGTGTCTGGTTGTCACCCATTTTTCAATCACCAATGTCTGACTTTGGCTACGATATCTCGGACTATACAAAAGTACAATCTGAGTATGGTTCCAATGATATTTTGCTAAATTTGACAAACCGTGCGCACGAGCTCGGTTTGCATCTGATCCTCGATTTTGTACCGAATCACACCAGTGATGAACATGAGTGGTTTCAGCGATCGGTTGCCAATGATCCGTACTATCGCGACTTCTATATTTGGCATGATGGCGTTACTGATCCTGAAACTGGTGAACGTAAACCACCAAGCAATTGGTTATCACAATTCCGTTATACTGCCTGGGAGTGGAATGATGCACGTCAGCAATATTACTTACATCAATTCGGTGTTAAACAGCCTGATCTGAATTATCGTAACCCAAACGTGGTGACGGAAATGAAAAATATATTGAAATTTTGGCTAGAACGTGGCATTGATGGTTTTCGCATTGATGCTGTGCCATTCCTATTCGAAGCTGAAGTTGATCCACAAACTGGTACTTATCCAGATGAACCGGTCGTAAGTGATACCAGCTCTTGTCCAGATCCAGATGACTGGTGTCATTTGAATCATATCTATACAAACTCGCTACCAGAAATTTTCGATATTCTGTATGAATGGCATGAGGTTCTGGACCAATTCACACAAGATCACAATACAGACACCAAAGTACTCTTGACAGAAGCTTACACCAGCTTTGATAACCTGATGCTCATGTATGGCGATGGTGTGCGCAATGGCTCCAATGTGCCATTCAACTTTGAAATGCTTTCTGGACTAACAAATCGTAGTACTGCCGATGATTATAACTACTATGTGACACATTGGTTGGACAATATGCCAGAGGGTGTTTATGCCAATTGGGTTTTGGGAAATCACGACAATAATAGGTTGGCATCGCGTTTTGGTGTACAACGTACTGATCTTATGAATATATTTTTACAAACTCTACCAGGCATTGCAGTTACCTATAATGTGAGTTTATATGGAAGATTTGGCTGCAAATATTTTTATAACTTTTATGAATATTCGTTTGTAAGAATGAGAGTAAAAAGAGAAGGACCATGTTTGTATATCCCTCCTTCTGTCTATCCGTCTGTCTATCCGTCTGTCTGTTTAAACGAAACTCAGTCCCGAATTTTACAGATGTTCAGCTAAAATTTGGTAAGCGAAACCATTTTATAGAAAAGAAATATCGGAACCATATAACAAAGGGGGCTAAAAACGAAAACGTTCCGCTTCGCTGCGTCTCAGAAGTAATAATAAACTGAGTTCGATTTTAATCATTATATCCTATACCAGATAAGATATGGAACTTAATTACATCGGCTATTGCAGCACTCATTATCACCTTTCGTTTGAAACCCATATTGTACATTTTGGGTTACCTTGCTCCACATATCGATCGATATCTTAGAAACTAGTCGAGCTATCGGAACAAGAGATATCTTAAATTTTAAGTTAAATGTCTAGTAATGCAGCGATAAAAGTTCGATTAAATTGAATTGTTTCAGTTTTGAGTGATGAGCGACCAAACATATAGACAGAAAGACAGACAAACAAAAATTCTAAGAACTGTCGATTTGGTTTCTATTGGCTTGATAGTGATCCCTCCTATAGATGTTTCCCAAATATCTGCAATGTTCAGACATCGACCTGTTACAATTTTATTATATGTAGAGATAAGAATCGAGCAGTCAAAATCGCCATGGAAGTTTTAAAGCCTTCGGCACAGCCGAACACAGCGCTCTCGTTACTTCTTCCTTTGTAAAAATTATACCAAAAATCTTAGGGTGAGGAATACGGTTTGGAGGATGGTTTTGTTTCTTGGGAAGAGAGCGTTGATCCACAAGGCTGCAATGCTGGCCCCGATGCATATCTCTCCTATTCACGGGATCCCGAACGCACACCATTCTTATGGAATGATTCCCCAAATGCCGGCTTTAGTGATGCTGATCATACATGGCTTCCGGTTGGTCAATCCTTTGAAGATAATAATGTAAAGGCACAGTTGGCAGCTGATAATAGTCACTTGAAAATTTTCAAAAAACTATCGCAATTGAGAAAAACCGAACCAGCTTTCACTGATGGTGGTTACGAATCAGTGGTTTTCCACGATGTTCTATTGTATAAGCGGTAAGTGTGTGTTTGTATGTACCTGTCTATAGTCTAATACTTCAAATAATTTTTGTTTTTAAAGAACTGCTGAAACTGGTGATAGTTATATTGTTGTACTGAACATTGGTGACAACAATGAAGCAATCAACTTGAGTGATTTATTTGAAGGAATAGGCGACGATTTGGAAGTTGTTATTAGTTCACTACAATCTGACTTAAAGGAAGGGTAAGCAAGTGCTGAACAACTCTGTTGTAACGCAAGCCCAGAGCTAAAGTATGCGAATTTATGCATACTAGCATAGTTAATTCAAAACAGACTTCTCGCCGAGAAAGTACTTAGCAGAAGTAAAAGTACTTTTTTGCCCATAAGAGATAACAATCAGCTACTCAAAGTTGCTGAACTGCGTGCTTTTTGTGCTGAAGCTTTGTTTAGAACTGGGTGCGCGTTATATAAAATCAAAACAAAATTAAAAATAGTCAAAAAAAAAAATAATAATCAAAAAAAAAGTTGTTTTGATTACTTATGATCATTTTTGATTTTTTTTATTATTATTTTAGATTTTTTTCAGTATTCTTGATGTGTATATTTATGTACTTCTACAACAATACTGGACAACATCAAAAATAATCAAAAGTAATCAAACAATTTATTTTGATTTTTTAAAATATTGGAAAATCATCATTATAAATTTGAAGTAATGGCAATCAATTATTAAATGAATTCCCAAGAAAATAATCCAACCAGAAATAATTACGATTTGTAATCATTATGCAACAGGTCTGATTTCATCTAATTTTATTTATTTTTTTGTTAACTAGACAAGCAGTAACTGCGGCAGAATTTTTAGCTGAAGCTTACAATGGCTACGTTTTGCGTTTGTTATAAGGATATTAAAGTGTTGGATTGAGCCAAATAACGAATATTAATATATGATATCAAAATATAAATACGCCATGAATTAAAAAGCAAAAAAAAAATGTCCAAAGTTATTTATTGAATGTTGGAATGAGCAATATTTATTATGTTGTACAGATGTAATCGAAACTCTTTCCAAAGGTTTAAGCGATAAAAGCCGCGCTCTGAATATATGATTCCGCACTGACATGGGAACGATTTATTTTACTCCTCGGACCTCCAAATTGACTAGTCTTGCTGATCTGTCCCCCAGTAGATGTTTGGAGTTAACAACGCTAAATAACGTCAAGAAAATCACGCTATTGGTAGTGGAGGGGGTGAAAGGTTACCTGTAAATCAGTTTTCTAGTTACAGGTCCCTTTGGTGCAGTTATTTGTGTTCTTACTTTATCTATCGGTAAGTGACGCTTAACCGTCTAAACGATTTTGGCCGTTCAATATAGCTCGCTAGTCGCTTCTTCTCTCTGATAATTGGGGCCAATTGGAAACACCGCAAAACGCTCTTCACTTGGTCCTTCCATTGGAGTGGTGGTCTCCCTCTAGTGGTCTCTGCTACCACCGGCAGATGTCGATAAGAATACCTTCTGGGCAGAAGTATCTAAATTCATGCGCACAACATGTCCAGCCAAGGAATCAGCTGGGTTTTTGTTTGTTGGAAAATATCGGTGTCTGCATATAGCTCGTCATTAAGTCTTCTTCGGTAGCCGCCGTCGCCAACACCAGAGCCGCCTCATCAGATGTTGTCAGTGTACAAGTTGCTGCACCATAAAGCAGGATTAGTCTAATAAGTGACTTTTAGAGTGTTATTTTTATTCGTCGAGAGAGCACTTTACTTTTCAATTGCCTACTCAGTTCGAAAAATAATTTGTTTGCAAGAGTAACTGTTCACTGAATTTCTAGGCTGACATTGTTGTTTTTGTTAATGCTGATTCCCATGTAAATGACAACATTTACTTCATTTTCCCACTCTTTTTATTTCTTTTTTTTTGGAGTACGTAGAATTTACGGCGTCTGTTGAGGGTCCGGCGGGGTTAAGTTCTGCAACTTGTCTTATTTTCTTCAGCAGGAAATTTAAGAAACCGCACGAAAATGGGTCTCCCTATCTGAAAACTAGTTTATTTTCTAAGGGCTCGGAGGAGTATTTCCCAATTCCAACTTAGCTGGTGGTGGCAGTATAAGTTTTGTTGGGAAACCAATCGTGCAACAAAGACGTTGTTGTTGTTGCTGTTGTTGTTGTTGTTGTTGTTGTAAAAACAAAAACACTCCCCAAAAGTTTTGTGGAGTGTTTACCAAAGTGCCATTCCTTTTCCGGATAAGAACCCTGTACGCTCCAGTACTCCCTTGCAGTACTGCCCGACTGTCGTGGTAACGATTTGGTATGACCAGTGTAACCTTCTCAGTCGTCATGGGTAATGAGAGGTGAGAGGCATCATATCTGTGATCAGCCATCGAGTTCACGTCATTACCTTGTGCATATTAGTCGCCACTTACGACCGGTATGCCTACCTCGGGAATATTCTAAACCCCTAACCCTTAGGGGCATCAACAAAGAGGTCATGCGTGTCAATTCTTTTATCTTGGGGGTTTTCCAGGTTTTCGTGTATTGTAAAAATTATGGTCAGTGGCCACACTGATAAGTATCAATCATTCTCTTTACTTCAGGTTTCAGTCTCTCGTACAATACGCTTGACAGAATATTATATGTATTATTTAAAAGGCTCCCTTTTTATGGATTGCGTCTGCTACTTTATTGTTTTTAAATCGGTATATTCTACTATTCGCACCTCGTTATTGCCGGGTCGGGGAACATCAAGTCCAGCATCTTCGACTGCGATACTGAGTTTGACCACTTTTCTGGTTTCTTGCTCGATTTCTCTATTTAATATGGTAGATAAGTGCTTCTTTGGCCACCTTAGTAATCTATGAATATCGGTTAATATTTCGCCGTTCTCAATTTTACAGCAGCTCGCATCGGTTTAAACCCACAGTGATTTGCCATATTTTTTAATAACAAGTAAAAGTGATTCACAACCTAAAGGTCATGGAATTTGTGAGGTTAGCGTTCAGTTAATAACTTCTTTTTTAATAATTATAATGCTACTTGTTCATAGTCTTTACAGCGTAGAAAGGATAGGAATGGGGATATGATTAGGAATAGGAAGAGTTTGAAGAAGACGAGAGTTACTTAAAAGAAGAAAAGTGACAAGAAGGAGAAGAGATATGTATATAGAAATGACAGTTAAAGCTGCAGCGAGAGATAAGGGAGCAAGGGTTTTAATGTTTCGAAAGTAACCAACTTAATATTCGGTTGACGTTGGTTGGTTCTACAGTTTTCTATAAAGAATTAGATCGTCAAGTACAACAACAGAAATTATCTACAAAGTAAACACTCTAATATATTCACCAATGTATCTGAGTATATGCATTATATAATCACATTTTTGCTGCTTCATCCCATTTGAAGTAACACCACACTTGAAGTTAAATATTTGAAGCAGCTGAGTTGAAGTATTTGCTAACGAGTGCACTCAGTCTTTGCATGTCTCTGCTACTAGTTTCTTCCACCTACTCCTGCTTCTTTACACATTTAGCTAGCCTACATGTTAAATGCTTGTTTTCCTGATTCTGGGACTATTGTCGAGCTGCATAAAGCATGTTACGTCATGATTTAAAAACAAATAAGTGCATTTAGTGCTTAACAAATACCATTGCGATGAGTAGTTTTAGATTAATTATGATTATTAAGCATTTTTAGCCAGACAACATTGTGGACAGACAGCTCAGTAATGGGGTGCGTTGAAGAGCAAAGAATATAAGCAAGGTATGCGAAGCTATAAGACGACCATTTAAGTGGAAATAAAAATACCAACAACAAAATACGAGTATTACACAGCAATCAAAAATGTTAAAAGATTACAAGCGGAATGCAAAAGCCATAAAATGTATTGGGTCAGTTCATTGCAGGTTTTTGAGGTTAGTTTTATTTTTGCAGAAGTAAGTGACTTGTACAGGGTAGCGCAAAAGTAATCCTCCTATCAGAAAATGCTATAAATTTTGCGATTGTCCCCTAAAGTCTGTTCTGTTTTGACATTTGTGTAGTAAACACATGCGAAGTACACCTTAATAAACAATGTTAAGCTACACTGCCCCAGAACGCGGAATATTGCTGACTATTTATTTGACCAATAATCGGTCGGGGCCAAACGGTTACTGTGAATGGTGAGCGCTACAGAGCAATGATCAACGAGTTCTTTTTGCCACAACTTGATGAATTGGGATTGGAAAACATGTGGTTCCAACAAGACGGTGCAACAGCACACACTGCACGTGCCACAACCGATATGCTGAACATCGGAAGCTTACTTTTGCGCCACCTTGTACCATTGGATAACTAAAGCAATGCCGTCCCAAAAATGTACTCGTATAGTTTTACTCGTATATCTCAATTTCAAAAATGCAAAGTTTGATAGGTCTAGGACGTTCCGTTAAGCAGTAAATCGAGTTTAAAGAAAAGTTAACTTCAAATGGCCATAACTTCCACAGTTTTGCTCGGATTTTCATGGTTTATGTACATAGTAGTTAGATATACAGTTGTGTTCAATATGATGGTAGTGGATATCTTTCGACGAAATAAGGAAAAGCTGTGGTTTTAGTAATTCTCATTTAAAATATAGCGAATTCCAAAAAAAACCAAATAAAATGAAATATCAAAGTTTACACAAAGTTCAGTAAAGTTAATTAAACTTTAAAAACTTCACATCAAAACTTTAATATTTTCTTGCAGAGTTCTTAGAAAATTTAAGGGTACGCAGTTCTATAGATCGATCAATTTAAGCACACTAATGTGCAAGTTAGAAGTTCCGCAAGTCTTCCCCAGAGTTTCTAGAATTTTTTTTCAAGGATGTTGGGTACTTTTTTCCATAAAAAAGTAATTTTGCTGCATGCTTTGTATGGAAGAGATCACTTTACACACTTGACAAAAAGAATTCTGAACACTCAGGGAAATTTTTGAGCGAGGTCTTACTTGCACAATGTTGTGCTAAAATTGATTCGTCTACAAAACTGCGTACTCAAAAATTTTGTTTGGAAAATTTCATGGACATTTTTTAAAGTTAAATTAACTTTATAATTTATATTTGAAATGAAAATTAACTTCTAATTTCGTCTAATGATATCTACTTAAATTTCACTACTATTTTATTGAACACAGCTGTATCTAACAATATTCCACAACAACACTAAATAACTCTAACATATATATACTTTTATGAAGTTTGATAGGTAAGTTACCGATTGGGGGCAAAGGAGGAGGCTGGATATATGGAAGGGGAAAAGAAAGAGGTAGATGAAAGGAACAGACAAACATGGAATATGGAGAATAGGAATCAAGAGATGAGACTGGCAGAGAGGAAAATTTATGTAAATAAGTTTTCGTTCGGCACAACGTCGAAGTGATCTGCTAGTTTTAGTATAAACTAGCTTATACCCGTCGGTTTCACCCCACATTTCTATAAAAAAAATGTCAGCTGTATGGGAGGTGCCACGCCCCCTTTTTCGTTTTTCCCAGTTTTTTGGGATGTGTTAGGGATTAACCTCATGTAACCCCTTCCCAAATTTCATTGGTCTAGCCTAAATACTTCCAGAGATATGGACTATAAAAAATTCCAGTTGTATGGGAGGTGACACGCCCCCTTTTTTGTTTTTCCCAGTTTTCTTGGAGGTGGTAGGGATTAATGTCATATAACCCCTTACCAAATTTCAGTAGTCTAACGTAAATACTTCCCGAAATACGGACTATTAAAAATTCCATTTGTATGGGAGGTGCCACGCCTCCTATATATATCAAATTTTTTTTCAGCCCATGACCATCCCGGTAAGGTATCCAGTTCGTGTTTCAAATTTGGGGACGATCGGTTCATACGTTTAGGACGAAAGTCGATCTATAGATACATATATACATACATAATTTGAATTTTATATACATATATAGATTTTCGATGTTGCCGAAATATCAAACAATCTTCATACAGCGAAGTTTGAGTTTACATTCTTCGAAGTCATCCGAACCTCTCAGCAATTTCTTCACTATCAAAACAAAAAATTTACTCAACAAAAGTTATTTAATGCTGGAAAAACGCATCAAAATGCATTCCAGTGCCCTAACTACGGCTCATATTGGTGCCATCAAAAGGCTTTGTCATTTGTTATTACTAATTTCGGTGTCACTTGTGCACCACCTGCTAGTGCTAAAGATCAAACAGCAACTGTTGCATGGCATGGTTCTTTGTATGAAATATTTTAATCGTTTTTGTAATTTTCACAAAAACAAATGCACGCAGCATTTGCACCGCACAGTACAGCACATTTTCAGTTCGCTGCCTTTAGTGGCTTACATCAGGATGAGTGCTTTTTGTAGTTGCGCTCAATATAGATTGTTGTTGTAGCTGCAGCTTCTTCACTTTTCCATTGCACCTTAACGGTTTGCAGTCTTAAGAGCGCTTTTCTTCTTGTTCACTAGTTTTGGCTTGGTTCATCTAACGATGACTATCATTAAATTAACGATGTACATTTAAGGTTGACTTGCTAGAGAGCAAATTCACAAACGCCGCTCACCACACACAAACACCTGCGAGTTATGACCAGCCTCACCACTTGACTTCTCACCCGCAATGGGTTGTAGTACTTCTGGTCTTTAGTTGGGGAAATATTTTTGAAGCGAAACTTCTTAGACGATGCTTAGATGTTGAGTTCATGCTTGCTGTACCGGATTTGGCGTATCGTGTAGAGCTGATGGCTTAACTTCTTAGGCGGTGATCAAAAGCTTTTATTGGGAGCGAAATTTGAAAAAAAAATTTTGGGTAGATCGACCTTTTTTTGGATGAGACAGAAATAAAAAATTGTTGTATAATTACTCAGGTTTCGGATAACTTTGGGATGACTTGGAGTTTTTCGGCCACCCCCTTGTAAAAAACCACTATAGACACTCATACTAATCTATAGTGATTTCGCGCCAATCACATAGATTACTACAAAATACTACAGAAATCTATAGTGGTTTGCGCGAACTAGTTTCTACCTTTGAGCTGTACAAATTCATTTCTTGATTGCTTCTTGTTGGAATCCTTTCAATTAGTTGAGCTAATTTGAGTGCTTAAAGATAAATTCGTTACGTTTATTCGTAATTATGTCAAAATGGTGTCTGACATTAATCATTCATTTATATTACTGACTTTCATGGCAATTTGGATTTTGAAATTTCGGCCATGATCGCCCCCCTTCAACTAGAGACCTGTATCCGCCCCTGCCCTAGGATGACATCCCACACAATGCCTTGTTGTTTCCTGCAACTTCAGCTACAATACTATAATAATCATTCAGACTGGCGTATTCTCTTGATAATATCAAAGCTGTTAAGAGTACTAGATTAGCCATAGTCCAGGAGCCTGTAGCACATATCACGAGTGATCGAGCCCATTGGGCAGGGCGAAGCACTGTTAACAACAATAACAACAGCGAAGGCTGCCGGCTCTTCAGGGATATCCACAGCACAAATATTTAGTATAACATTCAGAACAAAGGTGCAGTCTTCAGAGCGCCGAAAGAGCAGTCCGCTGTACTTATATTAGTCGTTTAGTAGTGTTCCCCGAGTGTAGGTCATTCCAAGTGACAAGCATTCTATAGGAGACTATCGGTCTGGCTTAGATAATAAAATGAGTACTCAACTATTGACAGCGATGGCACCTCTGCAACACTACCGGCGACTTGTCACTTTCTAACTATTTCTTTCACGTATCCAATACGGCATCCTACCAAGTTTATGTGAAATATCTACATAACTCTATCAGACAATATAAACGATAATATCGCAATAGAAGGCAGGTACCTCATATCATTTCGTAAAGAAAACCAGCTCCACTTTTTTGAGCTGTTGGGCAGTCTACAATGCTCTATCCATATAACCAAAGTGTTCAGCTAACCCTACAGAAAAATATGCAAAGTGTTCTCGAATTTACCCCTTAGTATGATTGCAAGCTCTTCACCTTATTAAAAGTTATTTAACTACCACCAGTCCCCTGAGGACAGAGCGCCGCCTTGGGGCATACCCCTGTATACTATTCTCTGGATTATGGTCCCACTCCACTCCACTAGAAAAGCTCTATGGAGCAGATGCTTGTTAATGTTTTTAATCAGAGCCCAACTCGAACTATACTTTTTAGTAGTTCTTGAAGAAGTTTCACTTCTGTCAAGTGCATTGTGCTGCATTCTTGTTTTTGTTTTTGTAAATAAATGTTACGATAACAGATGCGTGTTTTTTATTTGTTTTTGAGCGAAATAATTTATATGGGCACATAATTAATGACGCGCTTGTGTGTACTGCAGCACTTAATCTTGTTGCTGAAACATTTCTATGGTCTATGAATGTCTGCAAAATTGCCTGGGAGCAATGCTTACGATTGGCAACAACAAAAGAAAGTTTTTAAGTAACTAATCGTGCTTTTGCGTTAGTAAATATTATTTAATTAGTACTTTTGTGTAGCGATTTAAATCACATTTAATTGCAATCATTTTATCTTAGTTGTGGTTTAGTTATTTAATTCTATTATTTACATTTTCTATGCTTTTGTATTTTTATTCTGGATGTACTCAGCTTGGCGAACAATTCATCATAAAATCTCTAGACATATCTTGAATAGTTGTTTTACATGTAGGCTGCCATCTGTGCATTAAGAGAACGCGCTCAGTGACATATTGGGAGAATCGTTTATGCCTTTTTCCGAGATATTTCGCTAGAGAAAATTTTTCAGTAAATCACTACGAGTATTATACATTCCACCGTTATTTTACTTGTTACCCATAAATTAAAAATAAAATAGTTTTCTATTTATTATATGACTTTATTTAACAGGTACGTTCCCCTTACAAACGACCTTCATAGGGAAAGTGACGAAAGCATCAGGCTTGGGTTTGCTCCACACCAGTAATACGGATACCAAGAATTTGTTCGTTAATAATTGCGGAAAAAAATTCTAACAAGATGTGAGTCCTTTCGAAGCTTACACAGATATGACCACAAAAGCTCGAATTAAAACCCAAAGGCCCCCCTGGTTGCAGCGTAAAAAGGATGCCTCCACTTGATACTTCCATTTTGCATCAGTTACGCAACGGCTAAAATCGCCCAGGGGATCGCTTGATCCAAAGAAACTACGGAGGCCCTCAGCAATATCTACACAAAGTAAAAGGTGGCGCAAAAGTAATCTTCCGATGTTCAGCATCGTGCAGTGTGTGCTGTTGCACCGTCTTGTTGGAACCACATGTTTTCCAATCCCAATTCATCAAGTTGCGGCAAAACGAACTCGTTGATCATTGCTCTGTAGCGCTCGACATTCACAGTAACCGTTTGGCCCCGACCGATTATTGGTCAAATAAATAGTCAGCAATATTCCGCGTTCTGGAGCAGTGTAGCGTAACATTGTTTATTAACGTGTGTTTCGCATGTGTTTACTACACAAATGTCAAAACAGAACTGACTTTAGGGGCCAATCGCAAAATTTATAGCATTTTGTGATAGGAGGATTACTTTTGCGCAGTAACCGTTTTTCACCGACCGAAATAAATAGTCGGCAGTATTCCGCGTTCTGGAGCAGTGTAGCGTAACATTGTTTCTTAACGTGTATTTTGCATGTGTTTACTACATAAATGTCAAAACAGAACTGACTTTAGGGGCCAATCGCAAAATTTATAGCATTTTCTGATAGGAGGATTACTTTTGCGCCACCCTGTATATATGTGTCAACATTGGTCTGCATATTGCAATTGTTTAACAGTTTACCCAGACTAAGCCCGGTTCTCCGGCTGTCAACCTTTACGTTAGGTGGTGTCGTGAAATCTCAAACACATATTTGGTGCAATATAGGTAACGTGGTTAGAGGACACCCTACACTAGGCACTGGTCAACAAAATGGTAATTTTAAACACTTTTATATAAATCAACATGAATTTCAAAAACAGTTTTTCAAGACTTGAAAAAATGAGACTGTCCATAATTACTATCGAAATACTTTTAAAACAAGAGCTTCGAAGAAAATTATTTTTTTGAAAATTTTAAAGTAAAGTATCAAAATAATAATTATGTTTGACACAAAAAAATATTTATCAGGTATAATCATGATATAAATATATAAAGGTAGTTCCACTTCCTTTTCTTTCCCGCCATTGCCACCGTTTACATAAACTCTCTTTGTGATATTTCCTTTTGAAAATGAGCTACAGTATTCTTTTACCAAAAACTAACTGATTTTCATTTCAAACGGAAACCATTTTAAAAGTGCATAAAATAATTGGGTTATTGGTTCCTTTAGGAGATATCTGCTAAAACACGTTTACAAATGTCGGGAGGAATATCAAAAGACGCATTTTAACCTTGTTATCAATAATCCGAAAGCGGATTTTCGATTTTTTGTTTCAGTAAAAAGTTGTTCGGTGGCGTGATCCATGGTATGGCACTTCAAAAAATAACCAAAAATAAAGCTATAAATCGCTTTGTAAAAACATGAAAAGCGTTGTCTCTGCATTAAAACCCCGCTGAAAATGGCTTCTTCAAATTTTAACGATATACAAATATATATGTTGACTTGAAAGCAGTTGTATGAATCCAGTTTTGTATTTATATATTACAAATCCTATATTTTTCTTATATTCAAAACATCCCCTTAAATATTACAAAAATTACTACAAATAATTATTTCTGAAGTAGCAACCCTCCTTGAACAACTGACAAAAGGACCGAATTACAGCCAACAAAGTTTACGTCAAAGTGGTAATACCTTGATTTTCTTGTATCATGGGTATCATTATTACAAAACGATATGTTTATTCTTGTTAAAATTTCTGTTTTTATGAGTCCCATAAAACAAATAGTTCCTATTTTTGACTAGTAAACCCGGTCCGCTTAGCTTCGTCTCAGAACTAATCATAGACTAAGTCAGAACTTTATCATGATATACCATGACGGATAAGATATGGAACTTAATTACTTCGTTTCTGGGTGGAAGGGTTTTAAAGGCAAAAAAAAACATATTTTTGTGATTTTTTTGCGACGACATGAATTTCATTAGATAAATTTAATTACATATTATTTTACAACTTTTCAAGTATGTCAGAAAAAATTCTCAATGAAAAATATTGATAAATAAGCTGATGACGGTCAATCTCCAGAGGTGTGTTGAAAAAAGTGGTTTTGCGGTGAACATTATAACTCGTTACCGGATCATCTGTAACAAAGAAATTGCATATAATGCAAAGGTGATGTATTTCTCGAGATAATCCGAAAGAGTTTTTGTTTTTCTATTCTTTCCGCACTTCGAAGTGAAAAAAAATTGTTATTAAAAAATAGACAAAAAATAAAACTCTTCTTGATTACCTGTTGATTTATGAAGAAGTAATGTTCAATTTTTCAAAAGGATCGGTTGATTAGATTTTGAGTTCTAATGTTCACGAACTTCAAAAATGACGTTTTTGGGAAAATCGATTTAAAGTTTTTCATACGTGAAAATTCGAAATAAACGCTCAATAAAAGAACATGAATTTTTATAATTACATAGATTCATCAATGCCAGCTCCACACAGTGACATACTGTCATTCAGCATATCCAATACATCTTTTTGGTCTTGTCTACGTCGAATTCTACCCCCTTTTGTTGTACGCGCAGCTTCTTCATTCGCTCGGGTTATCCGTAGTTCAACAGGTAGGCGGGCCCACTCGTGGTCGTTTGAAACGCTGTAACTCTGTTAGTTTTACACGGATTGACTTAAAACTTGTACACAATATTTTCGACATATTGTTTATTCAGAAAAAACATTTAAAAAAAATTAAAAAAGCACTTTTGTTTGATACCCGTACAAAAATTCTAAAAACTGTTCATTTGGCTTTTTTTGTCCTAATAATGATTTCTCCTATCGAGTTTTTTTAAATATCTGTAATAATACAGACCTGTTACAATTTTATTATATGTTAGAGATTCTGATTTTTTTCATTGTTGAACAGTGATAATAAAATAGTGTCATACGAGGTGTGTTCAAAAGGTATCGCGAATTTTGTGTTTTTTCAAAAATTATTTATTTATTCATGAATATCTATTTTGTCCCCTTTAAAGGAATCCCCATGAGATATTATACACTTGTGCCAACGGTTTTTCCAATCTTCGAAGCACTTCAAAAAATCATTTTTTTTGTATCTTGTTCAGCTCCTCCTTCGATGCCGTCTTTATCTCGTCAAGAGAAGCGTAACGTCGTCCTTTCATGGGCCTCTTCAGTTTAGGGAACAAGAAAAAGTCACAGGGGGCCAGATCTGGGGAATACGGTGGCTGCGGCATCATTAGTGTGTTGTTTTTGGCCAAAAAGTCGCGCACAAGCAACGATGCGTGAGCAGGGGCGTTATCGTGGTGCAAAAGCCAATTTTTGTTCTTCCACAAATCCGGGCGTTTCTGGCGGATTGCTTAGCGCAAATTGCGCATAACTTGCAGGTAATATTCCTTATTGACCGTTCTTCCCTGTGGCAAGAACTCATGATGCACCACGCCCCTGCAATCGAAGAAAACTGTCAGCAAAACTTTCACATTCGACCGAACTTGGCGCGCTTTTTTCGGTCTTGGTTCGTGCGGCAGCTTCCATTGAGATGATTGAGCTTTGGTTTCCACGTCGTAACCATAAACCCACGATTCGTCACCAGTTATGACCCTCTGGAGCAAATTTGGGTCGTCGCGGACAGAGTTTAACATCTCATTAGCAATGTTCATGCGATGCTGTTTTTGGTCACAATTGAGCAATTTTGGTACGAATTTCGCGTAAAAATCGAAGACGATCCAAAACACGTGCAAGCAAAGCAGCTGTCAACAATTAACTGAACATTCAAGATGGCCGAGCTTGTCGGCATAAGTGAGAGACATGAGTACCAACATAACGCCACAAAAAATTCGAAATTCGAATATACGTAACCAGCGAAAATTCAAAATTCGCGATACTTTTTGAACACACCTCGTATGTGCGGTAAAACTATCTACACACTAGAGTTCAAAACATGTTGAATCAATCTTGATTGTAGTCAAGTGTGACGTAACACTTAACATTTGTGGCAATTGTCTATTTTAGCTTTTTTATCTAGTTTGAATTTTTAAAAATTGGCATGTCAATGCCCACTTTTCATTTAGCCAATTTTAAAAATATTATTATTAATAAATCAGAAAAAAATGTAAGATATTATAATAAATTTAAGTTCACCGGATTATCCTGCTTAGAGTTCCGGAGAGAACTGGAATAAATCTGCTATGGACCACTCCCACTTTTATATAAAAAATTTTTAAAAGGGTTCTGGCGAATACACAATATCCATACGAAATATACTTTTATATCAATTATGTTTGACTAACAAATTGTTCGTGTACAAAGAAATTCGAGAAATTTAAGTTTTAAAAAATGTGAATGGTCCCGCCATTTTCACAGTGGATTATTTTCAATGCCATTACTGGGACAAAAAGGTTTATCCATCAGTTATTTTGTGGGAAATTTAGTTCTATACCAAAATGCATGCAGCAGAGCTTTTTATTTAAAAGGTTTGGCAGTTTTAAGGAAAAAAATAGATCACTGCAATGATAGACCTCTGAAAATAATTACTAAGAACTGACATTGAATTTTACTAAAGCAATTTTACTAAAAAAACATTACGGTACTGCCCGACTGTCGTGGTAGCGATTTATGACCAGTGGAACCCTCTAGGTCATGTCACACCTCCTTCCGTAAGGAAGGAGAGATGGGTAATGAAAGGTGAGAGGCATCATATCCGTAGATCAGCCATCGAGTTGCACGTCATTACCTTTGTGCATATTAGTCGCCGGTATGCCTACCTCGGCCATATTCTAAGCCCCTAACCCGCAGGGGACAAATTTCTTTCTCAAAAGCCGTCTGCTGAACTATTACAGTATTTGTTTCGCCGTTCTGGAAAATAGTATCATTGCTAAGCTACCCCAAACTCTGATAGCCCTGATGCATTAATTTTAAATACTTTTGGAAAAACGCCAACTCAACAAGCCGCGTATTTCACTTTTAATGCATCCTCAGACATTTGCTAAAAATATCTCTTGTACAAAGTCATAGTCTCTTGTGCCCCGCTACCGACTTGCCGCACAAAAATTATGTGAACCAGTTTCTGAATAAGATTGTGAATCTTCGTACACAACAACTACAACTGTGTCGTGCCGCAGGTGGTTGAGTGCTAGTTTTGTTTGTTCCGCTTTTATTTTAGCACTAAAATTTTCTACTTCTTGGAGAAATTGCCAACAATCAGGTCACATTTTCGTGACGAGGGTGCCATTTGTGAGTGAGTGGGGCTATGATAAAGCAACGAAACAAAAATTTCATTGGCACATGTTGCGTAGGTGTTATGGCAAGCTGCAGCTACAACACTGACCACTGCAACATTTTTCGCATTCCAGCCTCTGCTACTGTTTTCCCCACTGCCTGTGCTGTGTTTGCTGCAAATGTTGCGATTAATGGCTACGACTCCTTTCTAGTTTAATGCGTTAATTAAATATTTTTATTTTCGAAATTTTAACGCTCGTTTAAAGTGGCTTCATTTATATGCAAATTTTGTATTTCCCGCCACAATGTTGGCGGATTTCAGTTCGGTAGTTAGTAAGGTGCAGCGCGCACCACATAAAGACAAATGTTGCTCTTAGCTTTTATATGTTGCGACAACAACAGCAACATGAACCAAATGTTTTAGTTTGGTACTCGTATCGCCTGTAGCTCACTTGATGTCTCGATGGTTTCTTATACCCAGCTGCAAAGGAATCCCCATCTTTGTCATCACTAATTGGATCTTGCGTATCAAAACATGCCATGGTTTAGACACGGTTAAGCTACAATAAAAGATTTGTAAGGTTAAACCCACATACAGCAATAATCTATGGGAAGACATCACTCCAAACTTACACTCACCCTAAAAGTAGTACTATTACTAGAACTCACAGCTAGTTATATATGATCCATTGCACTCGAACGTAGATCTCCTTATCATGTTTGCTGACTTCACTAGTATTTGTTGTTTTTACATGTCACTAACACTTGATTGCTCGTCTGCCATAGTCTTCCATTTTTGCTTCAAGCCAGCTAAAACGCGTAGGTCGCGTCATAGCCACGAACTGTTTTGTGCAACAAGTGTTGCATGCATTTCTTTTTTGTTGTTGGCAAACAAAAATTTATGATGCACCTAAATACTTGAAACAAACAAGCAATAACAGCCGGCAGTGACAAAAAAAAAAAAAAGCTAATTGTTAAAATTGTAACTTTCAGCAGACGACTTCTACTCAAACTCTGTGAGCATTTACTGTATGTACAGGTTGAGTATGTTTGTTTACTAAACTAGAACGCCCCCACATAGCTTGACACGTTTGCGCTTCTATTAACTGCCAAAAGCAATTTTCGTCTATGGTTTTAATGCGAAAAGTCGTTTTGATGTGTCAAGTTTTTGTTGGTGTTTGTATATGATCATCAAGTTTCATTCGTTGCACCAAACAGGTAGTTTTCGGCTTTATCATAAAAATAATGAATGTAAATGGAACGACAGTTTTCTGATTTATCCAAAACAGTGAGGAGCCTCCCTTTTAGAAAATCTATTATCAATAGGAAAAATACTTCCGCCTTCCTTCTTGAAGTATACATGTACTAGAAAATAAAACTAGACAAAAAAGTAGCTGGTTCTTGACTACCCCGAAATTTTTCTAACCAAGGATGAATTGTTCGAATGGCTCGTTAGTTGATGTGAAGCGACCACTCGATACCACAACTCCGGAAATAAACAATGTAAGGTATCGTAAGAAACATGAAAATTGTTCAAAGTCCACAAAGGTAATCAAGTCGCACCTTAGCCGAATTTATAATTCCATGAAGTTCAAACATTTCAGAAGTTCACAAGATATTAGGCGCTCTGAAGAGCTTTAAAGAAATGCTCCTTGAAATTTAATCAGGTGATTTAAATGTTTTGCCTCCCTTCAAAATTCCGTTTGCTTTATGTAATTTTCAATTAAGCAATTCTGAAAGAGCAAAACTTTTAAAGGGTCCACTTTAAATTGCCAAACTCACTTGAAGCGTTGTATAGCTCTATTTACAAACGATAAAGCAATAATTTTGTTAAATCTTGGGAGTATCAAAGGTGTATGGTGTGAAGCTTGATTGACCATTGGAAACGGTCATACCTTACAGACAATTGAGTAAGTTCACATTCGTGAAATTACAAGAGCTTTGTAAACTATTTTTATTTTTTATGAATATTGGAAATAGTGAATAAAATAAAACAATATAAAATAAAATAAAATAAAATGAACCATATAAAATAAAATAAAATAAAATAAAATAAAATGAAATAAAGTAAAATAAAATAAAATAAAGTAAAATAAAATAAAATAACATAAAATAATATAAAATAAAATAAAATAAAATAAAATAAAATAAAATAAAATAAAATAAAATAAAATAAAATAAAATAAAATAAAATAAAATAAAATAAAATAAAACAAAATGAAATAAAATAAAATTAAATAAAAAAAAATAAACTAAAATAAAATAAAATGAAATAAAATAAAATCAAATAAAAAAAAAATAAAATAAAATAAAACAGAATAAATTGAAATAAAATAAAATAAAACAAAATAAATTGAAATAAAATAAAATAAAATAAAATAAAATAAAATAAAATAAAATAAAATAAAATAAAATAAAATAAAATGAAATAAAATAAAATAAAATAAAATGAATTAAAATAAAATCAAATAATAAAAAGTAAACTAAAATAAAATTAAATAAAATAAAATCATATCAAAAAAAAAAAAATAAAAAAAAATAAAATAAAATAAAATAAAATAAAATAAAATAAAACAAAATAAATTGAAATAAAATAAAATAGAATAAAATAAAATAAAATAAAATAAAATAAAATAAAATGAAATAAAAAAAAATAAAATAAAGTAAAATAGAATAAAATAGAATAAAATAGAATAAAATAAAATAAAATAAAATAAAATAAAATAAAATAAAATAAAATAAAATAAAACAAAATAAAATAAAATAAAATAAAATAAATTAAAATAAAATAAAATGTTAATTGATATTAGAGGAAAAATTGCAACGTTATGCACAGCGATGGTATGGGATGACATGTTTCGAAGTGCCCAGCTTCTCATCAGACCCCTTCTCGGACACTGAGATACGAACCCAAGTGTCTGCACCAAAGCCGCTGTTAGAGTACTCTAACAACTAAGCTATGATGTCCTGTAGCGTCACGATGCATTTTTCCTCTAATGTGCCATTTGCTTATTCCTTTTATACATTCTTTGGTACATATATTTTATATGTCAACTCAAGGAAAGTGGAATATTTTTAGGCGCGTTCATAGAACAGTTT
Organism: Merzomyia westermanni; assembly: GCA_949987695.1. Lineage (NCBI taxonomy): Eukaryota > Metazoa > Arthropoda > Insecta > Diptera > Tephritidae > Merzomyia > Merzomyia westermanni. Next base: position 18,573,466 of record OX465288.1, on the reverse strand, counting down.
TAGATACAGAAGGGCTTTTTTGCATATCAACACTTCCGTGTTATTTGTTATGCACCCGCACTGTACCTGTATCAATTAACAAACAAACATAAAAATTCGAGCTTTGCTCAAACAAAAATCACAATAAAATAAAATCAAATAAAATAAAATAAAATAACATAAAATGTAATACAATAAAATAAAATAAAATAAATAAAAAGTAATAATCAATAAAATAAAATAAATAATAAAATTAATTAAAATAAAGTGAAATAAAATAAAACAAAACAAAATAAATTTAAATAAAATAAAATACAATAAAATAAAATAAAATAAAATAGAAAAAAACAAAATAAATAAAAAGTAATAATGAATAGAATAAAATAAATAATAAAATAAATTAAAATAAAATGAAAAAAAAATAAAATTAAAAGAAAATTAAAAAAAATAATAAAAAAAATAAATTAAACGAAATAAAGTAATAAAAAAGTAAAAAAAAATAAAATAAAATGAAATGAAAAAAAATAAATTTAATAAAGTTTAGTGATTGAATCTCAACCAATAGGAGCCTGATATACCTAACTCCCTACTTTGCAAAAACCAGTAACTTTGATACAAACAACATTTATATTTTTTTCGATCCAATAAAACTATTACCATTGCATTATGGTGCTACTCAGCAAATACAAGACTAACAGCAATTATCTCAGCCTACAAACAACTACAAGCGCTAAGTACTTGTAGTAAAACCAGATATGTCAATTTATTCAACAGCAAACGGAATGTGGCAAAGGAAGTACCAACATGTTTTATTAAAAACTGAGAAGCAATTGCTTAACAACCGTTTTGAAGTGATAATTATGTAGCAAGAATGCTGTTGGGAAGTGAACTTCATCATGGAAAATTATTAGAAGCAGTTGACAATGGACAGACATTGAGTGGATTGCTATGGGCAGCTGCTATGCGTACACATATACCTGACACATATACTAACATACGAGCATGTTGCTACATGTGTCATACTGTTGGGCTGACATTGAATATGTGGTGGCATGTTGTTGGCGCATAGCCTGTTGCCGACTTTGGTGCCGCTAAAAGCACCATCACGACATCTAACAAGTGTAAGTTGACAACATTTCTTTTGCTACTCGATTTTTTTTGTTGCTTTCCCTGTGCTTTTTTTTAGTTTTTCACTTTTAAAATGCTTGGCGTGCCGAATGTGCAGGTCAGTGAGTATCTAAGTTTGTTGGTAAGCAACTCTGATAGCGATTATCTTCTTTAGCTTCAACTGTCATTGCCGCCACATTTCCTCGTGGCCAATTTAGTTTTCATTCAAGTATTACCGCCTCCCGTACGTCACACATTTACAAATCTACGCAAAGCTTTTCATCGTGTCATCTTCCGTTGCTTTGTCATTGCGTTTATGTATAAGCCATAAAGCATATTTACAAATACAACGTAACGGGGTATGGCCCCTGTGGGGTAAATTTATAGTTCTGAACTGCATCTAGTGCGCTTTGAGCCACAAGTAGTTCGCCTTCAATTTCTTTCACATGTAATCAACTGGCGAATTTAACATGGTGGTGGAAATTGTGCCCCGCTGCATTATTTTTCGACAGTTCCGAACTAGTTAAAAATTCGACAGTTGGGATGTAAATCGTTTATTGCTAATATTGCTCTAGGTCTGAACTATTTCCAAATTCTGCAATTTGGATATAGTTAGTTTAGAATTAAAAAAAAAAATATTTGGAGAAGCCTTCCATGGTAGAACTACACTCGAACCTTGGAAATTCGGTGTTATAGTCCAGCAACACTACCGCCACACCATTGCGGTTAGTTTATGCATGGCTAATAATTTGAGCCTACATTTTAAACCATTCTATCATAATGTATACATATGTAACCTTTTTTCACACTATTGATGCGTGCGCCGTCGCTGAGTGGGTAGAGCACTCGACTCTGATGCGGGACGCGTCGGTTCGGATCCTACCAACTGATAAAATTTTTTTATTATTTTTTATTTATGATTTCAAATTTTAACCTTTCTTTAGAGAACGTTACAAGAACAAAACATTTTTCCAAATACGAATCTAGATTTCATTAAATTTTAATGATTACACATTTGCCGGTTTCGAACTAGCGAAAATCTAGCTACTATCTCACTAGTTCTTATTAGCCACTTTATCTCTAGTTCTGAACCAGAAATTATTCTCACTAGTTACCGACTTTCTCACAGGGTCTGTATACACATTTGTTTGAATAACGTAAGCATCTCATTATAGTTGGGAGTAACTGACATTCTTCTTAGGGTAATCTAACCTAGTTGTGGCATTTTAGTTTCTTCATCACCAAATTACTTTCTCCTCAATCAGCGCTCATTCTACTAAATGATTCCATAGCGATCCAACAAAGTGGGAATACAAAATGTCCGAAGAGATAGCTCATCATGGATCGGCTCTTGATATCTCAGACGCGAAAGGAGCCCTTGGATCACTGCCACTTATGGCGGCCGTATCTATATCTCAGCACTAGCTAAGTGACGCTAGTAACAGGTGGAAGCGTTTGCATTTCTGCAGAGTCAAGTGCGTTGCTCCTATTCTAAAGCGAATAGAACGGAGATTTTTAGATTTATTGTGGTCTCACTGGTACTTATGCGGCATGGATGGTTCTGGAACACAAAACATCGTGACAAAAGTGCAATTTTCCAAGGTTGGAAGAGCGAGTGGAGCACCTGCTGTTTCTAGGAATGTCCTGATTCAGCAGCCTCTCGGAGCTTAATTTCGGTATACACGGGTAGCTTCTAAAGTTAGTCTTCAAAAACCTGAGGGTGTTTTTATTAAAAATAAATGCGGACAAAGTGTTATGGACCTCTTCATGACGTAGCCAATAACGTGGTTTGTATCGAATAACCCTTAACTGGTGTTTATATAAGTTGTGCCACTGGCAGCCTTAAGGGGAATAAACCTGGACCGCTTCGGTACAAGCACGTTTCGGTTATAACTCGACTGCTGAGGCACCGATATCTTTGTACCTCAAAGTTAATGAGGAATTGGGTCTCAATAAAGTTACAACAACATCTGATCTCTAACATTTTTACCAATAAGGGAGTACTGAAGCTTTTGTTACTGTCACTGATGACCTAGCCTATTTTTCTTGAACTCTAGATAGTACCTTCGTCGAGCTTTATAGGTCCGAACTATAGTCCAACATACTAAGAACATACCTGTCTCTATGAGAAGGCTTATATATTTACAGTAATTGGCATCGTAGGCATGCGTGCCTCTAAAAATATCCCAGGAACTGTGCTTCTTTACATAGTCACTGTAGTAAACTTTATATAGGCTGGGTTTCGCCCCAAATTTCAACGTCTTGTCATTTGCCATTCGGAATCACTTTTGTCCCACCCTACTACCAGCATACAGCATTGCTCAGCCAACCAGCGCTTGCATCTCCTATTTGCACGTGCTGCTCTGACAATGCAAGTCTTCAATTCAACCCGTTTTCATTGCATTTCCTTCGCCTTTTTGATTTCGTCTTGCATTTTTAATGTGGCATGTCGCTAGTTTCTAAGTTGCTTCCCAATAACTGAATTATTTATGAGTTACACACGCTGCGTGGTTTTCATGTTTTATTTTTTATTTGATCTTCCTCTTTATTTATATTTCGCCTCCGTTGCGCATAAACTTGTCACAAACAGTGCTTAAGGTATGGATGGCATTTTAAATGCTTCTCATCACAAATCGATCCAGTGATGATGACAATGCGCCATTATTGATTGATGTGTCATTGTTTGCTGAGATAAGCAGTTGGATCGTAACTTGAAGCAATACAAATACAAACCCAGCCAGCATTTGAAGCATAAAATAACGTAAGCGGCGACTTCCCTTAGCATTGTCTACATAATCCTCTTAGCGCTACGACAGCCGACGCTTATTGCCTTATATAACTCAGGAAAATTAATGAATTTAAAAGTTATAAAATAAAAAATGGGATTAGTAAGAAACCTTGCTACAGTCAGAATGGGAAAAGATTTACATTAGCCATTTCAGCTCTCAACTCTACTGCGCATCAATTTGAAAATCACTTCCCTTCGTTATCGACAATTATAACTATCTTTTTCTAAGTTTTACTTTCTTTTTGTTGTCTTTCTTAGCATATCGCCATTTACTTTTGTTTTTCTGTTCCCTTCCATTTATCTCAATAAAATGTTTTCATAATTTTGTCATTTTTTGTTTCACTTTTTTTTTTTTTCCTTTCCAAAACTCTGTTTTTCTGTTGCCTTAGTTAAGCAAAGCTTTTTCAGATTTTCTCTTTCCTTTCTTTTTCTCTTCACTTCATTACACTTTTCCGGTTATTCAACATTTCTCTTTATTCTCTCTTTTCTCCTGCCTCTTATCTATATTCTTTTTCTTTCTGCTCTTTAGCTTTTTTCCCTTTGCCTTTCTTTTGAAATTATTTACTATTTCTTTTACTTGCCTCTTTTCTTTCCATTGATTTTCTTTTCTTCTTCTTCTTTAAATGGTCATCTAACCGCCTGGGCGATTTTGACCGTCCAACATAGCTCGCCAGTCGTTTCTTCGTTGGGCCAAATGGCGACAATTGGAAACACCGCGGGATCGCAAATCGGTCTCCACTTGGTCCTTCCATCGGAGTGGTGGTCTCCCTCTTCCTCTGCTTCCACCGGCGGGTGCCGATAAGAATACCTTCTGGGCTGGAGCATCTTCGCTCATTCGCACTACGTGGCCTAGCCAGCGAAGCCGCTGTGTTTTAATTCGCTGAACTATGTCGGCGTCTGCGTAAAGTTCATACAGCTCATCATTAAATCTTCTTCGGTACTCGCCGTCGCCAACGCGTAGAGGTCCACAAATCTTTCGAAGAACCTTTCTCTCGAATACTCCCAGAGCCGCCTCATCAGATGTTGTTAGTGTCCACGCTTCTGCACCATATAGCAGGACGGGTGCGATGAGTGACTTGTAGAGTGTTATTTTCGTTCGTCGAGAGAGGACTTTACTTTTCAATTGCCTACTCAGTCCGAAGTAGCATTTGTTTGCAAGAATAATTCTTCGTCGGATTTCTAGGCTAACATTATTGTTGGTGTTAATGCTGGTTCCCAGGTAAACGAAGTCCTTTACTATTTCGAAATTATTGCTGCCAACAGTGGCTTGGTTGCCAAGGCGCGAATGCGCTGACTCTTTGCATGATGACAGAAGGTACTTTGTTTTGCCCTCGTTCACCACCAATCCCATTTTCTCCGCTTCTTTTTCTAATTTGGAGTAAGCAGAAGTTACGGCGCGGTTGTTAAGGCCAATGATATCAATATCGTCAGCATATGCCAACAGTTGCACGCTTTTATAAAATATTGTTCCAGCGCGGTTAAGTTCTGCAGCTTGTATTATTTTCTCGAGCATTAAGTTAAAGAAATCGCACGATTAAAGAAATCAATCGATTATCTTTTCAGCTCTTCTTTATTCTTTTAGTTTTCCTTCTTCCTTTTGTGTACAACAGTCTGTCCTTTCCCTTTTTCTTTTGTTTTCCAAATCTTTCTTTTCCATTTCATTTAAATTTTTCGCAAACTTTCGTTTTTCTTTCTCTCTATAATTTTTCTCTTTGTTATCTCTTTTGTCTTTCCTCCAATCTTTCACTTTTAAGTTTGTAATTCCTCACTCAACAAGAAATTTTGCAACTAAATTCCCAGAGCCTTCAGTCAGTTGTTTACAGCACCAGCCATCATCACCAAAAATAAAATCACCTGAAACCTTCAAAATGCGAGTTGGGTATTATTGTCTACATAAATGTTTAAAGATAGCTGTTTATGATAAGTTTGTAGCATGGAGGCTTTTGGTATAATTTAGGAATTGGAAATTGTACCGGATTTTTTGTGGCGGATTAACTGTGATGATTGCTTGAGTTGTTACTTTGTTTAAACGGCATGATTAGTGGAAACAATTTGGAGTTGTCAAAGAACAAACTTACGTTAAACAAATTTTAAGTTGTGTTTATAATTTATAAAAACAAAATTTAAAAAAAATTAATAAATTAATTAAATTAATAATAACTTAACCAATATCATAAAAATTGTTCACAAAAAGCTCTGCAAAACTTATTAGCTTTTTAATAGAGTTCGTCAAACCCTCCAAGTATATTTGGAGTACGAAAAGCTATTATTGTAAAAGGTCGAAATAGTTGCGACAATAGAAAAAAATGGAGTTTAACGGCAAAGTATGCTCATAATATTTTTGGATTATCATTTCAATATTTCACCCTTACTTGTAGTAGACTTCAATGAGCAAAAAAATGAATGGTGCCGGAAAGTTCCTCAATCTTCTCACTAATAATTCTACAAATATAAAGGACAATTTTTTTAAAAGCAAATTTAGACCAATTGTTTCACAGGCACACTTTTGAAGTATGTAGCCAATATACAAACATAAGTTGTAGTATACCAGTGCGAAAATGTGGAATACATTACTCTTCTCACGCATCATTACTCTCCAAGTTAGATGTGCCTTTAAAATATATTCGGTGCTTTGCACCTAGCTACCAGCATAGCGAAAAGGCACTATAATAAATCAAATGCACAATTTCCACTATTGAAGAACCACTATTCGGAACTCACTCCGAGCCTCTATTCTCAAAGAAAGTATTTAACTGTTTATCTTAAAATTCATCCATACTAACAAAGAAAAACGACGGTATTTAAAAATATTTTTTAAAAACGCCATGCTTCAGAATTTATTCAAGAACGGATTTTTTTAGAATTTTTTTAAAAATCACCCTATCTAAGAATATTTTCAGAAACGATATATCATTAGATAGAATATTCTTCAGAATAGAATATTCTTCGAACAAAAACCTTTTGAAAATATTTGAAAAAGAATGATATTCTACAACGCTCTCGATATTTTTATATACATATTGGACTGGGACGATTTATTAACCGATACCGCGCCATCGATTTTTCGATAGGGTTTTGGGATCAGGAAAAAACAAGTGCCACTACGCATAGCCAAAAAAAAATAATTTTCGAGAGTGCGAAATTTAATTTTTTTTACTTTTTTTGACTTTGATTTTTAAAGTTTTTTCATGACCCACTAAAAAAATTTTCATTTTCGATGAAAACGAATTTGTCTCATATTTCCTGTCCCACTTAAAACTATGCGCTAAAAACGTTATCGATAACGGTTTTTTGAAAAAAAAATTTTATTTTCGGGTTTTGGAAAAGTCGATTTTTTGACCAAAACACTCCCCAAAACCCAAAAAATATTTTTTTTTTTTTTTCAAGAAACTGTTATCGCCATCGTTTTTATCGGATATTTTTGGGTCGGACAGGGTATACATGAAAATTTTAAAATCAAACGAAATTTTTTTTAGTAGGTCATGAAAAAACCCTTAAAAATCAAAGTCAAAAAAAGTCAAAAAAATGAAATTTTGCAGACTCGAAAATTATTTTTTTGGGTATGCATAGTGGAACTTTTTTTCCTGAGCCCAAAACCTATCGAAAGATCGATGGCGCGATATCGGTTAACTTTAGTCCATACAAATCGACCCACCCTAATACATATGTTTAAAATTTATAACACACTGCGTTTACATAATGTGTTTCATTTGAATTTGAAAATTTACGAAATTTTATTATATTCTTGAACCATGTGCACGTCTTCAAATAGATCAGTTTTGAGAGTGATTCTAGCTACAAGTTTGATATTTAGAGATTAACTCTCAAAGAGCGATTTACATTTTAATCCGAAAGATACCAAGTATTTAATTCAAAAGTATATTTTTTCGCAGCCATATTGCTCCCGTGAACCCACCCACCACATAAAACAACGTTCCAATGAAATTCAACAACAAAGCCTCTTGGCGAGCTATGTTGGACGGTCAAAATCGCCCAGGCGGTTAGATGACCGTTTAAAGAAGAAGAAGATAAGGCTCCACCTAAGAAGGGTTAAAGAAATGAAGAGTACCATTGACAATATTTGGATATGCACCCTATCGTATGACACAAGCCAATGTAGCTGTGACTTGTGCACATTTTTTTTTCTTTTTTTGAAGTCAACACCTTGTCATCGTCTGTCGGAAAGTTAGAATGACAATTTAATTGTCAGCTTTTCTAAAAGTCATTGCGATAAGATAAAAGAAAAAAATGACTTTAGTGAAATAAGGTAAGAACAGAGTCGCAAAGTCGTCATTGGTAAATAAATCATAGCTTATACATACATAATCTCGAACCTATATACGTAAATACAAGTAAGAGAACAAATGTAAACTTTTATTACTGATCGACAGTTGAATACCCAACAAGCGACACATGAACAAGCGCTAATACAGAGAAAGAAACACGCATGCGCAACAAACATACCTACTACGCCTTGTTTATATGTATTAACTGTTATAATGTATGCACTTACAAAAGGACAAGACAGCTACCCGCAGATCTCTTGGGACTGTGCCTGGTACAAATGAAGTTTTAACCCGTAATGGCTGCTACCTAATAGAGTAGCAAAAGCAAACGCCTCGCTACTGGGCGTTAAAAAATTATCATAAATGTATTAAAGTGTGACCTCTATTGACAACCTATGACAACAAAAATAAGTTATCGATAGAAGCATATAAAAGAGTTAATCTAAACAAACTAAAAAACCAACAACACAAACTCTACTACCTAATGTAGCTACACAGAATGTTGAGTTTTGTAAGCAGGAAGCAAATAGAGACTCAAATCACTTAACCAAAAGCCAGCGAAGAAATTCAGTTGTAGAAAACATAATAAAGAAATAAGAAAAGAGCAAGTAGGGAAGTGTGAGTGCTGCTGAAGTGGCACATTATATAAACAGGTGTGAATTTTGACTGCTGCTTGCTACTGTTGTAGCAGTACTTTCCTCTGATTAGTCGAAAAATGCGTTCATGGAATGCCATATACGGTTGCCTTTTATATTCTGCGCCTTCGCAACACTACATGTGATTAGCTATAGATGTTTTTATCGTAAAGTTTGGTATTTTTTGTCATAACCTTGCATATAACATTTTCACTTATGGGTTTTATTTGTGTTTATTTATACGTAGTGAGTTTAAAAATTCATATTGCCTAAAAATGGAATTAACCCGTGAACATTTTCGTGCTATGATTTACTACGACTTTCGACGTAGATTATCGAGACAGGAGTGCATCAATCAACTTACTTTTACTATTGGTGTTGAATCACCACACTTAGCCACTATTAAACAATGGTACAACGAGTTCCTACTTGGCCGCCTATCTTTGCAGGACGAATTTCGTGAAGGTCTGTTCCACTAGATAAACTTAAAACGGTGAATTCAGAGTGGTATGCAACCATTTGTTTGACAAAAGGTTTTGTAGAATTAAGGAAAACTAACCGCCGAAGACGAATCATTCTTCACCAAGACAATGTGAGCTCTCACGTATCGATTCACACAAGAGAGCTTTTGAGGACTCAAAAGGTCGAATTGATGGGTTAGGGCCTTACAGCCCTGATTTGGCACCTAATGATTTCTTTTTATTCCCGAACATTAAAAAAAAAAATTTAATTCGAGTCAACGTTTTTCAACGCCTGAATTAGCTGTAGAAGCCTTCAAACAGCTCGTTTTAGAGGTATCCTCTTCTGAGTGGCAAAAGTGCTTTGAAAATTGGTTCAAGCGAATGCAGAAGTGTACTGACTTGGATGGAGAATATTTTGAAAAACAATAAAACAATTTTCCCTTAATATTTGACTGTGCTTTCATTATTAGGCGCAAAATATAAAAGGCAACCCTTGTAACTGGCCAACAAATTTTACTCTGGTTTTATCAGTTCTTTGACTTTCCCTCGTGCATATTCTAAGCCCCCTAACCTTTATTGGTCATGCTTTGAAAGATGTGTGCTCAAACTCTATCCTAAGTTTCAGGGGATCGTTTTGCTCTCTATTTGAAGTTTATTGACCTGCCTGATTATAGCAAACAATACGGAGCTTTCGATTTCATGCAACACATCACACATATATTTTTTAATCAAAAGACATCATAACATTATTCCATCAAGCTGATGGGGTAAATACACTGCAGTGAGTAAAGAGGTGCTAGTGCGTTTTGCTTAATATTAGCTTCTTCTGTATCCTCCAAAAAGGACCACAACTTTCCGTTGAAAACCTTCTATGCTATTACTAACCAAAAAGAAATCGTGCGACTGATCGCTAAAGAGAGTGATCTGGGATCAATACCTTTCGTCTAAAGTGGGCTATAATTGATACAAACTGAAAATGGAAAATATTCGTCATTCTTCTTCATTATTTTTCGGTGGTTAACTCATGACTTTTAACTGCAACCCGTGGGTACCCGCACCATAACAACAAGCCATATCTGCCATTCTGAAGGTGAACCTGAAAGTTAAAATTTTTCTTGCGGCGCATTTCTTGTTGAAGAGCTTGAAACTTATTTCAAGGATATTATTTGATTTCACCAATTTGTAATTTAGAATACGTGTATGACAAGCTAAGTTATGTAATCGTTAATGCAAAAGATAGTACCCACGATCGTATTGATCGTATGGATCGTGGATCGTATTCTCAAGGAAAGAAGTTAAGCTGGGTTCGTATATTTTCTATTACGTGAAGACGAGAAGGCTTGTCATTGCTGTGGCCGGGGTTCAATTCAAGATCCTTTTCTTAGCAGGGTGCATCCTCACCAATGGAATATATGCCCCTATATCGGGAATTTTCCGAATATTGCTGCATCCACATGGAGCTCAAACATACCCATTAAATTTATAAGAGACGATCGATACTAAATCGACCACCTAACCTATTTGGTCCACGCAAGAACAATTACACGAAAAGAAGCTGACTAATTTCTATGGATAAATCTATAGGTATATGGTAGATTATGAGTGTACACAACGTCGTGCCGGATGGAGCTGTATTTTAAGGTTGACCATATTTTTAACACAATCTCATCTGAGAGCCCCTTTGTAGAAGTTCGATTTAATTTCAACATTACTAACAAAAGTAAAATTTTCTTGGGACTATATTCGATACCATTGTTCATAAAAAGTAAAATTTTTGGCTTAGAATAGTTTGGATGAAATCCCTACACTGTTTTAGGTATAACAAAGACCAAAAGTTCCGATCTCCATTTCGTTATCCTCCTCTGTATCTATGTTCCTTTCGTTCCTCGCGTTATTCTGTGCATCTGTCTTCGAATGGGATTGACATTTCCATTGTCATCTTTTTCCTTTTTTATCATCTAATTATTTTTCTTCGCTACCGCTTTTATTTTTTTATTGTACGCTGTTATCTACACTTATTTTCTGCTGAAATTAAGAGAAAAAAGAATTAAAATTAAATGTCCAAGCAAACTTTATTGCTGCTTCATAAATAGTTCAAAAAATCATTTTTAAATGTTACATATATATTGTCTATTAATACGTAGATTCTAATAAGTGGAGCTCTATTTCACATCGGAAACTCTTGTCTGTCCACCAGTGAAAGTCTTATTAAAAACCGTTTATTAGTTTCGAAGCTCAGCGAATTCATTCAGACAAACAAACAGACATTGATTTTAAAAATGAGTTATAGTTTCTATGAGACTCCCTGCATCAACTACTGTTACTTTTCAAAGAAAACTTCAATGCACCAAACCGAGTTTTCTAGATTTTATTAAAGTATAGAATATGTATTTTTTTTAAAAGCTTCCTTAAGGAACGACGACGACAATGAAGGCTCAACTTTTTTTTTCTATTGGTCTCTCGAGTATGTGAACTCATATTTTTAACTGGATATCTTTAAAAAATCAGAAGAACCTCTTCTTGTTAAACTTAATATCCATTTTCACGCTAAGCACAGATGGTTATAAAAATATTGAAAAAGCAAACAAGCAAGCACATAAACCAATAATAAAACACCAATGCTTTAGCTGCCATCGCTGGTGGCAGATGTTTGTACTGTTCAACATGGTGCCACCTTATTGGCCAGTTGGGCTTCCACTATCCATTCTACAACTTTTTCAACTGAACTTACACAAACAGCCGCTAAGTGTTGCTCGGTCTTCATCGTCGTCTTAGTCGGTACAATGAAATTGTCATAAATTACAAAGCGCCGGACAAGTGTCGGTATATTTGACATTATGTTTTTATTGTTATTGTAAATATTATTATAGCGCTTCTTTATTGTTTAACTTTGTTGTTGCTGCTACTACTGCTTTCGGCTCTTCTTCACCTTCATTGCCTTTGTTTTACGATTGGCAGGTACAACACCCTAAGTGTGATGACTGGCTATTGGCAGTTTCTTATTGAGGTACGTTCATGAATATTAACAAACGTGTGTTTGTGTTAGTGTAAATACAATTGTTCATATGCAGGTCTTCTGTTTAATGAAGTGATATGAATGGCGACTTAAGCGCTGGACAGGTTGGTCAAAATTGTCAATTTTTATGTTATTGTGTGTCTTTTATGTAGAAGCAGGGCTCTGGAAGGTTAACAGGATCAGAGGAAATTTTTTAGCTTACAATTTTATTATTTCAAAATTATTATAAATTAGTTCTTGCTTCGATTTATTGGTAATCTGCAGTTCGAAAGAAAAATCACAAGAAACATTGAACTTTCAAAGCTAGCCCTAATCGCCTATTTTAAGTGCAAGGTTGGAAAGTCTAGCGATGGATTGTTAAGAAAAAAGTATATATGTTAGAAATATTACACTAGTTAGTTTACTTTTCGAGATTTTCGAAAATTCTAAAGATCACATTTCGAAATTCGCCGAATCTCACTACAGACTTAATACTACCTTAGATGTCAATGTGATACATAAAAGCAGTAGTTCCGCCAGGGGGCGCATATTGCGATATTTATAAACTTTCTAAAAACAAGGAAATCTATTATATATAAATTCAGTTAACAGTAAAACGTTATACTGCTTATATTTCGTTATACTGCTCGTTTTTTGAGTCTATCGTTCAAAGCTGACTACAACCATAAGTCCTTGTTAAAAGAGATTAACTTAATTCCTGGTAGTACACGCAATAAATTCATACCATAGTTCAGAAAGCGATGAAAATTTAGTTCACATGAGAAGTTATTTCGGCAGATCACGCACCGATGGAAATATATGTACACTAGTTTTGACTACGTCATCCTCCACATCTATGTAGGGCCCCCGACCTAACCAGAGAAGCCGTGGGGCTTTATGTGGAATATTTCGATGTGCGTCTGCCTTCTTTTAACACTGTGCAGGATACCAAGGAGTAAGGCAGGATTAATGTAATGACAGACTTAAAGAATGTGATTTTTTCTTCTTCAAATCAATCGGCTGTAAAGTCAAATACTGGTATGGAAGCATGCAGGTAGCTTCTTCTCACCCGGTCAAAAGTGGTTTTGATACCGAGAGAAGCAGATGTTGTTTGCTGATTCTCGTATCATTAGTATTCTTCAGGATTTGGAACATCGTGAAGTTTTTGTCAATGGGAGTCTTACCATATCTCAGGTTACATGATTATGTCGAATCCGTTTGTCCACGACGAGGTTAATGCGTTTGTTCAATAAATATATAGATATTTTAATCCCCAATTAAGGAGAATGATTTCGTTGAGGGTGCTGTGATTTGCGGGATCCATTTCCTTCTGAATTTGGCACACCACGCTCAAGTTGATATATGGAGGCAGTGACTTGTCCGATTTTAGTCGGTATAAGAGTTGATGTATCTTTTTAAACAACTCTTAGCCTCCGTGTTTGAGCAGATAGGCGGTTGTTCCGTGAATTCCCACTATATTATTACTGCGCTTTGTTACTAAATATGAAAAAACTGTAGCTCCCTGAGAAGTTAAACGAATTAGTTCCTCTAGCAGCTTTCCCATTGTATAGACGGAATTTTCTAACTGTATTAACACAGACACTCAGTGATCGTATGCCTGATACATCTATCGTGGGAGGAGTCTTAATCCATGTTGTCCAACTCTCTATCCCACTTTTTCCTCTTTAAACGTTATGTTGAAAAACCTAGAATGCACAAACGAGGATGGAAGGCTCAACGTTCAGTTTGGTTGAACAACTGAAAGTACTTCCCAGAGGTGGAAACTATCAACGATTGTATCTATTATTCGGTGGTGAGCATACATTGATATTACCAGCTATTGAATATATATGTATAACTACTATCGATGGTATCGGTTCTTCACAAATATTTGATAGATACGTTTCTATAGAAACAATATTTTTTTTTTTGCAATAAAATCGGAAATTAACTGCAGCATATGTATTTCAGTAGCGCTTCCGCGATGGCATCGATGTATCTATAGTGTCCACCAATACTATTGTTAGATGTACATAGTCAAGACTTTTAGTAGTTTCCTACCCCAATGCTTTCCCAGCCCCACAACTAGAGGCCATTTGCATGCAAAGTATTTAACATTGATCTATAAGACATTTTATAATTTTTGTATACATATCCTACCCCAACACATTATTATCAAATAATAAAACCCCTTTTATACTGCAGCTAAAAAAGTTCGTTTCTTAAGTCTTTCGTACAAAATTACCTTAAAGCAAACAACTTTGTTGAAACAATTTAACTTAATTTTTTCCGATTTTCTTATTTAAATACAGGCACATGCAGAGAGATATTTGTTTAAATGTGTTCTCTTTAGTCTTCTCTTAAACTTCCACTCTTTAAATAGCAGTCTAAAATCAGAACTCTCATAAATTACCGTGTTTTCGATTTCCTCAACAACAATGACTTTTTATTGGTCAGCACATGAACAAAGCAATACGCCTCATATTATTGACATGAACTCATGTTGGAAATAAACCGTAAGGTGAGCTAAAAATTTAAGAATTTGCTCAATTTTTTTCCAATGGAGAAATATTTAAACGCAGAGCGCTTGGAAAGTTCACCAACAATATATTCTGTTGGTGAATATAGACATCTCACCAATATAACAATATATATGAAATGGCACTCTCTTGGTTGCTTGCTAAGTTTAGCTTCCTAATAGAAGTGCTCTTACCGGTCAGAGCTTATTACTGCCAGTTGCGTTAGCGATCATTTCACGCACTGCTGCGCGCTTATGCCTTAGCTATCTCGTGTAAAATATTTTCTCTTTTAATCTTTATCACTCTCTTTACATTTTATCTTTGTTTAAAAACTTTGCTTGCTTTTGCAGTTGCGCTTATTGCATTTGCTTGGTTTTGCTTACTTGAGACTCGTTTTTCGTATTGCTTTTTCCTGCTCGGCGACTGTTGCTTTTAGGCATTTCGTATTTCCACCAGCTCGATCACGTTTGCAGCTACATACATATAAAGATATGCATTCGATTGTTGCAATGCAAAAGCACCGCTCTGCATTACTCGGTCAGTCGGTCTTTGTGAGGCTGTTGCTACGAGTTTGGCACACGATTTTGTTTTACTTGTTGGTTGCGACTTGTGTTGCCGCTGCCTACGTAGTTCGTGGCTTGTTTTTTATTTTGGCTCGTACTTTTATGCCGTTGCGATTGCAGTTGCGGTTGCATTTGTAATGTGCTTTTGCGGTACTTGTTGTCTTGGTTGTTATTTTGCTTGTTTACTTCATTCTTGCTTTTCTATCTTCTTCTTCTTTGGCTTGCCAACTGTTTTTGCAATTCCTTGCAAAATTTTTATTGCATTTTGTTGCTTGCGCTATGCTCTTTGTTGGTTGTTATTTCTGTGAGTTTGCCTTCCATTGGAATTTCATTGCATTTCGTTGCACCGGCAATGCATGTAGATAATGCTTCTGTTGCCGTTGCTAGCGTCTCTCCCACTCTTTGTCAACTTGTTGTTACCAACTTGGTTACTTCGTTTGCAAGTTTTTGCATTTTCATGCTGCTTTGCTTGCTTGCTAGCTTTTGGGCTTCTGGATATATTCTGCTATTGTTGTTGTTGTTATTATGGCTGTTGTTTTTATTTAGGTTGCACTTACTAGCCGCACGCTCATCCAAATTGCATTGGAATTGTAAGTAAGTTTTTAGCGTGGCTCACTGCATTTAGCCTGATCTATCGCCTTGCAGTTTCTGTACGACTTTCTTGCGGGATTGTTAGCAAAAATTTTGCACAACGGAGATACGCGCGTGTAACGTGCAACGGCAACACGACTACGTTCGAATTGGTATTTGCTTGAATGGCAAAGTAATGCTTTCGTTAGTATGAACATACGTTTTCTTAATTAATCGATGCGTTTGACTTTTGCTTAGCAAAGTGACATTAAAGTGACTAGTTTGTTTGAACCAGTGAAATGAACGACGTAATTGTTCTTAATTGCCAAGCAACTAATTAAAGTGGAAACAAATATTCTAGAAATAACTACGAAACGAAAAGTGGTAATTGAAAGAAATTATAGTCTGACAAAAATAAATTTAAAAATTTCATTTGTGAAATAATTTAATTGCAATAAGCCAAAAAATAAAAGCATGTAAAAAAATCAAAAAGTGTCGAGGTACAAGAGATAAAAGGCTCAGATGGTGAGGAAGTGACTTAAAAGTTTTGAGAAAAAAAAAAAACTAGAAAAAATATTTTAATTAAAAACGGGCACGCCTTTAAGAACAATTACAAAAGTAGCCTTAAAAATATTTGCCCGAAAACTAGTGTAAGGTACAAAAAAATCAATCAGCTAATAAACAAAGGTCTTGAGCTCCAAAAATACTATGTTAGAAAAGTAAAACCGCAATATCCTGTGCAAAAAAATTCGACTAAATATTTTAACTCCATCTGGGGCAGCTTTATAGTATTTGAGTTTTAATTAACCGCCGTTCCTATGTTGTTGTTGTTAACAGTGATTCATTATGCCTGTCCATCATGATCAAGCTCTTCTAGCGGAAGTCCAAGGAAACTGGCTGTTTCAGCAATGTTTTACTATAGTGAAATTTACGTTAGACGAGTAGGTTCGTTCTATGAAACAGATAAAAAGAGGTCTTTAATAGTAAAAGGGGGCGTACCACATGCAGGGCTAGTATTTATCATGGTAGCTTGGAGTATGGACAAGGAATAGTTTAACCGGTCACAGTAAACCTGCCGCTCCTCTAAATAGTATCAGCTTTCATGCTATCAAATATTTTCACTCTTCAAATATTAAAAAGCCGTTTTGTTTCGTGATGAATATTTTTGGGCTACTTTTCAACTTAATCATTGTGAATGACACCGCGATCATCTTAAAAACCCTGGTTGGGAAATTTACCTACTTAGGACTTCTTTGGTGCTCGTGAGCATTGAAGTCCACTCTCTTCAGTGTACCTTAGTTCCTGATATGGTGTCAGCAAACCAAGATTCGTTCACGGTAGTAAATCAGAGTAACGTTTAGGTGTATTGCTTATTGTGGTGATTTCCGACTACTTATCTCCTCCGAGCACGACTGGGCTCAGTCAACTACATTTTAACCGGTCAAATTGTTGAATAGTTTACTTGGTTTGGTGATAGCCAAAAGCAAATAATGACAATTAGTAAGCAAACGGAATTTACTCTTTTTTTGGCTTTAAATAAAAACTCAGCAATTATCAGAGAAAATCATGTGAGTTTTGGGTTTTACAAAATTTCATCACCAGAGGTTCGAGTGTAACTTTTTGAAGATTTCATGAAAGTTGTGAAAGTAGTATTTTTTGAAACCCACAATGTTTCTCTTAACATTTCATTATAAATATTTTAAAGCGTTTTAAGTGCAACCCTTACTTACTTACGTCAGCCAGGTAACGCGCAGAAAGTTCCTCCGAGCTGAATAATAGAAAGCAAAATTTACAAAAATTGTGCCAAGCTTTAAGCATAAAATCAGAAATGTTCCCCATTAAGGCAACAACTAAAGCAGACAAAGAAGGAATTGGCAGATAGATATACCACCTCATGCCTCTGTACGGAAATTCCGGTGAAATTTCAAGGTAATCGAACCTTTTGTTACACCAAAATTTCTAACTCAAAATGTCAAGTAACTATTTGGAATGACACGCTCTAAGGAAGTGCACAATTTTATGTTGTGAAAATTAACAATTACTACGACGGTACCGAGTTTAAAATATCATGATAGTTTTCAAAGCGCTAACCTCTGCAATATCATCTTAACTGAAATTCGAAGTACAGCAAAACATTTCAGTGTCTATACAGTTTTAAAGAAAGTTTAATAGACGATTCCCCACAGTAAATATAAAATCGAGGTGCAAAAAATTGTGGCGTAGGAAGGGCCTACCTCTCCTAATTAATGCTACCTTAACCCGCAAATATTTCTGAATTTAATAATTGGGACAAATTGCAACTGTTGGCTCAAAGCCTGCTTCTCGGTACTACTATCTTCGACCCTGCACTGTATTCATATATATGAAAATACGCCTACATACTAGCCATACCGTAGCAGAAATATGAGAATTTAAAGTTTCGATTGAAGAAACCGACCTTGGAAATTTTACTTGTATGCTTTTACGAAAGTTGGAGTTTTAGTTTTATATATAGACTTCAGATAAAATTTAAGGAACTCAAATATAATGTAATGCCTTTGTTTTTTCAGTAAGGCTCCTTATCTGTTGGCCCAAAAATTTCCGACATCCCTTCTTGCCAAAAAGTTGTTAACCATTTGTAGACATCGTAGGTACAGGTGCACCTATTAGGATTTTGAAGATCAATTTTCAGTACATTATTTTATTTCACGAAATTGCTTTGGAGAATTCGATTGTTTACATAGTCAAAATCTTTCCGTGCTTATGCTAACCCAGATGATTTAAGGCCTTTTCAAGGCTATAAAACACAATTGCTTTAAATAATTGCCCTAATTTGAGAATTCAATATGATTCGGTAGCAGATCGGTTGCTTGAGATTATTTGAAAAATTACTTGCGAAAAATATAAACATAAAATTAGTTCGCTCTAGATATATCTAGCACTGAATAATCACTTTCTTGAGTTTTCCAAAATATTCAATTTATGAAAAACTTTGATCAGATTTCGCACATTTTCCATAACGAAGGAAAGTAAAATAAGATTAACTGCGCCGAACGTACCAAAATAAATGTTTAATGTAGTTTGAAATTCTGCAATTTGCTTTTAATTTATTGAGAATATTGCTTGAGAAAAATTCTCCCGCATGGAAATCCGCTGTTAAAGCTAATGCTCGAACTAATTTTGTTTACAAGAACAGTTAATATATCCGTTATAGTATACATTATCTTGTAGAACTTGTATTATTTTATTGTAATTTGTTCATATACAGCTTTGGTAAACTCTATAATTAAAGACTTATGAAACGAACTCGACGAAATATGTCTGTACCAAAGACTTAAGAAGCGAACTCGGTGTAAAATATCACAAGATTTTATAAAATAAGTGAGAAATTGATTTGCATTGTAACTATTAATTAAGAAATCCAACATAAAAGCAAGCTAAAGCTGAACTTTAAAAAATTGCATTTGTGTTCCAATAAAATTATGTCGTACAAATTATTGGATTCTTTTCTTTTTAAATTTAACAAAAAAATTCAATTCTAGTGGAATTTAGTTTGCACGAAAATACTAATTAAAATTTTATGGCGAAAATGGGAGGGTATTGCCACCCTACCACACCGAAGGTCCAGGCCCGTGTCCTCTGACAGTTAACATCAAAATTGGTTTAAAAAAGATGTTCCAAAATGTTGTCGCCCCTGGGTAGTGGTTTGCCAAACCCTCCTAGTGTATTTCTGCCATGGAAGGGTCCTTAGCAAAAATTCATATTCTTTGCCTTTCGGAGCCCGGCAAAAAACTGTAGTAGAACACAAGTCGGCCTTATCAGAGGTATATCGCCAAATATTAATATTTTTTAATACGTTTTCTGGCACAAAGTGCTGATTTTTAGCAACATTTTTTTATACAAAGCTTTGGTAGGTTCTAGGCCTGAAGACTTAAGAATCGAACTAGGTGAAAGACATCGCGATGTATCATAAAATAAGTGAGAAATTAATATAGATTGTAGCTGTTAATTTAGAAATTCAGTACAAAACCCGACTGCGAGTTTAAAAATTGTCCTTATTTTCTAGGAAAATTTCCGTATTCGAATTATTGCATTTTTGGGTGTCTTGTTCAAATTAAAATAAAAAAAAAATTTTTTTTTTCAACATTACAACATAAGCTTTGCAAATGGTTTGTGATTTTCGCTTTTTCGTACAAAAAACATTTCGAAAAATTTCAACATAACTTCTTCTGCAATCTTTTCGATTGGCGCACGTACAAAGCAAAAACAAAACTATGGGAAACACATCAATTGGTCATTAAAATTAGTAATTAACAATTGCCTAAAAAGTAGCTGCAAATAATTTAGCATAATATGCAAATGTTTGTGTGTATGTATATTTTATAGAAAAATCTGCAGCAAATTGATTTTGCAAGCAATCACTTGGGACAAAAACAACAACGCCCAATCCACAATCATATCTACCAAGAAATATAAACTCATATTATTTTTTCGACTACTCAGTCGGGATAGGCAATTACAAAAATCGAATAGCTGTCAAAGCAAATATACCATCAATATTATATACATACATATATGTCAATCTACATATGAATGTACACAAAATTGTATTCACCTACGTATAAGCATTTGGTATGTATGTACCCATCTAGCGGGAGCAATAATAGCAAAAAGTTTTGCGCGAGTAAGAAAAAATTATAATGACTGCAACTAATTGACAACACAAGTTAGAAAAAAATTAAAAATCCTGTAGCCAAGCAACTGGCTGACTGACCAATTGTCAGAATGCTAACTTGTTTCAAAAACAGAGGGACGTGGTGCGCCGACACATGTGCGGTACGCTTCAATCAAAGACTTCCCTCATATGCAGAATTCGTTTGTTTGTTTTGTATTTTGTTTGTCTTGTACGCCAACTTGTCTGTTTGACTGTCTAACAGTTTGTTAACTATATGAGTGAGGGGTGTGAGCGTGCATGTGACTGCTTAACTGCGTTGCTGTCACAAGAATTAACGTCAGCTCATCAGTGACAACGTATGTGAAGTTGTAAAGTCGTCAAAGTTGCTGCCCGATGAGTTTGTACATAAACACATTTAAATGTTTACATTGTGTGCTAGACAACATTGTGTATGTATTAATGCTTTGCAGGCGCTATGATCCTTGATTAACATCAGAGAAAAACAAAGAAGGTAGAGAGATTAAAAATTATGTTTGCATTTATATAAAAATATAGACGTTTGTTTACTTTTTTGTTCAGTAGAAAATAAATATGACAGGAATATATGCTGAACAGAGTACCATATTTTTGTACTTTTTATTGACAGCAAATACAGTACAGAGTACGATTACTACAAGGGAATCCCCTCCATCCAAATCAAACAAATGATATATTGCCTCGCTGGCTTCATGGCTCTTTCGTTATGTTGTATTATTTATTGCTGCTTTCTAGGAAGCCTTCAGTCCCAAACACACAGTTCTTGCAAAATTCTAAATTATTTTCAGCTTCGTTAGAGCTGTTTCCGCCGATATAGTTGGAAAGAAACAAAAAGTATTTTTTTTGGAAAACCGCTCTAACGCAGCAAACAAGTATTAAGTTCTTTCGAGCAAGAAATTTTTGCTGATCAGTATGTTTACCAGATATACGAGTATATAAGTAACAACAACGAAGAAAACGGTTAGAGGAAAAATAAGGCAGCTCATAAAGTTTCAAAAACCCAAAAACATCTTGCGTAATGTTTCAGAAGAAGTATAAAATCATAAATAAAAAATGGAAAACATATTATTGTTTTTTTGCAAGTTTGACGAGCTCAAACCTGTTTATATCAATTATTATTCAATGAATATTATTTTTTCGCCAAGGACCCACTCCTGAAATAGCAAGCCTTCCAAAAAGGGTAGTACTAAAATCAAGTGATAATAAATATTCTGTGATCATTATTTATTTTTTTTTTCTTCAAAGCAAGAACTTCCGAAAAACTAAGTGCGATGTTGTTTCTGTTTTCGAAATAGTATTTTAATTGCAACCGAAATATATTGGTTTGAATTTTTCCAGTGAAAAAAAAAGGATTCATGCGGTAATAATTATTCATTAATTTTTTTATTATTTACTTACGTATTTTTTTTCGCCGCAATATATAATTATCATCAACTAGTCTTGAGCTCGTCAAAATTAAAAAACATATATGCAAGAGCGACGAACCGTTATAAATACCAATAACAAAATGAAACTATTTCATTGACCTAAACGTGTGGGGCAAGCATTAGCTGCTTCGGAAATAACATATTCATCTACTCAGACTTTATCCAGCAGTTTCGTTGGATCTGGCTTCCTCGTTCAAATAATTGCACTACTCGAACTTCAACAGCCTTATTTGATTTGCCAAAGAGGCACTTTTCCTTAAATTGTTATATACGGTAGAGAGGAAGTTATATGCTCTCTAACGAATTCTGCCGATGTTAACTACCATTTGAAGACTTTGTGCATTTTTATATAGAAAGCTCAACTACACTGTTTCTGTAAATTGAAGCATGCTTTTAATTCATTTCTTCTTTTTAGTAATTATAACCAAAATATATGTTAATATATTTCTATTAGTAAGCAGCGCCAAATTTTGCACCCTTTTTAATAATTAAACAAGTGTTGCGATAACGCCAATCAAAGGTGGTGCATTTAAAATCTAATAAGAATACAATGTGTTGAAAGCAAAGTGTTGAAACAATTAAAGACGAAGCTAACCGTGGCTTAAGTAGTATAGACTGACCTATTTTAAGCTTTAGACGAACAAAGAACAGTGAACAAATTGTGTTTTATTCTTCTTTAAATTACTAAATTTAGATTCAGTGAAAACGGTGAACTTGTTGTAGGTTAAGTAATGCAAAAATTCAGCAAACTCTACGTAATAGAAAAAAAGGTAGTGTAAGATTGCTCTTCAAGTAAAAGTAAAGTGAAAAGTTATAATAGATAATTAACCCGAAATAAGTATAAATAAATTTTAAAATATATACTGGCCCTCGATTTAACTTGTGAATTAAAAAAATGTAAAGCCATGTTGTTATATAAAAAAAAATACAAAAAAGTTGTTCAAGAAAATAAAGCTATAGCTTATTGACAAAAATTACCATTTCTACCATTCTTCGTTGTAACGAAACAGAAATAAAACAAATAAAATTGCGGTGCACTCAATTCATAAAAAAGTTAAAATATGTGCAGGAAATTGTTCAGTACTTTAAAGCTAAATCAACTAGTTTCACAAAAAACCAACTAGTGTTCTTCTGCGTCGTCAGTAAGCAACAATTTTGTACAAGAAGCTTGGGTAAGTTTAATAATAATTAGCCTAAATAAAATTCACGCACTTCTAGAGTTCAAAAAAAAAAAAAAACGAAAAACTTCTTTATTAGGTGGAATTCGAATAGAACTTATATTGCTGATATGTATTCTAAAGTTTCGGCGCATCTTAAGTAAGCTAACAACAAGTAAGGCAAGGGCTGTCTTCGACTGTGCGGAAGACGTTATACCTTTCATGAATACGCATTACGGTTTTAAGTGTCCGATCCTTACTCACAATTAGTAAAAACTCCGCAAAACTGATAATTTAAAGATACATAGCCCAAACCCCATTTATCGGAAGAGTCGATTGTATGGGAGCCATATTTTATGTTGGTCCGATCTGGATAATTTTCAATACACACATTACATATATAATAAGTAGCAAGCCTGCAAAATCTTACGTTCCTAGCTTTTTAATTGCAAAATTTATATCCCAAAATCCATTTATCGAAACTATCGATTGTATGGGAGCTATGCGTTGTATTGCTCCGACCTTGCTGATTCCCACGAATGAGTAATCTCATGCAAAATGGCGGATACATACCAAATTTCATCAAGATATCTCAAAAACTGAGGGACTAGTTTGCGTACAAATAGACAGACGGACAGACGGACATGGCTAAATCGACTCAGCTCATCGCCCTGATCATTTCGGTATAGTTATTATATATCTCTCCTTCTTCATATACTTGCAAACATAGGACCAAAGGTATAATACCACTTCATATTCATTTATTGCCATTACTTCCTCATTTATGGTTAGACTTTTTCCTCGAAAATTCATCAGAAAAACATCAACTTTTAGTTTAGTAAAGTGCAAAACTTTAACTTTAACAATTTAGTTAATTTTTAGAAATTTTTTTGTTATCTTTTTCATAAAATTACACATTGAAATGTTTCTTCAAATGCAGGCCTATATTTAAAACGCTTTAAAATAATATATTTAAGTATTAGAATTAGATGAGATACAGAACTGTGTTTACTGTTTTCTTGTATGAAATATTTTAACATTTATAATCGCGCAGTGATTAAAATTCAAGCAAAAAAACTTTTTTTATGTAAATTATTTGCTGTTCCTGTGCTTCGCTTTTCTTTACCTTCATTGCTTTGCTGTTTCTGTGTTTCGGTATATTTTTGTTTCCTACACTTTCTTCTTCTTGATAATTCCTTTCTCTCTCTTTGTCGTTCATTTCCTTGAATGATTTAAATAATAATAACATAGACTCTTTAATATTTAGCATAAAGCGAACATAACAAAAAATGTACAGGAATGAACGACTGGTCTAATTGGGATTACATTTTAAGGAGTTATTTTGGAGGTTTCCGCCGATTTCATAAAAGTTTAAAACTTTTCACAGTGGGTCTATTTCATTGTACAAAAAACGTAAAATACTTCCTAGCATTCACTATTTAAAATACTCAAAAAATTCATAATAGGTTTATCCAAAATTATTTAAAAATTCCATAATAGGTTTATGTTTTTTGTCTACCAAAACAGACTCCGGAGGAAGGTGCAAAATAGCACCGAAACATGTAGGAGAAGAAAATATCTTGAATAACCCAATCAACACGAGAATATTGGCATAACAGAAATTAAATAAAATTGCTTCCTTCAGAAGAACTTTTTTTAAATGTCTTGCAGCTCGGAAGGGAATAAAAGTTTACTTCGTTTAAAAGAAATTTTTGCTGGAAATTAATATATTTAAGCGTTTAGTCATAAATACTACAGCGAGCATTTCCGCACGATTTGGTATGATTACGCGATTAATACTATTCAACCGATTCGTAAAAGCTGGAAGCCTTTACAAATAATCATCATTGTGAACCGAAGAATTAGGACCGTGGAAATAGTCCTATATTTGCTTAATTTCTTAATATTTATATTTATGTTTATTACTATAGCTTACATATAAACGTATGGTTCGAAATTCCTCCGAATTCCATTGATTTTTCGTCTATCCCGACTGTACTATTTTTTAACTATTTTATATTACGTACAAAGGTCAGAATGCATAGTTGATGAATTTCTAAAACAGTCAAATTTCGAGAGTGCTATAGTTGTGAAACGCACTTTATAAATATATTCTTTTTTGATTGCATAAAATTATTGATTAAAATTGAAATCAAACTGTTCTGGAACTTATTTCGTTATAAGTTAAGAAAATATCTGAGACAAGTTTTATTGACAGCACTCTATACTGCGAGTCAAAAATATAATTTAGTTTGTGTAAAAGGACCATAAACTTTAAGTGAAATATCAACCAAAATGTCGGTGAAAATGGTATTCAATTTCATGCAGCAGTTTTTGTGTGACATGCTCACAAATATATTTGAATTAAAAGTCCTTGTATGAATTTTTTAATTTTATTTAAAAGCAAAGATACTCTCCAGAGTCCAAACTATACGAATTAGTCTAGCGAAATTCTTTGCGGTTTTCGAAATAGTACCATAAATATAGTTTGTATATAGTTTATGCTTTTATCCATTTTTGCTTTAAAATACAAATAACTATTGTATAAAAATCTTTATCAATTGATCTTGAAACTAATAGAGCAAAAGATTAGATTCAAGCAGCGAACCTGATTCGTAGCTGCCAAATTTTTAATATGAAATTATGTGATTAGTTACTTAAAAAATAAATAATTACTAAAACACTGTTAGATTTATACATCGGAAAAACCTTTTCCTATACTTATAATATGATTTTAACAATATTCACTTAAACTTAAAAAGCAATTTATGTAGCTCAAACTTTAAATGTGAGGCTAACTTTAGAAGATTAGCGCTTATCAAAACACATTAGGTTCGGCTGTTCTTGTATATATATAGGTGTAAATATTGTCATCCATGAGAAATAAACTGGTGTTTTCACAAAAACTATATATGGCCTGTGTAGTTTCACAGAGATCGACAATAAATTGTATGACATTAATGAAGTGCAAACAAGACACAAATATGTGGGGGCATGGCAAAGCCCGCTTTTCCAAAATTATACATAGCCTGTATAGTAAGCAGTGAACCTAAGAATTTACTGTCAAAATTTCATAAAGATGAATGTAGTACTTTAGAGGCCTATAAGATAAATTTATAAGTTAAAAAAGACAACCAAATCTCATCTTATAGCACACCTGCTCCTATGAGTGCTATGAAATATAAATGCTTAGCAATAAATTAATCAGCTGACAATTACAGAGATGCAGTAAATCAAACCAAGTCATCATTTAATCACAAAAATATTATTTAGACTCTTTCCAACCATATATAATTGAGAATCACAACAAAAACAATATTAATTAACAATGAACTCTTGACACATAACATGCAGCATGCAACATAAATTAATAAAGCAACAAATAATTTGAAAATGAACGATTTATATTTAACAAAAGTGCAAACCCAATACTCAATAAAATCGCACGTCCGTTTGTTTGTGGAAGTAATGCCAAATATAATTGCCATTGAATTGATGAGTCGTGCGGAACGATGTGATTCTAACAGCAAACGAGCGACTTTGCTAGCTAGTTCTAACAGCAACATGTACACGCTTGATGACATCAAATGGTCATATAAATTGCAAATCAATCAAATTAATAATGACAATTTAACGAGCTTCTGACCGTATGTCTGTTAGTCCGCTGAGAATACAACGTAATTCTTATTAATTATGTGAGCGCATATACTTTGTATGGATCAGTGTTTATCTGATGCACTTTATAAAGGATTTGAGCGCTTGGTTTTGTAAGTAATTATAACAATTACATTTTGTTGTCTGTTTCTTTTTTTTTTTTTGATTTGCTTATTATGAAATTTCTGTCAGCTTAGTGTTACTAAATAGGCTCAAATACTTAAAACGATAGATGTCTAAATATAGAAAGATAAAACAATAAAAGCATGCGGTGTGGCAATTAAAATATTTGTAAGTACCAGTATACGTACAGATATATCTATCAATGCATTGTACTTAGTAGGATGACGGGCTAGCGAGTAGTTGGTCATATATTTGAAAATCGAAAAACAGTGTTTTTAACTAAAACTTTTACCATATTTTTAATATTAACATAAGAAAATTAGTTGAGTTAAGGCTGGTAAGGGTTAACTGATTAACGTTTAGGCGAAAAGAACAAACAGAGTTTCAACTTTTTTTTTAATTTTCATGAAAATGCTTCCGAAGTATATCCACCTTTTGTTCTAAATCTAAGTCAACTGTATGGACTACACTTATTGATCGGCAGATTCATACAGCGTCCATTCAAATTTAATTTTCTATCAAATAAAGAATTTCCGAACGATAACATGCCAAAATTGATATGGTTTAATAATGTACATATTCTATAGGTTGATTTTCAATATTTTTATAATAAAATGCTTATTTAATACACATGTGCATAATGTTTTACCTTCAACCTTGCAACACTTTGGCTACCACTGGAGACGTCCCAATAAATGTTTACTATTTTTATTCCAGCAAAACCACACGGAATTCAGACTGAATTATCGATTTGCAGTTTTTCTAATTTTGGATCTTTAGTATATTTTTTTTTCGAAGATTTTCTGATGCCTCGCTTTTTCTATCTTACTTTTTGTTTGTAATTTTGTTGATTTTGGTAATACATTCGCTTATGATTTTCTCCATCTCGAAAATGGTAAGAAGTGCCAAAGTGAAAAACTTAATTATTTGTTTATACCACAGTTCTTTTTTTTAAATATAATTTATATTAAATGAAGATGTAATTGGGGTATGTTCAATACCTTTAAATGCATCATAAGAAGTGTCAGAGTATTATTAAAATTTATGCGTTCATACTTCATTCTGCTCGCACTTATAACACGTTTGACTGCATTATTTCGAAGGTCACTGTAATAAGATTAAAGCAGAGTAAACGAATGAAGGGGAATTGGAGTTAAAATCACACAAATACACGTTTCTGATGAAGCAGTGTAGCAGATTACGAAATGGATATATAAGAAATACAGTGGTGTTTCTTTCTAATTCATTCTCATTTCTTATCATATAGACTCGTTTAATACATATGACATGAATAAATAATAAAATTTATTAAAAAAAAATATTGTTTTTGATGTAACAATAATTATTTTTTTGGTCTCGATCTCATTTATGGTCATAAATGTAAAAAAAAAATGTGCAAACCGTGAATGTGAAATTTCAAATGAATTTCTGATACACGATATAAACAAATCCGAGGAGCAAAGTCGGAGTGTGAAAAATAGGCAAAAAGAAATCGATCGAGAGCAATGTTAAATTCGGCTAATTGTATGGTAAATGAAAAAAAACCTCCCAGCTAACACAAAAACTTTCGTTCTGATAGCCTAACAGCTTACAAAGCGTGCCAAAATTTCTTGGATGAAGAAGTGTAATAGCTTAACCCTCTAACATGCCAATTTTTGTTGCACATGAAAAAAACTCATACCTAATAATTCTAGTGCGATAAACTCGCATTTCAAGTCATTTATCCAAAGGTTAATTATAAATCCACATCTTCTTCATAATTTCTAATATTTAGCAACTATTTTACTTACCAACAAATTTGTTTTTCTACAGAAATCCTTTTTATGACTTTTTTGTAGTAACCAAAAATACTTCTCTCAAAAACAATTTTTTTTTACAAATTGCACTCAATTTTTCACCAGGAATGAATTAAGCGGAACGCTGCCACCACTTAAAACTATAAAATCAAGGTTAGGGCATAGATAAATATTTGGCGAAGATTATGTGTCAATAATTATAGAAGAAAAGTAGAGGCATGCGTGTTGTATCAGTTTAACTTAACCCCGCCTAAAGGCGGTCCTGTCGGTTAGAGGGTTAATAAATATATTTATGGGAAAATCTATCGTTTTTGCACAATATTTTTTTTCATTTCTATTCAAACAACAACCTTCACTGATTAATTAAAGTTATTAAAAACTATAACAATATTAATATTATAGAATTTTAGTTCTTAGTCTTGAGCTCTTTCATCGTCATTTTGAGTTCTAAAAAAAATAAAGTGTTCTGGAGCACACATGTGATTATTCAGCGTATAAATGTTGACTAAAGTTATGGCCAACATTTGCTTTTGATCCAAATATCCAATTAGTTTTTAGCTTTTCTATAATGTACAATGGCTCACCCCACAACTTCACTACAAATAAGTTTAAGGCCTTGAATGCATAAACCTTTTAAGTAAAATCAATATAAATAAATAAAGTGAGGTCATTGCGGCTTTAGGGCTAAACAAAAAAAAATATAAAATACATTTCACAACAATGTATAAAAATCACTTGCTAAATATAGAAAAAAGTGTATAAGCTTCTCATCCCCCTCCAGATACTCTTGATTTAAGCCTGCTTATTAACTTCTTAATTAATAAATAATTTTCCTGCGTTCGCATACAATGCAACAGATTATTAATGATTAAATTTCAAAGTTATTCAACAAGTATGTGAGCGATGAAGCATATATACATGCAGCAACAACAAAAAATGACAACAAAAGCGATAGAAAACTTAAGAAAAAAATTACACATAAAACGGAAAAAACATTGAAAGAGTGTAAGTAGTAGTAGTAGAGGGTAGTATTATAAAAATACTTAGCGCAAGCCGCACCATATAAACCATGCTTAAATATAATAATAGCAACAACAAACACTATCAAGGAATTAAAAACAATTATAACAGTAACAATAAAAGCGGCTAGGCGGGCTATTGAGTGCAGTCAGCTTTTAAAACTCGAACAATTGCTGCTAATGGAAGCAAAAAAGAAAAAATGCGGTTGTTTCTATTATTGGTGGTGCAAAAACGCATCAGTTGACTCATCAAATGTTATGTTGGCTTAATCAAAAGGAAAAAACAATACACAAAAAGCCAAGCATTATTAGAAACAATGACAACAAAGAATTTTATTGCGTTGTATCAAAAAAGGCGCAACGGCACCAGCCGGAGAGAAAAACGATGAATGAAAACAACAACAAAACAAGCAAACACAACAAATGCCAGCAGCTAATGAACATTGTTGCTATTGCTGAACTGTTGAGCAAATGCCGGGCAGGAATTTCCATTGTTGCTAGTAAACAAAGAAAGCAAGTAAAAAATCTTGAATTTAAAGCAATGAAAACCAGTAAATAAAGGGCTGTCTTCGACTGTGCTGAACACTTTATAACTTTCTTGAATACGCATTACGGCTTTAAGTGTCCGATCCTTACTCACAATTAGCACAAACTCTGCAAAACGGTTAATTTAAAGATACATAGCCGAAACCCCATTTATCGGAAAAATCGATTGTATGGGAGCTTTATGTTACGTTGGTCCGTTCTGGGTGATTTTCCCTACACACATTACATATATAATAAGTACCAAACATGCAAAATTTTACGTTCCTTGCTTTTTAGTTGCAACTGTTATAGGCCAAAACCCGTTTATCGGAACAATCGATTGTATGAGAGCTATGCGTTGTATTGGTCCCTTCTTGCTAGTTCCGACAAATGATTAATATATTACAAAATGGCGGCCCCATACCAAATTTCGTCCAGATATCTCTAAAACTGAGGGATTAGTTTGCGTTCAAACAGACAGACGGATTGACGGACGGACAGACCGACAAGGCTAAATCAATTTAACTCATCACCCTTATCATTGCTGTATACTTATTGGTGGATCTCTCTGTTCTTCTTCTCATATTTACAAACATCGGACCAAAGTTATAATACCACTTCATATTCATGAAAGGTATTGCAAGTAAGGGTGGCAGTGTATGCGCCTGCGCTTAAGGCTTTATAACTTTCGTGTGTGGAGTAGCATAAAGCACTTAAAACTCGTAGCGGAAGGATCAACTATTCTTTAGAGCAACAAACTTAGCTTTGGCTAACAGGGATGTTTATGAATAGCGAGAATATTTGGTTAATATTTCACTAAAATATTTGCTACCCAACAGACATGCAGGCGGACGAACGTGGCTCAGTCGACTCATTTCATTCTTGAGAGTAATGTATTTTCTTTTACTTGCTCTTCTTCTTCCAACAGCAGACTGAAATTGAATATAGCATTACAAATTCGTTAAAGGTATAAAAAGCTGAAACATACTTTGCAATACCATTGCTGTTTTCTTTCTTGTTGTAGTTGTTAGTTTTGCCATTGCACCGCTATGCAATAAAGTCAGCAGCTTTTGTTGTTATTATATCAAGTTATTTTATTAATTGGTATGTATGTATGATGTATAACTACCGCTTTACAATGAGCCATTGAACAGTTGAGCTGAGCGGTGTGACTAGATACCATTTTACAAAGCTACCAACTGCTTAGAGTTAGCCGACATAGTTGTCACTATGTAGCTCCATTTGCTAATCGCTATTCTTGTTGTTGTTATTGTTATTAAAGTTGTTATTGCTAAAAGCTACTCTAATTGTACGCAAGCCTTTTTTTCTCGCTATCAACTTTGCTGGCTGACTAGCTCACTGGATAGCTGGCTGGCAATCCATAATGCTAGAAATAGTCAATGGCATTGCTGATGAGCAGCACTTTGCGGTCAGCTCACATCCAGGCAGAGGCAGTGTAAATGGTGGAGCATTTAAGTGGCGTGCTTCTGGGGCATGTTGAATATTATTTCGTTAGCAAGTTGTCTCATCTTTCGAATTGTTTGGTTGTAATAATATTTTGGGGGGTATATACAGTTGTGTTCAATATAATAGTAGTGGATATTGTTCGACGAAATGAAAGGAAGTTGTGCGTTGAATAATTTTCATTAAAAATATAGCAAATTATGTAACAGAAAACACATAAAAAGAAATTTCCAAGTTTATACAAAGTTCAGGAAAGTTAATTAAACCTTTAAAACTTAACATGAAAATTTCAAGATTTTTGGGAATAATTTTTAGTAAATTTTTGAGTATGCAGTTTTATAGCTCATTCAATTTGAGCAACTTAAAGGTACCTAAAAATTACGCCTGTATTTTTAGATTTTTTTTGAAAATTTTGTTGGCCATTTTTCAAGTTCATTTTTTTTTAATTTTCTGAGCGTAAATTGTTGCGAGTGATTTATTTGTATTTTATTATTTAGAAAAAAATGGCTATATTTTTTACTCCTGTTTGTTTGTACTAGTGTTGCTAGATTACTTAAAATTTGGGTGTGAATTATTCGGATCTGAAAATTTTTTGTTTATTCCTTTTTCAATAAATATTGCTGAGTTGATTTTTTTTTTATTTAAGCATTGATAACAAATGTTTACTTATATATTGAATAAATTTTTTACGTGTAAAACCCCATGTATAAGTAAACATCAATTATTTTCTTTTAAAAGCGAAATCGATTTATTTCCCTATAATGCCCTCGAGAAGCAATTCAAAGTGGTCTCAAGTATATCGCATTTTGTTCGTTACCAGTTCCGATATTACTTATCTTGTATTCTAGAAATTTCACTGAATTAATTGTCAATTAAAATAAATATGGTCTGTTCATATTGAATAATTTGAATTTGTAATGGCTGTTATTTGACAGCGAATCCCCAACTTGCTTTGATTTATGAATGAACGCTTATTCCGTTTCTATTAACTTTTCCAATGTTTCATGATTAATTGAATTAAAGCTCTCTTACCAGATTACTGATGAATAACGGCGTTGAAAGCGCGAGACGATGGACATTACATTTTCAAAATTCCGTCATACAATTTAGACAAGAGAGATATACAAATGTCATCTACATATCTGCTGACAAAAACAACACATTCTTGATGGGGTTGTACTTTGTTATTTCCGGTTGTGGTTGATTTTACTAAATCACACTTAAATAGCGTTCCGGTTTCGTTTAATGTGCTGCTATATGTTGGTTTTAGTTTTGAAAATTTTTAACGACTTAGTACTGACTTTTGTTTTAGTTTCGCAACGAAAGCATGCTTAGTGATCTAAGACTGTTCTCTACAGAATATTAATGGGCGCTTAGTACTATACATAGCTTCATAATTCCCTAGTAAGTTATGGATTGAGCTAGAAATATAACGTCCGCACAGACACTGTGGTTAGTCCCACCGAGTGTTACAACCCCAGTGAACCTGATAGATATCCGAATAATTGTTTTCCACTTTAGCAATACATCAAAAGCTGTTTTGACGATTTGCTGTTCAAACAACAACACCGATATTACTAAAAGTATGTATTGTCTTCTACAGGGAATGTGGCGCTTAGAGAGGACCTCTATACATACATATATATTTACTACCAGTATAAGTATATCTGTTTTAATAATACTTTGAACACATATTTTATTAATCGAACATTAAACGTAATTTCCAAGTAAATGAAGCGTAAAAACTAAAACCTCCTATGAAAACTCACGCTGTCATAGCGTAAATTTATCGTTGTACATTTTCAGACATAGAAGCCAACATGAGACAGCGACAAAAAAACGATTTTAAATAAAATTCATGTAATAAAATAACAAGCGGCGGCAACATGCCTGGTTCAACAGGGTATGCGTACAACATAAATTTCAATGTACATGTGTACGTACATTTAACAAGCAGCCGCAAATGACAGCAAATGAAGATGTGCAATTGGCATCACATTTCTCCTTATTGGCGGTAAATATATGTACATTAGGGCGGGCCCAGTTTTGATGTGTGAATTTCCTTTCCCCGGTATAGAGGAATCAAGTAGGGCTAGTTATATGTCGATAGATATGGTTATGGTTATGGTTATAGTTATTTTGATATATATGGTTATGGTTATTGTTATGGCTATGGTTATGGTTATTGTTATGGTTATGGTTATCATTATGGCTTGGTTATGGTTAGGTTATGGATATGCTTATCATTTTGGTTATGGTTATTGTTGTGCTTATGGTTATGGTTATGTAATCGTTACGATTATGGTTGCATTTAATTTTATAGTTACTGTTACGGTTATGGCTAGGTTACTGTTACCGTAATGGTTATGATTACAGTTATGTTTAAGGGTTTGTTTACAGTTACTGGAATGTTCATGGTTACGTTTACAGTTATTGTAATGGTTATAGCTATAGTTACCCGTGCAGAAAAAGTAATCGATTTTGCAAAGGGCCTGGCTATATTTTCCCTTTTATAGTTATTTTTTGTTTGTTAGCACTTTTTAAGATATTGCCTGGGTAGTAATGTCTCTCTATGCCCTGCCTAGTTGTTCTCAGTCGAACCGGACACCTTCACATAGTCTATCCATTGGGTTATTACAATCAATGAAATCTTTTCTGCAATTGAACAAATTGAAGTATATATGATAAATCGTCGCGTACATTGGCAACACACGCTTGCCATACCAGAGCCCTGGAACAGGATTAAAACTACTTTCGTTTATTCAAATAAATATCATTCAAATAAATGTGAAGGTAGTGTTGCCGGCCTACCACACCGAAGGTCCTTGGTTCGAGCCCTGGTACAGGTAACATCAAAAGTGATTTGAAAAAAAAGTTTTTCAAAACGGGGTCGCCCCTCGGCAGTGGTTTGGCAAACTCTCCGAGTGTATTTCTGCCATGACAGGCTTCTCAGCAAAAATTCGTCTCCTTTGTAGATGCCGTTCGGAGTCGGCAAAAAACTGTAGGTCCCACCAATTTGTAGGGAAAATTCAAATCGGCACACCACAAATTGGAAGAGAAGCTTGGCGCAAAAATCTCTTAGGAGGTTTATGATGATATACCTGTTGTATATCGCGCCATAGAGAGAGAAATCAAACATACGTATCTATAGCTTAGGTAACGAGTAATAATAACCAAAGTCAATTCTTAAAAATCTCTCAGAAGAGCGTTTTTAAAGCCAGCTGTACTAGTAAGAGCTAAAGTAGTTTGTGTGAACATGCACTTTCAAAATGTAATGTAAGTTAATATATACTATATTAGATTTTTATTTAATTTTTCTAATTAAAACGAGAAGTAAAAATATATCTCTTGAGCAAAAGTCTTAAACATTAAAACCGTATTATATCCATCTGGGCCATATCTTTGTATACATATCCAAACCAACTAAATGCTTTGAAATGGCAAGTAATTGATGTCAGTTCTTAATTCCTGAAAATTATTCCAGCGCAAGTTTCGCTCTATAGCCATCTCCTATGGTTTGTCATCTAAAAATTTTTGTTAAAAACAAATTAACCCACCATAGTGTTTATGCATACAAACATATATATATATTTTTATATATTACTCTTACGAATTTCTTCTCTTGTTTAAAACGCAAAAAAAAAACCTTTCGACCGTATAAAT
This sequence comes from Merzomyia westermanni, assembly GCA_949987695.1. Lineage (NCBI taxonomy): Eukaryota > Metazoa > Arthropoda > Insecta > Diptera > Tephritidae > Merzomyia > Merzomyia westermanni. The sequence goes on along the minus strand of OX465288.1, from coordinate 18,538,045 downwards.
ATTTTGAGCCTGCTTCAGCCCGTTTTAGTAAGCATATCTGCTTAGCCTCTGCCGCCAAGTAAGAGTATATTAAAACTGTATTTGTGCAGAAGTGCATTACATACATACACTTTCTTTCTGCAAACAACGACCGATGAACAAACTTCGTTTGCGGCTGTCTTTTCCACTTTTCTTCTCAAATTCTTAATCTGATCGCCCATGACAAATGCCAAAATGACACCTTTGTTGTCAGCTCAAATTCTCTTTGATATCTATCAGCTGCAATAAAATAAAATGTACAAAAAAATAAAACCAGAAACAAAAAAAAAACTCAGACATTAAAAGCATTGGATGGGTGCTATGGAAAGCTTAGTGTCACTACTTGTTGCATTTACGTATGAAGTTGTTATTTGGGGAAATTAAAATAACTCAGGGAATGCCCTGAATGAAAGAGTTCGATCTGAACAATGTTTTATTTTGGTTTCAGGGAAAGGTTGCGAAAAGTAATAATTTGTGTTCCTAGCAATATCCGGAGAGCACAAAATATTGATAACTAGCCTGCTTTGTTGAATTCGGCCAAAATAAATTAGGCTGTTCATAACCCCTTGTAGGAAGAAGAGGATTAATAGGTAACTAGTTACTTGTGTGGGCACATTTATAAGCTTACGAATATGCGAAAGTGGTTTTTGTTATTATAGTACTTTTACATTAGCCCAACAAAATCATAAACAAATCGATTTAATTTAACTGAGAAATTTTATTGGTATATAGTTTGTGCAAAGTTGGGACTCGCCTTGAAATCGACAAAAGAGACTGTTCCTCACATGCCAGATCAATTCCGTAAAAGGAACTTGTTGGTACAGTTACTGCGCTTTTCCTTAGTTTATGAAGGGATCGAATACGCTGACTAGCTAAATTGTGGTTATTGGAATTTTGTACTTTGCAATGCACTTAGTTAAGCAGAGTTATTAGGTCCATATATTTCCATTACTTAGCCTTTTGTGATCATTTTATAATTGATAGCCGTGCTTTTTAATGCACCACGTATATTTAATTTAACGGAGATGTGCAAAAGTTGTGAAGTTAGTTGATGTCTCATCACTACGGGTGAGTGAAGAATAAATATATATCCGATTGTTTGGCCGCTCTACTCAGATCGCACTTGCTTTCTGTGATACTTTTCGTTTTTTGTGTATTCCAGATTTTAAGGGATTTAAATAAGATTTCAAACTTTTAATCATTTCACTCTACCACAAAATTTATTGTAAAATGCTTAGATGTTATCAATAAATATCGATAACAATTTTATAAAGTTTATCGAATTTGATGACTCATATCGATTTTTATCAATTATGTTTGCTTGTGCAAATTTTCAAAGAAGCTTTCCGATTTTATTTCTGTCATCAAAATATTTGTTTCTTTCCATTTTTCAATGTGTAGCGTTTTTTATATATATATTTTGTGAGTGTACTAAAGTTCTTTTTTGAAATTTTTTTTTTAACATATATCGAATTTATGGCTTTTTTATATCTACAAGTTCTCATTTATAAGATTTTTTATATAATTCGTTTTGTTTTATATCTTGATCTGGTTTTCTTATTAAGAACTTTACAGGTTTTATTGATTCTTATCGAGTTAATTCGATAAATATAGATTTCGTAGATTACTTCTATGTGAGATTTTGTGAATTTTTTTATCAGTTTTAAAAAGAAACCATACAATCTTATAAAAATTATAATCGAAAAATATCGTTTTGCTTTTTTTAAATAACATAAGATCCATCAAGAATTATAGAAACTAACCAAAGGCACAAATGGACTTAAATAATCGGAGTTTTAATTATCACAAACCTGTAACAAAATCGAAAAATCAGAAGAATATTCCTAAAAGTCATAAATAAATGAATCATGAATCTTGATTAAGTATCGGAAAGTGGCAATCGTTGTTCGTAATCAATCTTTCAGCTCAGCCAAAGACAGCCGTCCGTTTGCTCGTTTCTTTTATTTAAAAAGCTGCAATTTTGAAGAATCAGAGCTTAAATCGATTTTTAAAGACATGCTGAATACATTTACATATGTTTACCACAAAATTGTCTTTCTCCTTTTTTGCCATTTACATTAAAGCTGACTTATTTAATATTTGTCTGTCTACTATTTAATATGGTTCTATTATCTATATTGTAAATTCAAGTAAATACAAATTTCCTAAAGCCAATGCTGAATCCGCAACCTAGTGGGCTTTTTATTTTCTCTGGACATAATGTTTTGAAGAGTTTGACTGAAATATATAGCATAGATATCATCTTCCCTAAATGTTTGATTAACATTGGGTTACGGTCCGACTTTCAAGTTTCTTGCTTATGACTGGAATTTGTTTTTAAATCGAACAAAATCTTTAACAAGTGGGCTTATTTGTATTGCTATTGGACCCTGAACTATGTTACTAGTTTCAAGTCTACTTCTCAATAAATCTAAACCTGCCTTCCACAAAACTACAGCGAATATCTTAATATCTTAGTAAATTGTCACCACGTTCTTTATTCCAAGTTTCAAGTCTCTATCTCACCGGGGAGTTGCACAAAAATCAATTCATGGAAGCAGAAGTGGTAAGTAAGTTCGTCTTGAGCATTCACTTTGGAGCTCAAGACAAACCTTTATGGCTAGATTTTCCCTTGCGTTTTAAATTTATTTTCTACAAAAAAAAATTCAACCAAAGCCATCAACACTTTGATGAATCCATTAATATTCCCGGTAGCTGGGCAATAGCCTTAAACTGTAACTATAAAGAATATAAATCAGTATAATTAAAATAGAAAAACCATATTATTTTTAGAAAATAACGTTTGAAAACCATTGCTAATCGAAATATTTTCACACATTTTTACAAGCAATAGCAGCCATAAAAAAGCGATCATTAACGGCCTATGAAATTAATAATTAAGCATGCGAATAATCGTTAAATATCAAGCAACAACAGTGAAACGGAAGCTAAAAGCCTATGCCCGCGATGTAATCGATTAAAACCAAAACAAAGAAAGAAAAAAAATACATTTACAAGCAATACGTTAGAGAAACTAAAAACTACGCTTCAGAATGAACTTCGGAAAATATGCCCATTTAATGGCAAAACGAGTTGATTAATAATAACGCTACGCACACTAATTCACATACAACAATGTGATGCCAGTTGGGAAAATTTGAATTTAGTACAAAATAAATTAACTATAAAATATGCGTAAACAAAACTGTAAACTGCTTTTAATTATAGTAGCAATTACAGATTCAACACGCCTGATTTTTATTGTGCCTCCAACCGTATGCACCTGTGTGTGTGTGTGTATTAAGTTTCTTCACTTCTGGTATATATTTTTTCAACATTATCTAGGTCTAATTTCTCACACATAAACTTTAAGCTATTAAGTCGACTAAAATGTGCTAAATGATTGCGTAGCCAAAGCTCAAATTTATAAATAACTGATTTATAGAGCATTGCATTGCACGATTGATTGATCGTTTGATTGATAGGCCGACAAAGGAAAAAATTTTTATACATATTAGATATCTAAATAACGGAATATGATAGTAAAAAATATATAACAAAAGCCGAATATATTAATTTAGTTTTGATTCATTGCTTTACTTGTGTTAAATAACAAAAATAGGCCAACTTGAAAAGCTCGAATATTTTCAACAGAATTTATGCATTGATGAATGTATGCAAACCTTGCACAAGCTGTATTAGTTGCGCGTATTTAATGAGATAAAAGTATCCACCGCAGGTTACATATATTAAAATTTGTTCCAAGAATCTATTCGGAGTCAGCAAGACTCTTACAGTATGGCGTTTGTTAACATGAAAGCATTTCAATCGAATGCTTCCTTCGACAAATAATGAAAACGGCCGACTCTGACTGGAGTATTAAATATAACTGGGAAATATTTCTGTTGAAATTCGACCTCAAAAACCTTGCGTTTGATACCCATATTGGCATATCTCATTTCATTTTTTTTTAGATTTTTAGTTATATGGCAACTCCATAAAAAATAATTAATAACAATATATATTTTAGATTTTTAGATTGTTGCAAACTTAACACAAAATTTCATAAACATGTGTCAAAGTGAAATATCGGATATTCAAAAAAGTAAAACACTACTTGAAAATGCAACATGAGATTTCATTTAATACCCATATTGGTATACTGCCTTTCATTTTTAATAAATTTCAAATAAATGGCAAGGCTGTAAACTTGTATACCGTAGATCTTAAGTTACATAATATCTTTAACCAAAAGTTTATCGAGATAAACGAATACTTCGAAAAATATAGAAACATTATTATTAAGTGGCAACTATATTTTGTAAGCTTACATTAAAATACTTTTTATTGAAACACGACCTAAAATACTTTGCGTTTGATATCCACATATTTTAATTAATTTAGTTTTAATATTTGTATAGGTGGCAACCTCAATAAATATAGAGTCGATGTTTGAGCTTGTAATGAAAGTGGTGGTGATAACTTATATAGATAATTTCATAGATAACTTACAACCCCAATAAATATCCTGAGGCATAAAACTTTACTAAGAGAGCTCAAATTAAAGCTGATAAACTACCCTGCAGCAAAATTTCGAACCAGTCAGCAAACAAGAAAATCTTGGTCTACAAATCTTGTGACTCTTTCTGTATTGGTTACAAAAGCAACATGTAAAAGCCAATCGGATGTCGATAATCACTCATCTACAACTAGAACAAACAACCATTCGAAATAGAACCGCTTGAGAACAAGCCAAATTGAAGCCATCTAAGAAGTGTCCGAGTAGAAGCGGTTAAAAACGAGTTGCCAATGAAATTTTTTTATTTTAATAAATGTTTTTTTTTTCTTCATAGAAATGTGGCACTATTTATTTACAAATAAATATTTTTCAATGAAAAATATTAATGTTTCTTATAATTCGACATACTATGACGCTTATTCCACTGTTTTTGCTTGTAAAGCGGCGATCACTTACAATTTCTAGGAGTAATTCAAATGTGATTTAAAAAACTGGGCCATTGGAAAGGAACCTTGATGTTCAGTAGTACTAAAAGCAGAGAAACAAAACAAAAAATTTTCATAAATCCATAAAAAAGTTTAAAAAAATAAAAACGTTTTGCCAAATTAAAACACGCAAATAAGGTAGCCTAAGTTTTGGCCTAAACGAATAGTATGTATTCAATCGATTTTTAAAACTTTATTATTTGATCGAGTTCTTTCTTACTAAGAAAAGTTTGAAGAAAAGTATTATTGTTGTTAAATTATTTTCGCTAAGATATTGCTTATTATATTTTTTAACGATTCTCTTAAAAAGTGGGTGTGGTAGCCTAGTCTTTTGCTTACTTTTTTCGAGATATACCATCATTCTAAGACACTAAGAACATTCTCTTCAAAATAAGTAACAATAGAATTCAGCTAAGCTCCAGCTAAGCTGGGGGATAGTTCAGCTCAAAGACCATTTTTTGTTAAATTTGCTTAACTTTTAATATTTCGTATCGAGTTTTCATTACAGCTGCGGTTCCTTTTAGGGTTTGGTTTTCGAATCGAATTCAGCTTTTGTGGTGGTTTCTGTTCAGAAGCCGGTTTAAGTTTTTGTTGCAGTTTCACCTTAAAAATTTTTCCCAGCTCTGTGTTTTTTACGGTTATTATTACGGTTGAAGTTATTATTACGGCTAAAGTTACAATTTTTATTTTGGTTAAAGTTTCATTCGCGTTGCGGGTCAGATTTGAACTGTAGTTTCGTCTTTGATTCGTTAACCGGTAGTTAAGTTTTCGATTCTCGTTGCCCTCAATAGTATTTTTTTTTCCGATTTTTTTTTAAATTTGTACAATAAAAAAACCGAGAGCATATCTCCAAGTGTCAAATTTTGACACATTAAACCAATCGAACCTTAGGAAGACTTAGCCAGCAGATTGCTGACAGGACACTTGTACCAATGGGTGGTAAAAATGAATAGAAATAGTAGCTTCAGCTTACAAATAATGCTCTTGGTCTAATGGTTAACAGAATGTGCCAAATTCTTCTGAAGAAGAAGTCAATAACGGATCTATGAGACAAACTAGTATTTAATAAAAATTACGAAAACTATAAACAATAATAATGTTTATAGCAATTACTATTCTTTATCCTGAGCTCATTTATTGTCGTAAGTATTATAAAAAAAAATGTCTTCTTTCTTCAATAAAAGTCAAGGATAAGAGACTTATGAATTTTCGTCGACTTTTCCCACAGTAATACCTTAAGGCGTGGGGTATATTCTAAAAACCTTAAACCAATTGGATGCTTTTAACTCCTACACGATCTGCTGGTGGATGCGAACGTTCCCGTATATCTACATATATTAATTTGTATTTGCATATAAAAATATATCTACATATATATGTATCCGCTGCGATACAAACGTCTATGACAAAGAACGTGGGCGTAATTGAATGTTGATTCGACAACATAAATTTCAAGAAACACTCAAACTGTCGATAAGCTAAAGCACAGCTGAAAAAATCACAAACGCGTTAATAGCCGATAATAACATTGCGATAAGCTATCGATTGAGTGAAAAGTGCCATAACAAAAAAATGTCAGTGACAGTAATTTCAGAAACAAATACAGCCAACTTTTTTGTCACTTTTTGTCTGGAATGCTTTGTAACATGGCAGTAGGCCAAGCTTGTAAAACGCCAAAGTGTCTGGTAGCGAAATTTTATTCTGTTACTGACAGAGTGAGATATGTACAAACACACATACATACATAACACTTATAGATATATAAAAACCTTTGAGTGTTTAAGATTTTTTTCTGTTTCTTTTTTTTGATCTGAAATCGCACTCGTTGTCATGCCGTATTTCATCTTAATGGCATGTTTGTAGATCTAGAGCAATGATACAAAAACTATCTTGAATATTTAATTTTTCGTTTTCATTCAATATAATTAATATGCGTGTAACATTTATAAGTCATGCACTGCGTTTACTCAGAATTCTTGCTTTTTTTTTTTGTTTCTTTTTTTTTATCAACATAACAGTGCTCGATTTATGCGACTGACCACTTAGCGGCTTAAATATATAGGTTCAACCTCTACGTACACTTGTACCAGTTGGCCCTGCTAAACGACTACAATTATTTTTGTTTGCTTTGTTGATGTTTTGGCTTTAGTTTGTTGCTGTTAATTATGTCAATATGCGTGTACGTTTTTAAGCATATGTTTCGCTGCAGCTAACGTAGCCCACGACTCATTTGATGAAATAAAAAAAAAAATGTTATGATCAAATATGAGTAAACTCTTTCTGAGAGGTATCTTTTTTTTTTAGAGAGGGTCTTTTAAAGTAAGCAAACAGCTTCATCAAACTCGCAATAGTACAGCATAAAGGCGGAGTAATTAATATTTAAATAGGGACTTAAAATATTTTAAAATTAATTTCGGCTCACCTGATGGTAGCTGAAAAGAAAGTTAATATACTGCCCTCGCAATTTGGGCATTAGGAATACCCGTGGTAAGGTTTGACTGTGGTGATCACCGACCAGAATTCACGACCGGAAATTTGGAATGGTTAAAAAAAGTTCTCTGTGAAAGATAATAGATAAAAGATAATGAAGTTTATCCTACAGAGGAACAAATCAATTGAACGCCACCATTGGTATTGCCAATTGATGTTATTTATCGCCACCAAGTTGTGACTATCTTCGTTTGATATATTTTAAAAGACATATACTCGTATAGATAATTTTTTGATTTGCGAAAGAGCAATTGATTTTCTTTACTTTCTTATGCCCGAGCTAGCTAAAAGATATTTTGAGGAAAGCAAGATCAACTTGATAAAATAGAAAAGTATTTTGATGTTTCTTAGCTTTTAACAATTTAATAATTGTCGGCATCTGGTTCTCCTATCCCGGTATCTTGGAATTAGTCTCGGGATTTCTGTGTTCGCTTTCCTCTAATAGTTTAACGCAAAATAAAAGTGCAGAAATTATTTGAATAATTGTCTGATCTTTAAATGTATAACAAATGGCTTAATTTTTCAAATATTATTTATTCAGAACGAAAGTTGAAACCCAGATATCTTATTTCAAAAGTTTTGAACCAAATTTTTTGAATTGTTCATTTTTGTATCATTTTTGTAGAAAAACTTGTCCTAAGCAGACAGATTTAATAATGAGCTCAACTTTTTTTTATACAATCTATATTTGTGTTTGTCGAATATCACAAAAAGTCTGTGAAACGGAGTTGCTATTATTGTTGTGACTTTATAGGGTTGAACCAATAGTCACGGGCACGTAATAGGAACTTATATATTACCTGATTGAAACCAAAATAATAATAATAATTTGTTGATAACAGACAACGTTCCGTTGACGTTATAATTACTAGCAGAGTGCTAACTGCGATTTTCGAGGAAATTTACTCTTTAACTGCTCTTTTTAACATATTGCTTGGCTTATGGTGTCAGTGGGGGTTGGTTTCCTATAAATTTCATTGTTCAACTTATCTGTAACTTTGTTCATTGATAGCTCATTCCTCCATCCTTTTCAGTCTCTTTTGTGAATTTAATGTTTCCATGTTGCCTGTTTGGGAATTTTAAAATAATTTTTTCGGTGTTGGTAGTCAAGGCACAGATGACGTCATCAGTGTACCTAGCGTAAATTACCACGTCTAATTCGGTTTTCAAATTCTGCATGTAATTTCTTTCAAGCTCTGCATGTATACTTCCATGAGAATGGCCGATGTTGTGTTTCCCATTCTAAGTCCGTTTGCTTGTCTATAGATTTTGTTGTTGAACTGGTAGTAGTTTTGTTTTAAATTTGTTTTGAACACAAACTAGAAGCAGTGGAAAAGGGGCATGGCACTTCCCTGGCATACAATTTCAACTGCATTTGTATTCACCGCACCTTCGCATGAAGCATGAAAGCTATGATGTGACTTTAGTCATTCTTTACGCCTTTTCAATAGCTGCCTTAAAACCTATACTTTAGCTAATATTTTATTAAAATACTCGTATATTTATTACGCAGCATTTTTCAACATCAACATTGATTTGGCAAATTGATTATTATAGTTTGGTCAAAGCATGCGCGCAACTAGTTTTTCTCAACAAACAAGTGAGTTATTCATACACCATATCTATTCTCAATATAAATTGCTTTATATAAATAAAATACAAAAAGTGCGAAAATTATTTAGCTTATGCGATGCATATTTAAAATATAATTTTTCTAAATGATTTTGTTGCGCATTGCCGCCTAAGCGTCTGTATGTTCACTAGTTTGTCAGTTTTCCATGAATTATGTCTAATGATGATGGCGATTAGGCAAATGGTGTGTGTTGAATGCGTGTTTGATTTAAACAGATTAAGCGTAACTATTCGGCAAATAAACAACAAATCATTGAGTTGTTTGTAAAATGCGACAGCTGCCCCCAGTTAACTTACAAAAAACGGGCACTGTGATCAATACATTCATTTATAGGTTGTTATATTTAAATGCGTGTTTATTTGTTGTAAACTATAATATATACGTATTGTATTTTATTTACAAAATATTTTTTGTAAATTTTTTGTTGTTGTTTTTCAGTTCGTAGCGCAATTAATATATTGCAAATGCTTACAAGCGCACTAACGAAAGGCTTAAGCAACGAACTTTAAAACTCGCTATCTGTTGTGTCTATCGCGCTTAGTGTCAGCAGTTTGCGCAAAATATATTCGCAACATAAATTATGTTTAAATTTATTGAAAATATGAAATCATACAAATATGCGCTGTCAATCGTTGAATGTGTTAATTCTTATTTTGTTGTAACAGTAGGCAATATACTACCATTTATTTCCAATGGGTTTCATAATTATAGCACATTTGAAATTTACTTGTTTTAAATATTTATAAAAAATCACTTTTATCCATATCACTTACTAATTTGTGGCTCCAACGCCCTTCAATTAAGTTCTCCCACCAGTTTTGCAACTTATTGATAACTCGTGGCCTTGCCCATTCATATAGCTGTAAGTACGCAAGTGGCTAGTTTATCGTTTTAGATCCGTGCCACACAGGAACTGCTAATAATATTATCGACCTAGTTACCAATATGAGAAATTATAAGGTCTCCACTTACTTAAGCCACTTTCTCAAATACCGCTTCAAAGTGCTCCTTGAACTAACTAACTATTTTGAGTGCGCCTTTGAGGTGATCCAACAATCCGCCAATATCTTTACATATAATAGAATTGTAACAGGTCGATGTCTGTACATTGAAGATATTCAAGAAAAACTGATAGGAGGGGTCGTTATTGGACCTGCGGAGCCCAAATCTACAATTTTTAGATTTTTTGTCTGTCTGTCTGTCTGTCCGTCTGTATGATTGTGCGCGCATCACGCAAAAACTACTGAATATAATTGCATGAAACTTTAACCCTTCTATCACTTAACGTCTAACTTAAAATTTAGGACAACTTTTATTTGGATATCTCATCCAGTTCCGGAGTTATTGACCAAAATGTGGGAAAAATGTGACCAAAAATGTGGTTTTTTTACCATAACGCCCGCGTCACACAAAAACGACTGCATAGAAATGAATGAAACTTTCAATAATCATTTTCTAGACGTCTCTCCTAAAATTTAGGATATCTTTCACCTCGATATTTAACCCGGTTCCTAATTTATTGATCTAAATGTGGACCCAGGGTGACTGTATGATTTGTGCTTTTAAAGCGGAACAAAGTTCGGCAGGTCAGCTAGTTTAGAATAACATTGATACAGATCGTTTGTAACTCCCTAGTACTACTTGCGCCTTATGTCCAGCTCTAGTCCCATATTATTCAGCCATTATTTAATTTTTCCTGTAGGATCATTGCACAATGCACTAGACCTGCTAGTCTCATGGCAACCACTAATAGTATCATCTGCGTTTCCGAAAATTTGTATGTCTTCTCAAAGATCTATCTCTAACGCAAAAGAAAATCCCTCAGGAAAGCAATCAGTGATCGGGTGCACTTTATCGCCTTCATCCGTTGTTGTTGTTGTTGTTGTTGTTGTTAACAGTGGCCTTCATCCGTGTTAAAGCGTAGTTGCTCTGTATTTAACGTAGCTTTTACTGGAATTCAAAGCGTGATCAGTGATCAGAGTTTCCTTTTATATTTGCCTCCGTGGATCTTGATAAGCAAAATCCAAAATAGTTTTCATAAGCAACCTTGGCCTATTTCTGCTGTAGACGCTCGGTAATAATGCGTTCGAAAATCTTTTGCAGAAAATTTTTTATGCAAAGCTTTTTGTATGGATTAGGATTCAACAAAAAGGACAATCCTTTGTCTTTTCCATGAGAGATTATTTATAATATATTTGGCACTACATCCAGATCTGTATATTTATTATCCGAAGCTCTGGAATTAACATCCATTAAATCTTACCCTGTGACTCTTAGAATTCTTCAACCTTCCACGAAGTGCTCGATTAATACCGTACAGGACTCGTGTTTTGGGAACAGTGTTGCAATTACACGATTTATTAGTATAGGACGCGTTGATTGTTGTGATATCTGTCTTTTAACTTTGGCCATCACCGTCCTGTAAGCCAACCTCCAATATTAACAGTGTATCAGCAGAAATTCTATTTATTGAAGAAGCACTCATTTTTTATTAGAGCAAAAGAAACGAAAGACATACTATTCAAAATTTTTGTCTATCTGTCGATATGTTTGTTCGAACATCACAAAAGAACCGCTTTATACATCTGAACGCTATTTTCACCGATTCGTTGCTAGATGAGCCACTTAAAGTTTGGGATTCATTTTAAAACAAGAAAATATTTTTTAAAATCCGCAGTCTCTATGAAACGGTCTAAATGCTAAGTGCTTTTGAGCCAGAAAAATTAAAATATAGCTTTATAGTAAATACTACAGGGCCTGACATGCTTTGTCCTGCCTATATTATATACTTCGTAGAAATAGTTGATGAGTACTATTAATTTTGATATTATCGGAAAGGGCGTCATACCACATTTCCCCTTACCGACATTTTTTCTGAAAGTGGTAGAAATTAACCTCGTATTACTTTGAGACCAATTTTAACATTCTACCATGAATATTTGCAAATATGCAGTAAAAAAACCCCATTTGTATGCGAGGTGCCACGATCAATTCTCCCTTCCAACCCTTTTTTCTTGAGCTGTTAGAACTTGTCCTCCTTTAACTCCTTACCAATTTTCAATATTCTACCTTGAGTACTTTCGGATATAGCTATGAAGTATGTAAATTTTTATTTGTATGGGAGGGGCCACGCCCACTTCTGTTTTCCTCCCTATTTTTCTTGAGTTCTTAGAGATTGGTCTCATCTAACTTCTTAATAATTTTTAATATCCTACCATAAATACTTCCAGGGATATGCAGCACGGAAAAGCTCATTTGTATGGGAGGTACACCACCCACATAATCCACTGGTCCGGATTATGAGTTTAAACCTACTCGAGCTAAGCACTTAGCGACATATGAAAAAAAAATTACAATTTTTTTTACAAAATTTGCTCTGCAAATGAAAAGGCAACTTGTCGCTGACGAGATAGCAACCATACTTTTCAGCGCTTATAATTTTATCCGCCGGGTTATTTTTTTGTTACATTTAACTAAATGATTTTTTGAAGCAAGAAAAAAATTGTATCTAGCATCGAAATGACGAATAAAGGAAGACCAAAGTTTATGCGAGAATTAAAAAAAATAAAAATTTTCGAAAAATCGACCTGAAATCTAAGAGCTTTTTTGACAGCATTTCTCTTTTTACATAAAATGAACAACATTTTTTTTTTATATGAATAATGACTACAGAAGCCGTACTTTACCACGTGCCTAGGATTCTTAAGAAATGACAAGTATTTATAAATCAGTTTTTCATTTGATTTACCTATTTCGTATCTACATATTAGCAAATCAATTAAATAAATTCTAGCTTTACACCTTCAAATCCAAATCCGTATTTATACAGCAAAATAGCTAAATTCATTGAATAATTTTACGCACAATTGAGCTAAGCTTAATTAGCTTTTAAGTACCTCAACGCAAGTGTACAGAAACGCTCAGATTTGTGTTGCTTAATAAAAATATTTTCACCACTTGCAAAATTGTCTCTATAGGCGTTGCCAGATTGCATTAATCGCACACAAATAACCCCGATACAAAGCAGAACCAAGAGTCTAAGTAATTTGTTAGTGGTGCCGATTTAACTTGACTTTTAAATTAATTTTTATAACTTGTGCTCATTTAAATAGCATTACAATTTACTAAGCAAATATTAGAATATCGTTTAAAGCTTTTACCAATATAATGGTTGTTATAATTATAGAGATATCCTACTTCAAGGCAGGTGATGTAATTCGCTTGTTTACTAGTCACTAACTAGCCAGACGAAATGACAAATAAAGCAACAAACACGGCGATTTGATACAGGCAAAGCAGTAAATTGAAAATGCATAATTAAAACTAGCTAAAATAGCGGATGCTAACGCTAAATACGGCTACGAGCAAGTCTGTTTGTGTGTGTGTGTATGCGTATTCTCGTACTTTTCGAAAATCCGTCTCGCCATCGGTTACACATACGCAACGTTGTCCGCATTTACTGGATTTTTTTTTTCTTATTGTTACTACACAATGCACGCTAGTCTCCACTATACATATTTGTCTGTTTTATTTAAGCTTTTGTTTATTAATTTTTATGCACGTATTTTTTTCACCTTGATCTAGAATTTTTTGTTTATTCCCAATAATTGATCTTTTAATGACATCCAATAGCAAACGCACAAGTAGGCGCAAACGAATGATGCAGCATTCGAGGGAGGCCACTCAAGGTATTTTGATGAGGGGTGCTGTTACAAAGATAAACAGCAACACGAAGTTTCATAGCATTTAAGTTATCGAATGCGTGAGTTTTGAGAAATCTTTCTTTTTTTTTTAATTTTTTTTTTATAAGACTTAAATACATTAATGTTGGTAGCTTAATTAGCATATCAATTTATTGTTTTTGTTTTAATCTACCTGACAACTTGCTTAGCTCGAGTTCGTGTTCATCAATTGCTTTATTTTACTGCATTCCGATAAACGAAATTAATGCACAGCTGGAGAGAAACCCAAACAACTGCAAAGGGATGCATGAGTGTGGGTTGGTAAAGTTGACGCATAGGGTGTCAGGTTTTTGAAATAAGCCTATATATAGCTGTGTTCAATATAAAAGTATTGAAATTTAAATGGATATATACATAGAAATGAATTTCAAAGTTTACACAAAGCTCAGGAAAGTTAATTAAATTTTAAATTAACCATCAAATTTAAAATGATCATCAAAATCTTTAAAGTTTTTGCAGAATTTCTAGAAAATTCTTGAGTAAGCAGTTTTTTAGACCAATAATTTAAATCATAACATTATACAAGTTAGAACTCGCTGAAAAATTTCCCTGAATTTCCACAATTTTTTTGTCGATGGTGTTGAGTGATTTCTTGCATACAACGCATGAAGAAAATGTAATTTCGTATGGAAGAAAATACTCAACAGCTTTGCCAAAAAAATTTCGAAATTCAGGGAAATTTTTGAGTGATTTTTAACTTTTAATTTAAATTGATTGGTCTACAAAACTGCGTACTCAAAACTTTTCTAGATATTCTGAAGATGGCTACTTTTTAAAGTTTAATTAACTGTCCTGAACTTTGTGTAAACTTTGAAAATTCTTTTAATGTGATTTCTGTTATGGAATTCGCTATATTTTAAGTGAAAATTATTAAAAATACAGCTTCTTCTTATTTCGTCGAACGATATTCAATTTAGTTTCACTACTATTATTGTGAACACAACTGGATATTAAACGGAACCAAACAATTTTCTAAGTAAAAACTGTGGAACTGTCTTGTTGATAAAAATTTTATTCGGAACCTTGGTAATTTAATTTGATGCAAACTATGTGAAGCAAAAGTTAAATCAACTCTTGAATTCATTATTTTATCCTTCTAACTCTAACAAAACTGGCTATGATAGAAACTCTTACAGTGTTTTGCAATTTTAAAATAAAATTTTTTTGTCACACAGTCTAATGAAAACACTCGGTAAGCACTTTTGTTAATGTTTTTAAAAGTAGGGAACTAGGCTACTAGAAATTTATATTAAGCATTTTTCAATTCTTTATTTCTTGAGCTTAAGGCCTTTTATAAATAAAACGCTTGGTTTTTGTGTTACTATTTATTTTCAATATTTCGACCTTAATCTGAGGTCATCATCAGGAGTATTAAGCAATGCTTTAAAGAAATAAAAAATTGAGATATATTTAATAACGGCCAAAAATTAACTTAATTAAACATTTTTCGAATTTTTTTTGTCATTTTAAAAACAGGCTTAAATTAATTTTAAATTAAATTTGGTTCGCTAATCTAAAAAATAATATGAATAGCTATAATAAAAAAATATTTGTTATGACTCATTTAACTTTAAAAATGTAGTGAAAATGGTCAAGAAAATTAAAAAAAAAATTTACTATAACAGAACACATTTACGGTCCATTGTGATGCCATGATTCTCAGCGGTAACACAAAATTTTTTATAATTACTCAGCGAATCACTTCCTAGACACAATAAAATTTCTTATAAGGCAGACATCAGTTTTCGAATTATTCAACTTAGAACGAAAATCATGCAAAGCAACACATATATGCCTTGTCTTGGCAACAGCTGGGTATTTGGGCAGTCATACTCCATGAAACTTAAAGAGCTATCATTATCCAGACTCTTAATGGTGAGCTACCTTAGTGTACTAGAAAACAGTATTAAAGGATCTGAAGACCTGGCAAGAGGGGGTATCAACACAGCGCTTTATTGGCTTCCAAAACAGGTTTCTATGAGAAATAATTTCGAGGAATGTAACCATGTCAAAAAGTACCAGCGATACTCCTCTCGTAGAAGGTAGTTAAAATTCAGGGATCTTGTACCTTCTCGTTAAGCGAACTAGTCCCTTCTTACTAGCATGGACCGCTAGTCACCAAGATTCGGACCACCTAGTTACAATACTCAGGAATCTTTCCAGAGGGTCCCTCACGATATTTATAAATTTTTCCCTTACAAGGATTGCCTGCTAATCAGCATATGCCACCACTTAACAGCCTCTACGTTCAAAGTCCTGGAGCAAGTCGTTAACGACTACGACCAAGAAAAATAGAAAAAGCACCTCCTTGTGATGGCCATGTTCTGTCACTTTTCTGAGCAGTAGCGCCTCTTCACCCTGCCATTAAAATCCTATGACAAAGCAGTCTATTGATGAATTTTACCAGTGTCGGCCCAACTTATAAACTTAACAAGGCATTGTTAAAACCTTTTCTTTGTCCTGAAAGGCTTCAAGCACAAATTCTTTGTGCGCGAGGGATATCGCTTAAAGTCTTACGAGGAATTCTGCTGCGGATGTGCAGATAAGTCGCTCCAACGAGGAAAGATTGATTGGTCTGAAGTCCCTGGGAGATACAAAAATACAGGTAACTTTAACCACGTTCCAAGAATTGGGTGTACAGGGCAACCTCAAGCATATGGCCTAGACTGGTTAGCTATATGTTTCTTAACCGCTGTCAAAAACAGTTGATATATATTTAAAAGTTGCAAACATTCAAAATGTGATTTAAAATAAAATTATCTTTTAAATAAAGGTTTAAAAAAACATTTATAAAAGCCTTGTATTGTGATTTTTGGTATGGGTTTACATGCACATACTTGTAGTTAAATATATAACGATTTATTATAAATTTTAACTAAAAATATCCCCTTTTAAGCTTTCCTTTTATTTCAATAGCTTATTGCTAATTCACTTCACGTTTAATTTACTTCCTGAGGGTTCATAAAATTGTTTTATTTTGGAAGGATTAAACTTTAAACTTAAAATGCGTGTGAACGTTTGGAATTTTTCTTCCGTATGTTTAGCTCAATTAAATTATATTTAAAATTTATTACTATTTATTAATTGTCATAACCAAAAACAAGTAGATTAGGGTCGTTTCCTAGCTGATTTCGACAACGAAACTCACAGGGCCACTTCTCAAGATATTTGGAAGCGGTTTGTATTAACTAAGTGGCTCAAGTTGAAAAACGTGTGAACGAATTTTTATAGCTTTTCACAATCACGTGAGTTACTTGGTTTTTTCCGTGCACATATTTTTCGTCTTCATTAGGCTTTAATTTATTTACTTACTTTTTAATTTTTTGAGACACTAAGAAACGAGTTGGGAAAAAGGGAAGCCTCTTATAGATTTTTCTTGTGAATATTCCGAAAACTGTTATCAAACAAGAAGCAAGCATGCGGGAGATATCTGAGCAGTTCATTAGAACTAGACATTTAAAAGAATATTTTACATTTGGAAATACGTGACTAAACCAAATTATGTTTAAAATTAAAACTAGTGAAGTTTTCGAGAAAATAAGCGTGGCAAAACGGGTTTCAATTATGAACATTAGAGTCGACTGCTCTACCCACTGAGCAAAGAGTTGTTGGAAAAATTCAATGAAAAAGCTTGCAAATATAAATGAAAACCCAATAAAAAATGTTAAACCTTATTCAGTTGATTTTTGAATGGAATGCGAAAGAAATTAGAAATTTTAGTAGGAAAAAGCTTAGAAAAGTGTTAAAAGCAAAAAATATTTTAAAATCCAAGCGCAAATTTTTAACGTTTAGTTTCTATGTAAACCAATATTATCAATGCGTTGATTTTTGATGACCCATTGATTGAAACCCGATTTTTTTTTAAGTTATTTTCTTTTTTTTTCAAATTTCTGTTACATAATTTTTCCTTTTTTTTTTGAAATTTTTTTGCATAATTTTTTTTTTTGTTGAAATCTAACTTCCTGCAGTTTGTACACGCTTAAAAATGGCAAACTTTGGCAACATGTAACAGTTAAAAAAAAATGGCATGACTTATTTGTACGTACAAAATGATTTCTTGTTAGTTACGCAGCGCAATTAAAAGTGCGTAAAATTTAATGAAAAACCAAAAAAAAAAAAAAATCTAAAAAAAAAACTTAACTCAAAGTTAGCTAACAAGGCAAACGAAGTACCATCACGTTGCTTAATTAATACCCGAATTTCCCAAACAAAATCGTTGTTAAACAATGTTGCAACATTTGCGGTGCTGCAGTTACCACATAGGCATGTATGTGTGTATATGTATGCGAGTTGAACGCATGTGAATTTCAATTTCAATTTTCATTTTCACTCATTGCATTGGGGCACGCAGCAAGCTCGTTTGTAAAACGTTTGCCAACTACAACAGCAACAGATTCCATGGCAATTAAAGCATCTTCACTATTTAGTTAGTGTACGTTGTTGTTGTTGCTGTTGTTGTTGTTCTTTGCGTTTCTTTTTTTTTGTTTGCGATTCATTAATGTTAAAACTACTTATGTTTTGTTGGTGTTTAATTATTTCGTTTACGTTTGCAGCTGGATTTGACTTGGTATTTTATTGGCGGTGTCGTCTTATTGAAATGCAAGCTTGTTATGTTGTTGTGCTACAAAGATTTATATGTCTGCGTGAAGGTATATACATACATAGGATTTATTTTTTTCGAAGCGTATGATTTGCAATTATCGCTTAACTTTAATTTCTTTAACTAAGCAGATTAAGGCGCTCTGACACTTGCATAATGGAAACGAATCTGCGAAAGGCGGTAATTGAAATGGTATATACGATGGGATGCATGCACCAGCCTATGTAATGCCTAGGATAATTTATAACATCCATATAAAATATTGCAAGAACTCAGCCCAAGCCTTATTGACAGAAAATCTTATTGTAATTTATAATCCCTGTTAAGTAGTCACACTAATCATCTTAAGCGATTAAATCAACTGGCACTAATCTTCATTGCAAACTTATCTTAATTGTGTACTTCCCTGAAATATGCATACTACTTGGCAATACCAGAAAAATTCTCATACCAGAAAAAGTTTTAAAGAACTCCTGCATACCTACATAGAAAAGGTCTATACTGTACCTAGTTTCAATCATTTTATTTGATTCATCGGATTAGTTTCGGGATTACTTCAAGCCACTTTTTGGCAGTACTATCTCCATTTCAGAATAATGTCATACAGTATTCTGAATATTCCCGCATAAAACTAAAAGCGAAACCGGAATCGATACACAGACCTAGTTTGAGTAAAAGCCGAAACCAACACCGAATCTGGCACCGAAATGGGAAGCTTACCCAAATTCGATTTTGAGACCGATATTAAACCGGGCATTGAAACCAAAACCGAGAGAGAATACTTACCCAGCAACCGAAACTAAAATCGGAGCGGAAAGCAAGTTGTTTTGTTGCGGTCATTAATAAGCCTTAGTCTTAAATTTCAAACAATTATTTATTTCAATGATTCATACTTAATGAATTTAATCTCTTTATATTTGCATTTTTCGACCCATTTTGAGTTGTGTATTTGTTGCAGTTGCTTCATTCATTTCATTTATTTCCGCAATTTGTTTTTTGTGCATTGTTTGCGATTTTTTTACAGTGACCCTCAAACTGCTCTTCAAACTACACTGACTCTCAAAGTGCTCAATCCTATCGCTTGATGATCAAACTTTAATAGTTTCTTTTTATTTATATTCTCTTAAAGGCTATTCTCAAATTTAATTTCTTTGTGATAATTTATATAAATATTCGGTTTTTCTTTTACAATTGTTACGAATTAGACAAAAACAATTCCAAATAAAAAGCGAACGCAAACGCTAAGTTAGCTGGCTATATGAAATGTGCTAAATAAAAAAGTAGTGTGGTCGATTCAATTAATACTCATGTATTTCAGAGAAACAAATAACGCCTGTCAAAGTCCTTCTAGCGTTTATACGAAGTATCTTCTACACTCAAACTGGTTTTGCACCTCAAGATTTGAAATTGATCATCTTGACCGAACTGACAAAAGTAGTTCCATCCACTTCTGAAGCCTCAAAAAGAAACATTACTTCTCAGTATATTTCTCTTTCAACTTAACTAATCAAAAATAAAGCTGACGGTATCGTTAAAAATAAATTTAAATTTATTATTAAAAGAAATATTCCAGCAGTAAAGGTTTTGAATATCGGTGGTGATTTTTTCGTCTTCTTTCTTACGATCAGAAACTTAACAACTTTGCCTCTACAACTGACTTTAATTTCGGCATCAATGTTTTTCTTGAGACCCAGATAATGATAACATCTTAATTTTTAACTGCAACTCAATTATCGATTTATAGCTAAGTTTCAACTAAAATATTTTATTTCAATTTCTTTCGCTTTGATTTTTCCCATCGCCGCTGTTTCAAGTGTGAGAAAATGAAGCTACCGGAAATGTTGGCCGCGTAACATTTTTGTATAGCAACATGCACCATACTTAATTACTGACATGCACACTACAGCTAGATACATACATAACTACAAACAAACAAAAATACCTTCATACAAATAAGGAAATATTTCAACTTGTACGAGATTGGCTTTTGCTGTAAATAATTAAGTGGACATGCTAAAACAATACTTAGAGGCCTCAACATTTTTTCAAAATATAAATATATCGAGACCTAACCGCAATTTTGGCGTAACCAAACAAAATTTTGAAAATCCTTGTTTTGACAATTATGGACAATTCCGTCAGCGCAACTGTCAGTATTAAACGAATTTAAATGATGCAATATTTCAATGTTTCATCTGTCATACCAGTTGTAAGTGTTGTAAAAGTCATAAACAGTTTAGTGTAAGAAAGTTACTATTGATAAACTATAAATAAATGGAGTAGGATGGCTCGAAAAACATTGTTTTTTTTTTTCGGAACGCTTTAGTAGTTTAAAAATTTGGAGCCCCTTCAACTTATGCCGAAAAAAGTGAAAAAAAAATATTTTTTTTTTTAAATTAAGGAAAATCTGAGAGTTGATATAACTCAATTTTTTTTTTAATTGACGTAATACAGACATTTCCACGAGTCTGCCTGCAAAAATTCAGCTCGATTGGATCACGGAAAAAATGTTAAAAATCGATCCAAAATCTTTCACACAGGCGGACAGACGGACACTACGAGTTTTATCGTTATACATAAAAAAACAGATTCTGACGTGTACATGAAAATCGCCGATACACGTGTATTTTTATTTTTTCTCCCCTTTCCGAAAAAGTATATTTGGTTCATAGGACAGAACTAAAGCTCGTTTTTGTAACGCAGTGTTATAAACCATATCTTAAAATATCACAACTGTAAACAGTGCCTTTACAAAAACAAAACCAAGTACTATTCTGATGTAAGTAACATTTAGCCTTAAGATTTTTATATTTGGAGACTAAAAGCCCTCTCCTGTCAAATTTTATTTATGTTGTTTGCACTAAAATGCCTGTTAGGGCTTGATATTATCCTACATCCAAAACACTTACATGAGCTGCACAAAGTAGGGTGAAAGATACCATAATGCCAATGAACGCAGAAGTAACACGAGCTTCACCACATCCAACCGATGTCCAGGCTGAAAGACAGTCTTATCCATTGAATGGTATAACTCTAATAGATCTAGTAAGTCTTACCATTGACAGATTCAAATAACGACTTTTCCTGTTTGCGTTCCAGCGTTAACACCAAAATTAAGAAGTCCACCGGTAGTGGCTTGATAAATAGTGGAAAATATTTCCCTTTGAGCAAGCGAGATAAGAGTTCTTCGGTGTTCAACTTCTTTCGCCTTCAACTGCCTTAACACAATGCTGACCATATCGCTTTCCCAGTACATGCTACTAATTAAGTAGATTACAATGGTAAACAAAAGGACTTCAACCTGTGCAATTTTACCCATGGCTCTTGGCAACTCTTCGTTATCTTAAATATGATTTCTGGGAATGAGCGTCGCTTGCGGGATATTGTTACTGCTGCTGTTTCCATTTTATTCAGACAGGAATACGACTTAGTTCATCGGAATAACCAGCTACTCTAATAGGATTGGTAGTTATACACCGAACCAACAGCCATGCATGTTGGGACAACCTAACATCATGCATTAAAGCATTTGTGCAATTATTTTAGTTTAGTTTTAATTTTTGAAAGAAAGAATAATAACAAACCCTCACAGTGGGTGTACAAACCTACAGCTGTTTGGATGATACCACCATCCCTTTAAAGATTTTTTTCCGCGAGTGAGATTATTTTCACTGGTAACTAAACGCTTTAACACGATCAGCTAGAGGAACTGCATAGCATTCTTATAGTCTTTGTAAACTCTTGAAGGAGTCAGTAAGTTGATCATTCGGTAGGTCATGTTGCAGGTATTTCCTAATGACATTTCCGTAGGTGACGACTACGTTTAAGAGGATATTAGCAGAGGTAGCTAAATCCTAATACAACGCAACTTGTGCAGGTAATGGGAACAGCTTTTAATGTGGTTCACCCCTTCAGCAACGGTTTAAGAGAGAATATTCACACACACCCTTTTTTCAACTCATACATGTCTTTCTATTTGGATGGACTTTCATAAATATCTATTGTTTGGGTTGATTTTATTTTCTTTTTTTCCGACAGGGTGGATATTAGATGTATATTGGAACGATTTTTCGTCATCCCTTTTCAATTTTTGTTTTGTTACAAGCCGGTTTCGGCGATCCGCCATCTTTAGTGTATGTTTTCGTTCTTGAAAAATCGTTCCAGTATACATCATCTATTGTTCGCTTCCTGATTAGGTAACTGAATAGACAGATTTATTTGCATACTGATTTGTTACCATTCTCATACAGGCTTTACTAGATTTTAATTTATTTTCTCAATATATTTTATATATGTTTTAACTGTCATCGTTGCTGATAGATAATAATTCATTCTTTAGTTGGCTATTATCAATTTCTTTCTATTTCTATATCCGTTGTTTTTTGTTAAAATCTTGTTTAATTGGTTCTACATGTTTAATTTTCAATCATTTACTTTAAATTTTAAATTATTTTCCTATTGATTTTTCGCAATTATTACCAAAGTTTTTCTTATTGATTGACTTTATATCTATTCCAATCTTCTTCTTGCCATCTACTTTAACTTTTACTATAAATGTCTTTAAAGAATTTACTGATAGGTTTAAATTTATTTTATATGTGATATTATCAATAGTTTCTTATCCCTAACTACTTTTAAACTGATTTTTATTATAGATTATTATCAATGCCTTTCAATAATGATCGACTTTGTTACATTTCTGCCTGTAACGTCATACTATAGCTTTTATATGTTTTATTTTTAAAGCGATTCTTTTTCCGTTATTATGTATTTTTTTCTATTTTATCGAATTTATTAAATTTAAATCGTTTTTTTTTCTATTACAATACATTCATTCTCTATCTTTTTTTAGCGTGTTTTATTTTCTATCACTTCTAAGAAATAACTATCTAGTTTACTATCGATTAATATCAATGTGTTCTAGTTTTATTCGAACATATTATATTTTGTTCGTTTCTTTTCCGGCTTAAGTCTTGATTTTTCTAATTTGTATCATTTCTTATAAATACTAATTTATTTTAATATCAATATTTATAGATTATTATCAATATTTTTATATGCGGATTGACTTTAGTACATTTTAGTCCAAACTTATATATTCTATTGTCGTTTTGTAGAAAATTTTTTTAATTTACATTCTCAAACGCGCTTTACAAACTCTTATCTATTTTAGTACCTAATTTCGGTTCGGTCGGTTATTATCAATTTCATTTTATTTTGATTGACTTAACTAGTTTTCTGTGCGATCTTCTCGATATCAATCTGGGGTTCTGTTATGTTTTATTTTCATTCCTTTTTTAACCATCCCCATCTGCTCAAAGTATATATGACCGATGATTTCTATAAACTTTTAGAAATCTGTGCTTGATTTTATGTCAACTTTTGCATGTTATGTCTGCTAACATCTGCCTTTTGCATATACCACTTGCTAAAGATCTTTTAATGGTTTTATATTCGTTAGCTCTTGTGGTCAAAGCTACCCTCCGGTGCCATAAACCGATATTATATTACCAAAATATTATAGTTATTGCTTCTCTCGCTTGCAATTTCGAATATTAGTTGAAGTATCTTTGAATCGAAATTTTTGGCACCACCAACAGTGGCAAGAGTGCGTTTAGCAACCAATAAACTCCGTGGCCGATCGATAGTGACGTCTCTCAACTTACACAGCTGACAGCTTCTACCACGACCATAGTTTATCTATTTAAGCTGTTTGTCGGTTGGTGGCAAAAAAAACGTAAAAAAAGGAAAACAAATTTCATTGCAGGCACGCATTTTCATTGTAGATTTCCGCACTTTTGTAGCGTACGAAGCGGTGTCTAGTAGTTTGACTAAAAATGCCGCATGCGTCAATTGCTATGTTATTGTGGCAAATGTCTGCTTGCGGTTATGGTTTCAGCTTCAGTTGGTGTGGTTAACATTGCTGTTGTTGTGACAGTGGCAGTAGCAGCAGCAGCAGCGGTGGCGGTACATTTGAAAAAGTCACGCAATAATTATTGCGACTATTGAAAGCTTCACGAGCACGCTCATGTTTAATATGTGAAGCTCATATGTGAGCGATTTGAACATACATATGTGTGTGTAAAAATAAATTTTTTATTTACTATTTAACTCATGTGGTCGGCAATGCTGATCACTAATCATACGTTTGTGGCTTCTCACCATTTGATAGTGGTATGCCGCTCGCATCTGCCGTGTCACAGCTGCATGTCTCTCTTCGCAGTAAGCATCGATTTGTTTGCGTGCGCTTCTTGCACGTACAACCGAACATATGTAATAGTGTGTTCGCACATATGTATATTTGTATGCTGGATCGTATGCCCGCCATCGTTTGCTTTAGCTATACAATTTATATGAATTTATTGGCAATTTTTCGTTTAAACTCTAGTAAGTAGTCAAAAGATGAAACATATCTGCCGAGAGCTATACATTTTTATACCCAGACTTCCAGAAAAGTAGAGAGACTAGATTATTTAATGGTGGAATAGGTTTGTTCGCAGTCCTAGGCAGTTCGATTTTCAAAAAAAGACCACTAAACCACTTGTTTTCTTAAAGTTTCGAACGAGTTATCTTACTACAATGTAATTAACTTTCTTTTCTTGGTTCTAAGAACTATGTTTATTGTCTGCTGAAATTAATATGTTATGCTCAACCATAATCTGTAGCACTCGTATAAGTTTAATTCACATACCTTGTTGAATCGTACCAAGTGCTTAACATCCAACATACTGAACCAATCAAAATATACAGAAACAAGTAAAGAAAGGGCTGTCTTCGAGTGTGCCGAAGACCTTATACCTTTCATGAATGCGCCTCACGGTTTCCAGTGTCCGATCCTTACTCACATTTAGTAAAAACTCGGCAAAACTGATCATTTAAAGATACATAGCCCAAACCCCATTTATCGCAACAATCGATTGTATGGGAGCTAATTGTTATGTAGGTCCGATCTGGGTGACTTTCACTGGACGCATTACAGTTAAAATATGTACCAAACCTGCAAAATTTTACCTTCCTAGCTTTTTAATTGCAAAATTTATATCCCAAACCCATTTATCGAAACTATCGATTATATGGGAGCTATATGTTAGGTTGGTCCGATCTGGGTGATTTTCACTGCACACATTACATGTATAATATGTACCAAACATGAAAAATTTTACGTTCTTAGCTTCTTAATTGCAACAGTTATAGGCCAAAATCCGTTTATCGGAACAATCGATTGTATGATAGCTATGCGTTGTATTGGTCCGATCTTGCTGGTTCCGACAAGTGATTAATGTTTTACAAAATGGCGGCCCCGTAGCAAGTTTCAGCGAGATATCTCAAAAACTGAGGGACTAGTTTGCGTTCAAACAGGCAGACGGACAGACGGACATGGCTAAATCGACTCAGCTCATCGCCCTGATCATTTCGGTTTACTGATCGGTGGGTCTATCTCTTCTTCTTCTCCTACTTACAAACATCGTACCAAAATTATAATACCATTTCATGCTCATGAAAGGCATAAAAAGGTCATTAACCCACGAGCTCTCGATGCTTAGGCCGTTTAGATCGTGATTCTAAAGAACCTATTTCTCTCTAATTGCAAAGATAGGTCAATTTTCTAAAAAGCTATTCCTAAAATAATAAAGACAACTGTGGCTTTGTCAAGACTTTATTTTATTTATTTAAGTCTATTGATTGCAATCCTTACAGACTATGATACAATATAATTTCATTAAATATCTTAAAGTTCTAAAAAGCTATATTTAAATTAATCATATTATCAACAATGGCTACAGAAAAATCCAAAGCTACTAAGTTACTTACGGAGTTAAACTCCCGAATAGCATGAATAATGCGAGCATTATAGGCATAATTTGTTCTTAGATTATCCCAAAAGAAAGGATAATAATTCCGGAGAGACCTCATTGGAACATTAAGTCGAATTCTTTCCAACAAGTATGGACAGTCAACAAAGCCATTGATAATATTATAAGTGAATGATAGGCACAGTATAGATCTACGATTTTCCAAAGTTTTAAGATTTAAAAGTATAAGGCGAGCAGAGTAGGATAGTATCGGATCAGAGAAGTTTAATGGTCGAAGAGCATATTTGAGAAAGACTTTCTGTATTCGCTCAATTCTATTTATATCAGTGATATTACTTGGTCTCCAAATGAACACAGCCTATTTAAGATGAGACCTAACAGAGGACGTATATAGTAGTTTGAGAGTGTAGGGGTCGGAAAACTCAATAGAATTTCGCCTTACAAAACCGAGCATAGAGTATGATTCAGAAATTTTATAGTTCATGTGGTTACTAAAAGAAAACTTACAATCAAAGATAACACCAAGATGCTTAATCTCATTAACACATTGAAGCTCAGAACAAGATATACTATATTTTGTAGCCAATATGTTACTAGACTTGGAATATAACACTTCAAGGTTGCTTAATGTAATATTCATTACATACATTTTAATCTGGATATGCTAGCGGCTTTCGGCCAGCAACGAAAACATCGAGTTTAATTAGCCAGTGAAGGGCTATGACCTCGAGTTTGGTTAGATAATGCTTAACGCGGCTAGTAATATGTCAAACTTTACTGCACTCCTCATCGACATAAATTCAGTATATACCTGCCAGTTTTCCCTTTTTTCTAAAAAGTTATATATAGCATTCTAGTGGTTTTAGAATAACGGCAGAGAAATTCCCTTTTTCATTGGTCTAAGTCTGATATTTCAACCATCAACATCAACATGAACAATGTCCACAATATTAAAGAAAATATAAAAATCCATTCAAAACGAAAGCAAATCTGTGTATACAATATTCAGCTCCAACCGCATTAAGCCATCTTTGCATGTTGTTGCTTGCACTTTGCACGCTAGCGATCAAGAATTTTATTGATTTGATTGTGTTGTTTATATTTGGCGATCATAGTGCCAGCGGCAGCTGTTGTCTTTTCAGCAGCCATTCCAGCTTACTAACTGTCCAAGTGTCCAATTTCTGTTCAAAGTACCTTACGAGCTGTCTTCAGCTGCGTACGGTTTGGCTTAATATGCGGCGCTTCAAATAAATATTAAATATATAAATAAAAAAAATACCACCACTAAATAGATAAATTCGTATTTTATTGTCTTTTTTATCTTAAGCGCTTCTGCAGCTTTAGCATTCTTCTTGTTGTTGTACGTGTGCTGTTGGTCGCACTTGTTGCGTGTCAGTACTGCACGTTTGTATTTAAGAGTTCGTTGCTTAAATCTCTTGTGTTTAACATGCTGAACACGCGTAGCTACTAAATGATTGAAGCGATTATGTTTTTAAAATTTTAAAATGATTTTGTGTTTTCTATTTTTTCTCATGTGTTTGAATAATTTAATAGCGAAACACATATATTAATATTTTATTGCAAATCATATGTTATTAGCAGGATTATATAATTATTTAGTATAACTACTATTTAGCAGTAAATTTAAAATGATGCGTTTCTGTAATTCAATTTTAATTTGTCTTTCATGATTATTATATAGTTTAGGTAATATTGAATATTTATAAAGAAATAATAATAATAATAAAAATAATAGTAATAAATTTAAACCAAATTTATTTTTCAGGATAACAAAACTTATTCCTAAAGTCTGAGAATGTTAAGTTCGACTGTGGAAGCTTAAATATTTTAGTGAATAAGATGTACTTTGAGTATTGAGTTCTTTAAATTTCAGTGCGTTCCAATTGTGATCGCAATCCCAATTTGGAACTCGCTGAAAAGGTGTTGAATGAGAGATGTATATGATATTGATTGTTGATGTGCTATATTCTTGGTTGGTGAATTGATTGGTTAGGCGAAACCCCTCTGACTGAAATTACTTTAGAGTCATTTCTATGTTTTACGCTTAGTTTTAATACTACCTTTGAGTTTAAAAATTATATGCCCTCCCGGCCTTCATATTACTGCGTTTCAACTGGCTCCCAAGAACTTAATTTTACTAGAACAATCGGACACGAGTAGCTCCACCATTTCGTACGTCCTTGAAGCTACACGTAGCATTATTTTCCGAACCCATCTGTGCTACATAATACGCAATAGTCCAGTTCCCGGCGAGCACTGCACCTAATTTTTATATGTTTATTCTATTAATCTTGGAAGGGCCCCTGACTTCCACGCCCTCTTTCAGCTTGAAATTGCTGAAAGGGTGCAAATATGTCTCTAGCCTCTGCGGTATCAAGAGCCGCTCCATACCCACCCATTTCATAGTAGGGAAACCACATGACGACCCCTATAAATTTATGGTGCTCGCTTTACTCCCAGCAAACAGGCTCAGTTATGGTTTCTAATGGAAGATACCGAAAAGCCCTTTAAGCCGCTACAGTAATTTTCGTACATTGCGCACCAGGGTTCAGTCTGAAAAGATAATAGTTTTATCTGCTATTGAAAAATAATTCAATTTTCCAAAATCGAAAACAAACTAAAGTTCGCAATAAAATTTTGGACTAAAATCTTTTTATATTATATTATACCTCTGATATACCTAAAGACATCCTAAAATCTTTGGAAATCTGATTTTTTGAACTTTAAAAAAAAGTTTTCTCATTTTTTTTAACTTTCTAGTCGAGTTTAATTAGTTAAACACAAAATTCCTCAATTTTGAAAGCTGAAATTTTTTTTTTTTTTAGTGGTAATGGAATGTAAAACCAACTTGTTTTTTTTTCAAAATTTGTATCGGTGATCAAAATTTAGCAGTTTTGTGTTTAACTAATTGAACTCGAGTAGAAAATTTAAAAAAAATTTGGAAAAAAATTAAAAAAAAGCACAAAAATTTCAAGATATCTGTAGATATATCAGAAATATAACAGAAACAGTTTTAATCCAAAATTAAATAGCGGAATTAAATTTTTTAAATTTTGGAAAATCGAAAATTTTCTAACATTAGAAATTTTTAAATTTTTTATGCTATTTTTTTTATACCTCTAAGTATCCCCTTTAAAAGTCCCAAAGTTTTTTTTTAAGCCGTAGTTTCCGAAATGTTTAAAAAAATTACTTTCTAAAACAGAAAAAAAGGTGACATTTTTAAAATGCATAACTTTTGAAAAAAAAGTCTAATTTTTTTCTTTGGCAGAACTTTCAACAAATATTATTCGATTCGAAAGGGGTCGAATCCAACTATGTGACGATTTCCCATGGAAATACCCACTTGCTTAAAAGCTTTTATTGAAAAGCTTATAAGGTGTGCATAATCTTATTGATATAAATTACACGGTTGAAGAAATATTGCCTTCAAACAAAAGGTTGTGAAAGAAATTAAAAAATCACTAATTTATATTTTTAGTATTTCTTCTTACATAGACATTTTGTAGATGAATTATAGGTGACATGATTATTTTTCGCAGAGATATTTGCTATTATTCTCGTCTATTATCGTTTCAAAAATCGTTTATGCAAAAGTGGGCGTGCTTCTTAGATTCGATGGATTACGTTCGTATTTCCAAAACCAATAATTAGTCTATCTAACCGAACTCGGCCAAGTTAAAAAAAAGTAACTCCAACTTTCTTTGCAAAAAGCTCATAGCTTAGCATATAATGTTCACTTACACTGGAGCTTACCCTCCCTCCAACAAACAATTTCAGCAAAGTCAACATTTAGTTGACATTTAGCGAGATACTTTATTTTGTTGAGTGACCGCCGCCTCTGTACCAGTGTGGCATTTTGAAAGAAACTGGATCAAACAGAAACAACGTTACACATTTAGATCAATAAGAAGCCATAAAAAAGTGAAGACTAGTTTTTCGCAAAACAAAATATAAATAACAGGAGAAATATATATTTCTTGGAAAGCCCGCAAGTAAGCAAATTGTGGCAGCAAAAGAAGACCACATCAGAGCGCAGCACACGACAACTGAGTGCCCACAACCTGCACACTGTAGGATGCCACAATATGCAGAGTGGCAGATGTTTTGCCGCAAAAAAAATAAAACTAAATAAATGAAAATAAATAATAACAACAACGAATATCGTTAAGAGCAGCATTTCTTTTGCTGTGCTGCCGCATTGATGCAAATCAGCATTGACGGCTGGCTAAATGCGACAACCAAATGTTTCATGCGCTTGCACCAAATTCGTGTATGTGTGTATGTTCGTGTATGCGACAAGCTGCAATGTGGCTCAGCCATCAAAGCTTTCAACTTAGGTATGCCATGCAACATGCGGCACGTCGCTCATGCAAATATGTATGTTTTTATGAGAGTTCATATAGGATTTCATGAACATGAATAGGAATTTGCCGCAAAATACGAAAAGAAATGTACAACAAAAATGCTATAATAACAACAAAACAAAAATAAAACTTAATGCAACTCAAGCAACAATAATGAAAAACTAGTACTCGATATACCTACTGCCATATATTTATATACGCTCGCCTGAATGTATGTATATTATTCGGTTGCGGCTTTCAATGTTTATTGTGGTTGTTGTGCTTTTGATAGCAATGAACGTACTTGAACTAGAAAAAGTAAAGAAAGCGAAGTTGTTGGAGTACAAAATAATGCCATTAAAGGAATGTAGGTAGGTGGGTTGTGTGGTCGTTCGGTCACTTTGGCTTTGTTTATTAATCTCACTGCATTATAAAAAGTTGCGAAGATGTTTTACGCAGGAATACAAATTGTGTGTTCAAAATTTTAATGCATAAACTTGTAAAGCAAAACAAAATAAAATGAAATTAATTAAAATAATATACAATAAATTAAAATAAAATAAAATAAAATAAAATAAAATAAAATAAAATAAAATAAAATAAAATAAAACAAAATAAAATAAAATAAATTAAGATAAAATAAAATAAAATAAAATAAAATAAAATAAAATAAAATAAAATAAAATAAAATAAAATAAAATAAAATAAAATAAAATAAAATAAAATAAAACAAAATAAAATAAAATAAGATAAAATAGAATTAAATAAAATAAAATAAAATAAAATAAAATAAAATAAAATAAAATAAAATAAAATAAAATAAAATAAAATAAAATCAAATAAAATAAAATAAAATAAAACAAAATAAAATAAAATAAAATAAAATAAAATGAAATAAAAAAATTAAATAAAATAAAATAAAACAAAATAAAGTAAAGTAAAATAAAATAAAATAAAATAGAATAAAATAAAATAAATTAAAATAAAATCAAACAAATGAAAATAAAATAAAATAAAATAAAGTAAAGTAAAATAAAATCAAACAAAAGAAAATAAAATAAAATAAAATAAAATAAAATAAAGTAAAATAAAATAAAATAAAATAAAATAAAATAAAATAAAATAAAATAAAATAAAATAAAATAAAATAAAATAAAATAAAATAAAATAAAATAAACTAAACTAAAGTAAAGTAAAATAAAATAAAATAAAATAAAATAAAATAAAGTAAAATAAAATAAAATAAAGAAAAGGCCGTAAAACCAACAACAAAAGAAAATAAAAAAAACAACGGGAAAGTAAATTAAAGAAAAATATATTAAAGATAAGGAATTTAAAAGAGAGGAAGGGGAGGAAAGGACAATGAAGAGGACAATGAAGGAAAGAAAAATTTAACTTAAGCACCAAAGCAATAACAAATAAGTAAATTAAAGTAAAGTTTTGTGGTTTAACTTCAACCCTTGGGCAATCTCCAGTTACATTAATAATACTTCCAAACCCCTCGTTCTTTCCTAAACTTATAACCGAGATGTAATTAAAAGAAAACTACTTTGTTATCGACGCATATTAAGCTCCATTAAGGCTTAAGTATTGAGCAATTAAAATGTTTGTACACTTAAGTAATTAGTTTACTCAAGCCGGTGGCTGTTTGTGGCCGGTTTCCTAATTGCCAGTAACAAATTCTTAATTGCCACTAAATTGATTTGACTCAACTTGACCATTAATCGCATATAAATTAGCATCTGCAAAAGCTACAAGAATACACAAACAAATCTCAAGTATTTCATATATGTATACCGCACTGGTATAATAGGAGTTGCTTAATAAAGGTAAAACTGTATATAACGTTGTTAGACAATCGGTCGAGTGCGTTGCTTAAGTCTTTTGTTCAATAACGGATAATGTACAATTTTCTGCAAAAATTGACTGAATAAAATACAAGCATTTATAAGTTCAACTGTATAAGATGGCTTTTTTTGCGGTCGAGTGCGTTGCTTAAGTCTTTTGTTCAATAACGGATAATGTACAATTTTCTGCAAAAATTGACTGAATAAAATACAAGCATTTATAAGTTCAACTGTATAAGATGGCTTTTTTTTATAAGTTCAACTGTATAAGATGGCTTTTTTTGCTGTTTCCATGATTGTTTGAGAGATTATTTTAGAGTTAGCATTTTTAGTGTTTAAATATGGGCGACTAAGGAAAATTATTGACTTTGAAGCGAATAGATAACTTGCAAAGTTAAGTTATACATCATTGGTTAAAGTCTAGAATTTTGTGGAGGTTACAGCTCTTAAATACATATCATACGGATAGCGTTTTAATTGTTGTGGAAAATATTTCTTTCATTGCTAAACACTAAGACATACTTATAAGAGGCTCATAGATCCTGATGTTTATTCGTCTTAATCCGTCCAAAGTAGCATTTTTACGCAAAACTAGTTCGGCATTGAAAATCAAGGCTGGTCTTGCTTTCGCTGTTAAAGCCAGTTCCTTCAAGACACGAACACCCAGTTCTGCAGTTATATCAATATTATCAGCGTATGCCATAAATTTCACCCTCTTCAATTAATTGTGTTATATCAGTTTATTTCTACTGCTCTAATTATCTTATCCAGTAGTAACTCAAAGCGCTGAGAAGTTGTTCCTAATAATGAGAGTTAAGTTAATTACAGACACCTTAACACATTCATTCATCTTCTCACAGCTCGTGCATATATTGGTACGGTGTCTGATTTTAGATATGTACAGCAACGCCAATTTGCATTCCTAGTGGAATTCGCTATGTAGCACTAACTGATTAAAGCTTTGAATCGGATTTTTTTGTTAGTGTTTTTCATGAACAAAATTTGATTCCCTAGAGTTGAAATGAACTTTTTTATTAGTGTTTTTTTTTGTATTTTGCTATTTACAATTCAACGTGTAAATTACAAAAATCTAAGCTCAACAAAGCTGTAAAAGAGAAGCTATAAAAACTCGAATAAACTAACACTACTTGAAATGAAGTGAAAAGTTAAGCAAAATAATGACAAACAGTAGCGAAATAGTGCCATAGACAATCCGTGTCGGGATAGACAGCGCCCATTTGGCTACTCAACTATGCAGTTGAGATTAACTGACAATTGTTATTTCTTTGCGTTTTTCTATGAATGGCTTTACAGCGCCCTGTACGAAATTGGTTGCGTAAACAAAAGTTTTCGCCGACTGAAGCCACATATCAATATATTAATAAGACAGGGTATCGGAAAGCTCAAAAACAGATCGCAAAACATTTAAACATATTCAAAGCACGCATATACATACACTCATTTTCACTATACTTTCGCCGGTATCTACAAACTATTTATTCGAGACCAAGAAAATAGACAGAGGTTAAAAATGATACTGAACGTGCCGCAAAACTGAATCAGCTTTCCCAATTAAAATAAGGTAAATGTAAAAAAGTATTTAGGACAAAGCATTTAACTTTTGTCTCCTCTTTTATATAGCATTGCAAAAACCAGAATTGTGTATCAAATTGCATGGAGCCACTTAAAACATGTGCCCAACTGCATCACTGAACGACCGCAGAAGTATCAGTTTCATCTTATAATAAAATTATATCACCTGCAACTGTCCCCTCTTAAGCAGTTCAAAAACTTAAGTATTATGAATGCTCTTCCTTTGAATGCTGAGGCTATATTTCTTGAGAGACCAGTTTAGTTATAATCAACGAATCTTTCGAAATATTATTTATTCTTTAACGACTCATTTCTTATCATCATTTATAGCGGAGATCTTACCGTTAATACGTAGCTATGGAACATCACGATATATTTCAACAATGACAGCTTAGTTTCTTTTAAAATACTCGATAAGGAAACATCGCTATAAAACAATCAAGAAGAAAATATTGACCGCGTGGCAAAAATATATATATATAGATATGGTATTCTATAAAATTCGTGTCCCTACTTATTGAAAAGCGTAACAAACATACCCGAAAGAACATGTGAGGATCACAGCAGAAGGCGCTTTCGAAGCAAAAAGCTTCTCCGATTTATACTTTTCAAAGCAATTCTTTATTGCCTCATCTATTAAGCTTTGTAAAGATGTCTTAACTACTAAATTGATCACTAAACCTTTCACCTCAAACGTCATGTTATTCTTCATGTTATGTGATACTGTTGATACTATAGTGAGCCGTCCTTAACGTTTGCCGTGATTTAGGACAACGTTGCAACGATAATCGGGCTAGTCGAAAAAGATGCTTGTTTAAACGAGAAACAGATCCGGGCCTTGTAAATTTGGGAAACGTTTGTCACAGTAATACAAAAGCAAAAAACACATATCTTTCAGCGATGACTAAACGTATCCAGGCTACATCCGGTTAAAACCAAAATTATCGGAAATACATTCTAGACCCTAAGGTATAATAATAATTTCGCTGAGAGGGCGGTATTCTTCCCCAATAATACCAAAACTTACGACTAAAATTTAGTTTTACCAATGTCAAACAGTAATGTGCTTCGAGAAAATTATGCCTTCATGTATAGGTCGGAAATAAAACTGAGCAGCTTAGATTCACTTGGTATGAGTCATCGTCAAAACGAAAATGTTTCCTTTCCCTGTAAACACAAAAAATTTCCATCAGGGTAACTTAAGTAGTTTTAATTTTTTTCTTCATTTTTATTGTCCTCTGTGAAACGAAGTGACGAGCGAAAAGACGCTATTACGTGCGGTACGTGTTTAAAATTTAATGAGGCGACGCGTATACATTATTCACATATATACTTGCCGTTAAATATATACACATACATATATACAAACAGACAAAGGCTTGCAAATGAACATGTATACTGTTATGTCTAAGCATAAAAAAATATTTGCAACTCGCATCAGTAAGTGTAGAAATTAATTGCTGTAGTTAAACAACAACAATAAGAACAGGTGTAAGTAATGGATACATAAGTACGTAGTTCGCTGAAAACGATACATAGTATGAAATAAAGGGAACTAAAACCTGAGATCTAAACCTACTACTGGTTTCCTTAACTATTCATCAGCGATCTATATAATCAAATCTATAATACCCCTACAACTCCACAAATTATTTCTTTAGTGTTATGCAAAATTCTTATGCAGCGCTTAATTAATCCATAGAGAAGGAAATTTTCTACTAGTCGCTATTTATTAATGAAACTATATTTCAGGATCCCACTAATTGTAGACCAGAGAATTTGTTTATCGAGAGAGTTCAGTTAACCTGTGTGTGATAAATAGAATAGCTAAGTGCTAATACTGATAAAGACTTCGTTCTACGGCTCACTATGGGGCAATTTGGGAATATTTGTATCAATTATTATCCGATAAGACAAAAGTCGGATATTGGTAAAAATTTGCAAACAACATATTGCAAAACATTATTTTCCATTTTTTTGGCGTTTTTTAATTTCGAAAATAAAACTAAATGAATATTTTTCTTAAAAAGGAAGTCTATTATGGGTCTTTCCAAATTAAATCGTGATATAGTCTTAATCGAGCTATTCCGATTTGAATAAAAAATTATGAAGAGTTTCCTTTTTATCATAAAACGAAGTTCTGCCAAAGAAAAAAATGAAATATATTTTCTTGTTTCGTAAAGTTATTTCTGTTTAATATTTCTGAAAGAAAAGAATAAACTTTCGCACTTTCAAAGGGTGTACTTAGAGGTATAAAAAAAATATTTTTAAAAATTTATTTTAGAAAATTTTCGCTTTTTAAAAATAGGAAAAATTCATGTTCGCCATTAGATTTCACTAACAACAAAAAAAATGTTCAGTCATCAAAATTTTGGGTTTAATTAGTTGAACTCGACTAGAAAGTTAAAAAAATATAAATTTTTTGAAAAAAATTTATTTAAAAAATTCAAAAATTTATATATTTGAGAAAACAAAAAAGCCCGTGCTGAAAATTTCGGGATATCTTTAGATATATTAAAAAAAAACTTGAGTCCAAAGTTTAAATGCGAACTTCACTTTCGACTATTTTCTACAATTAGAATTTTTCAAATGTATTTTTACGAAGGTCTAAGGTTTGATTCCTGGCACAGGTAACATCATAAGTGGTTTGAAAAAGCTTTTCAAAAAATGCATCTGCGTTCAGAAAGTATAAAAAAAGGTACACTAGACTGAACTTAAAAATATTGGAAGATTTGCAAAAAAGAAATAACTTCAAAATATTAATTTTTGTAGTTCTATTATTGCTAATTTTTTTTCTTATCACTGATCTCCTTTGAACTTTTCAACCATTAAAGTACCATCAAAACATAGTAGTAGCGGGTTAGAAAACACTCGGTTCCATAACTCTTTTTAAATTATTAAAATATGTATTATTGATTTGGGTGTCACTCATGTAAGTCGTACTGAAAAACTGTATACAAAATTTAAACTTGGATCTAAGCTTAAGTTTACTTTTTATTCATTACTTGATTTCGTATTTACAGTTTTGTTTTTCTTCTTATCAAATAGGTATTTGGATCTATGACTTAAACTGACTATGTGAGTACTTATTTTTTTAAATATTTTTTACTTAGCTAATGATTATTATAATCTTTATACCACCTTTATCTTTAGTTATAGTGCATAAATACTTTAGCCCCTATGTCGCACTTTCTCCATTGACTTAGATAGCAGTAAGACTTTTAATTTGCAGCAAATACCACACTCTTGGCTACACGCTTACATCGATATAGTCAGGGTCGGTCTTATGTAACTATATGAAGATATTATTGTCATCGACTGTATTAAACCCAATAATATTTAGTATAAAATATAAGAGATATCATTGTCAAGTTCATTTTTCTGGTATTAATGGTTTTTCAACTGCGGGCCGGTATGCAAGAAATGTGTAAATTACCTACAAAATCATAATCTGAAGGGCATTGTTGTTGTTGCTGACATTAACTTTAATATTACTATTATTAATCCGAACAACAATGGCACAGACCGTGACAGACAAAAGTCTACACTACAAAACAATTCCTTATAAAATAGTTTACTTCAATTGCTTTCTTTAAAAGAAACAAGAAAGGAAATCGAAACAAAAAGGTTTAACTAAAAGCTGCAGCTGGAAGCTGGAGTGAAAAACGATTCAATGAAAATTAATGGGATGCACAAAATTGCATAGCAAAACGAGCAATAATTTTCACAAATAAAAAATATGCAAAAATATCAAGAAAATAAAAATAGCAATAAATATTTATGCCTGTAAATAAGTCGGTATTTGTATCTGTTTGAAAAAGAAAAGCAGCAGCAGCCGAAGGAAATAACAGTGTACCGCATTTAAGGTGTAACAGCAAGCATAAAGCATGAATCGATGAGAGTGATTTTAAACATGACCATTTGCCATGTATTCACAGTCGTAGGTAGGTTTATATGTTCATGTGCAGGGGCGCAGTAAGGCTTCAAACAAGTGGGGACAATAACTATTTGCACAAAATCTTCTATAGCAGTATCTTCCGCTTCAAAAACCTATTTTCTTTTATTCCATTTAATTTTACTTTATTTTACTATAATTTATTTTATTCCATTTAATTCTACTTTATTTTACTTAAATTTATTTTATTTCATTTTACTTTATTTTAATTGGTTTTATTTTATTTTATTTTATTTTCTTTTATTTTATTTTAATTTATTTTAATTTATTTTATTTTATTTTGATTGTTGTTGAAGCAAAGCTCGAATTTTTATGTTTTATTTGTTAATTGATATTAGAGGAAAAATTACAACGTTATCCTCAGCGATGGTATGGGATGACATGATTCGAAGTGCCCAACTTCTCATCAGACCCCTTCTCGGACACTGAGATACGAACCCAAGTGTCTGCACCAAAGCAGCTGTTAGAGTACTCTAACAACTAAGCTATGATGCCCTGTAGGGTCACGATGCATTTTTTCTCTAATGTGCCATTTGCTTATTCCTTTTATACATTCGTTGGTACATATATTTTATATGTCAACTCAAGGAAAGTGGAATATTTTTAGGCGCGTTCATAGAACAGTTTTAGATACAGAAAGGCTTTTTCCATATCAACACTTCCGTGTTATTTGTTATGCACCCGCACTGTACCTGTAAAAAATGCAGCGTGACGCTACAGGGCATCATAGCTTAGTTGTTAGAGTACTCTAACAGCTGCTTTGGTGCAGACACTTGGGTTCGTATCTCAGTGTCCGAGAAGGGGTCTGATGAGAAGTCGGGCACTTCGAAACATGTCATCCCATATTTTATTTTATTTCACTGCATTTTATTTTTTAATTGAGATAAAATTGTTATTATATTTTGGGGTCAGGCGGCTGGCACACGACCTCCGCTTTCCACTCCTCTGTGTAAGTGCATGTACATGTGTTAGCAAGGGGCGCAAGCATTTGTGTCCAAAAATGCGTTTATCGCACACAAAAATGTTAAAACCGTGACTGAACTGAATGAGGCCGGACCACTAAAGGTCCAAGCTACACCAAGACACATAGAGCCGCCCATACAAAAAATCTGAACAAAAAGTAGATGATTACGTTATTATGTGCACATACATAGCTGCATCTACACACATGTTTGTGGTTTCGCTTACCAGCGACGTTTACACACCCCAGTTTTAGCTGGGCCATCGCTGTGAATACTGCACACACCCCAGCCTTTGTGTAGCGAAAATTATTTTATTTTTTTCTAAATAACTCCATATCTTTCATAATTCGTATTTTTGGTATTTTTCCCCCATTTTCGATTTTTAGTGTTTTTTCGTCTATTATTTTCGAAGTATTTATGTGGCGCAATTTAAAAATTATCTGCACGTAAATATGTTGCTTGTGAACACGTATTTGCAGAATTTTCTCTGTTCTCAAGTTTTTGTGTTTTGCTCTTTATTGTATCTGAAATAGTCTCCATATCGCTGGAGTGTCTTTGCAGCTATTATATTTGGTAGTATACAAGGCTGTATACTCTCAACAGATTCTTATTCCATACAATCTTCATCGCTTTCTCAGTCTTCGCTCTATGTTCACTGAGTATTTTAATAGTTGAGGAATTGTGGGAAGTTTTCCTGCTAATAGCTTGACTTCTTAGAAGATAGTTTTGGTAACCTCTAAAGAATATTTAAAATTAATATATAACTGGAAATATTGAATGAAAGGTGTTTATAAAATTTGTGTATATAAAAATTAGACCAGGTTCTTCTCAATTCCACCAAATTTTTGATTTTAAGTACATTGATAATATTCTTCTGTTTTTCACAGAACATGTCCGTGTTCTTACGGTAAGGCTTTTGTTTCTACTATAACCGTTGGATTGATTTTATTTATCATATTTTGAGAAGTTAAGAGACCGAATTTTGATTCATTCAGATATATATTTTT
The DNA here is from genome assembly GCA_949987695.1 of Merzomyia westermanni. NCBI lineage: Eukaryota > Metazoa > Arthropoda > Insecta > Diptera > Tephritidae > Merzomyia > Merzomyia westermanni. The sequence continues at coordinate 18,498,016 of OX465288.1, read as the reverse complement.
GACCATTTTAAAGTACGCTATGTTTCCTTAAATTGGTTTTTGAACCAAATTTGTGCTCATTTAAAGCCTTTGTATTTCTTGTGAGATCCGGACATGGTGGATAGCATCACTACCTTTTTAAAAATTAAGCTCACATGTGCTTTAATTTTTCCGTTAATTAAGCTCTAGTCAACTTGTATCTTTATTGAATATGAATTTTTCTCAGCGCTTCAAAATTTTAAAAAATACATTTCATTTTCAGAGTTTTACTAAAAGTTTTGATAGATATTTTTTATTCGTCTTATAGATGCTAGATTAAATTTTTCCACCTTGCAAGCAGAAAAAATTATAAGTGCTCACAATTTTGGGTGCTCTTTTACAACATTTGATTTTCAAAGGAAATTTATAAATTTTTTTTTTTTTCAATTTCCTCCTTTTATTTTATTCATAAGTCGCTAATCGTCTGCGAAAAAAAATGTTCTTTAATCGTTCTTAAGTGGCTCAACTTCAAGCCGAATGGCGTTTGCTTTGCACTTTTATATGAAACCGATGAAATTTTTTTTCTCTAGACGAAGAAGTGCAAGCTACATGCTTTTCAACTGACTAGATTTAATGATCAGCAGTTAACCATATCTGTCATTAACATTTATCTGGGAGTCATAACTTTAAGCGTGTATAGATACGCGCGGTGGGCCTGTTTTGCTTTCTGCGCCTCCAAATCGATCTTCAATAAGAAACGGGGTCTTAAATCGAAGATGGTGTTTTGGATGTACGAGGTGGGGAAATATATACACTTGGTGAAAAGCACATGAAGAAAAAGTAACTTCAACTTACTTCCTAAGCTTAGAATTAAGACCGTAATGCTCAGCTACACCCGAAATTAGACTTCCTTACTTGCTTTGGTTTACACACTCTACCCGTAAATGCAATGTCCTTCAAAAATTTTAAGTTTGAGTATTCAACAGACATAAATTAAAACTACAACGACAGAAAACAACTACAATAAATATCACCTTAAATAGTAATTTTTAAAGTCGTCTAATAAAATTCTATAAATATTTCCGGCACTTCAAAGTACAATAGAATAAAAAAACAATATAAATAAAAATTTGCTGAACGATAAATACACTGCAAATAAAAACATATCATCCAAACAAAGTATTCATGCTTTTATGCATCTCACAGAAATCGCGGGTTGCCTCGCAGATATCAAAGTCAACATTTTTTACAAGAGTGCTAATAAATTGATCTCTTCTAAGGCAAGGCTGAAGACGTTGCTGTAACTAAAATAAATTATTATATTACAAATTTATTTTAGTGGGACCTCAAAACAGCTTATGCTTTAAAATTTCCTCGTTGCCTAGTGAGCGAATGAACATAATTTCATTGGTGCGATCATAGCGTTCTCACCAGCACAGTCTCCTTTACATTTTCGCAGGCCCCTGATTTGAAAAACATGTATTGAGAATAAATCTTTTTCACTCATTAGTACGCCTATCAGGGAGCAGTACAGTTATTATTCCTAACATCGCCCGGGCGGTTAGATGACCATTTAAAGAAAGAATCTGAACAATCAAACAAAAGCGGGGTTGGGTATATTGAAAGAAATATACCCTCTAACTCACCATAAAGCGAACAATATTTACTGCCTAAAAAGAGATAAGGAAACAGCCTGCAGATTGCTGAGATTAAATATACAGCGTTTGACGTGGCGCTTGTCACGTCAAAGTCAGTTTCGGTTAGGCGCAACTCTAAACGTGCTTACGACAACTTACAAGCTTGTCCGCTTTGCTGTGAAGCAAAAACAAAAAACAGTGACGGCGCCGCTAAGTAAGACGGCAACAGCAATAACAGTGCATTAAGCTTTTTGCTTCAACCAAAATTAATTGATAATTCATAAGCGCATACGGCGGTGTTTGTAAGTCAAACCATTTTTGGATAGAAAATTGCATGCAGCTTTAGAAAATGTTTGAAGCAAACAAAAAATAACAAAAACAAAACCAAATTGATTTGCAACAAATGAAGAAATAAAATAAATATAAATAAATAGTGTCACTTGTGCGATCGCTTCGGGGAATAAAGGCGCGCAATGGCGTTCGAGGAATGGTTTTTTTTTACCAAATATTTCGTAATCAGTAATGAGTTAACACTGTGGAAATAAAATGATTGACTAAACGGTTTTTGCGCGTTACAATGCCATGAGATCGAATAATCAAAAATTAGAAGAAATCCCAACAGGCTTTTGAGGTAGTGGCATAAACCGTAAATGTCAAATACAAACATACCGTTAAACACCAGTGAAACTCTGAAATGTCAATTTTAATTTCTTCCACTCCCATCACATGAGCGTTTGAACATTGAATTCTGTTACAAATGTTTCACTTGTAAAGCTCAAGTGGACGAGTGTTTTCCTTTTTTGTTTAGTTAGTTGTGGCAATTTGGCAGACACCGAACGAAAGTTGAGGTTTAAAAGCAGTGATAGCCTTGGCTGCTCTAATGACTCCATAATTCTACCGATTCCTAAAGATAGATTGAAGATCTGCGACATGCCGGTGTGGTAGGACTATCCTTGTTGATTTTTTGGCGACTCTTATAAGCTCTTCAGCCGTTTGTTTTCTTTTTTGCTTCCCAAAGTCTTCTCCTTTGATAAGCCAATAGGTCAATAGAGACCGATGTATTTATAGCCTCACGGCTGGTTCTGATATAGTTCCATAAGCGGAGGCTTTTCTTACAGAGAGGGTCATGGCCAGGTAAAACATTTCATCCATAGCTCAGGGCCAATAATTGTTGTTTGTGTTGCTTTTCATGTGGCATTGATGCTTCACGGGCCTTTTCAAGTTGTGTACATAAGTCTGCGACCTCTTAAAATACTTCTAGTTTCGTTCTTTAAATGACATATAAATTAAAGCTGTTGCTCTAAGGCAACTAGCAAAACTCGTTTAGGTTTGATATTTAGTTGGTGTGGGTATTGAGTTTGATTTCCAGGATTAAAAACAGGGCGATAGTCCTCTTGATTTTTCTATAGCGTCAGCAATACGTGTCGCGCATGATTGATTGCCGGATCGAAGATTGAGGGTTTGTGCTTCTTTCTCACTTGTCCCTTGCATTAGTACTAATGCTTGCGTCTTCCATATTTCTGGGAGTAATCCATTGTTCTTCAAACTTCATTCTGCAAGTTGCAGTTCTGATGTAGTAAATGCGAATTTTCTTCGAGCAAGTTGATTTGATCTTCACTATAATCCCTTATTTCATTGTTCTCCATTTCGGTTGTATTTTAGTCATTGATGCTTCTAATTTTTCCTTCATATTGGCGAGCCTACGTGTTTTATCGCTACTCCGAGCGGTACCAGCAAAACCAGATGAATTTTTGCTGAGAAGCCTTTTCATGGCAGAAATACACTAGTTGGGTTGCTGATCGCCACGAGTTTCGACCAAGTTTTGGAAGAACTTTTCCAAAAATTGTAATGTTACCTGCCCCGTCTTGGCTCAGTGATATCTTTTATGAATATTTATTTGTGGATCTCCAGACTTCTGGTCCCTGATATATGCAGCCGGCAACTTACCAAAAAAATATGGATTATAATCAAGGAACTACTTCTTATAATAATTCTTTACTAAAAAACAAAACAGTGGTGGAAAAAAGTCTCGAGCGCATTTTCGACACAAAGACGCCTTTTAGCAAAACTTTACCTGCATCAGGAGACTCCGCACTATATTTAACTTTGTCGCAATTTGCCTAAGAACCATATATCAAGATGGTTAGGTTAGGTTGCAGGGCCTGCTAGTTTTCAAACAATTACACCTAGGTCCTAAAGATCTCTTTGTGATACCACATAGATCTCGTGACACCCTACTCAAACCAATTTTTGGGTTCCCAAAGGCAAATTTTGTCCTTTGGCTTTAGCCTAAATAATTCGTTGAAATAAATGAAAAAGGCGGACCCCTTCAATTCCAATATTTTTTACCACAGTACAGGGCATGCAAAAAAAAAACGCATGACTGTTTCAGACTCCTTCTCATCTCTACAGCTTCTGCAAAAATCATTGAAGGAAGTATTCATGACAAGTTTAAAGAAAACGGCCCATATTGCACCATCTATAGAAAAAAGTCAAAAGCAGCATACGAGAATATGAAGACGGAATTCACTCAACCCCTCCATAGTTTTATCTGGAAACATAATTATTATTTTTTTTTTTGCACAATGCGTCAATCTACTTATTTCCGTGACTATTGTTTTTGTCACTGTCGTCATCACTTGCAACAAAAGTTCACACAATGTACCACTTAACTATACATAAGCTCAGTGTAGCTCAATGGGTGAAATGGCAAGTGGAGATGAACACTTGAAGTAATGAATCTTTGCGAGTTATAGATTCAGCCTGTTGTTGTTGTAACCATACTTTTCCCTGCCTCATCAAGACATCAACCTCCGCAAAATGATATCAATCTGTTTTAACTAAAGTTTTAAGAACGTTGCAGTTTAAATATAATTGGACAGTAGCGAATTTGTTGTTGAAAAATTTCTGATGACTTAAACCCTATCATATAAACAAAAGAAAGACTCAGATAAGAAAATTAAAGTCTTGTGTCAGTATGTATTTCTTTAATGGCAAAAAAAATATCAAAAATTTGAATTAAATTTAACAAATTAGAAAATTAGAAGTCTGTCATTGCTGATTTAATAATTTTAGAACTGAATTAATTTCTTCCTTAAAACAGTTATTGAAGTAAAAAAATTAAGTAGTTAATAGTTACATGGGAAATTAAATTATCCTCAAAAAATTCCGATTAAACATTTTCATAATTTTGGCAGTTACAGAACAATCAAGCTTTAAACAATGATATAGTTTTTTATTTCATATTTTCACTTTGGCAATTTGACAAAAACGCAAAAATTAATGCAGAAAAAGGATATGCCCAAATTCTTAAAAGAAGTTTTTTGGTCTAAAAACAGTTATTGCAAATAACTGTGTTAAACTAACTTTGACCTCAACTGTATTTTAAACTGGAGTTGTTGTAGAGGTTTAGCTAGAGAAACACTACGCCTCCTGATATATGACGGACTGTCTCGGAAGCGATTTGGTATGACCAGTGCAACCTTCCAGGTCTTCTCACTCCGTCCTTTCGTAATGAAGGATAAGATGGGTAATGCGAGGTGAGAGGCATTATATACATAGATAAACTATTTAGTTACACGTCATTATTTTTGGGTAGTCTATTCGTCTCCTACGACAGCCATACCTACGTCCGGCATATTCTAGCACCCTAAGCAGCAGGGGTTGAAAATTGGTGTAAGGCCACGTTATTTCAGTACATAAAATAAATAAATAAAAACCTCAGCCTGGCCTCTCGTAGTTCCAAATTTTTTCCCCTTTTGTTTCCAAAATTTCCCCTCTCACATAATTTTTTATCGCACTCTCGCATGCTAAGCATTCACGTCTCTTTTCAATGGGCACACATATCATTCCAGTGACACACTCTTGCTCACGACCCTTCTATACACACACAAATTTCTGCCTCCTTTTCAAAAACTACTCCTCCACAATCTAATGAAATTTATGATTTATGGCGTTTTTGTGCGACGCGTTTTCTTTGACAATTTTAAGCTTCGAACTGTCAAGCATTTTTAGCTGAAACTCGTTGAGTGCACAAGCACAGCGTGCAATGAAAATATTTTCCTGTCGTTCCCACTCTTTGTTCGTTTCTATGGTGCCCCTCCGGTATATATTTTTCTATTTGTCGCGAACGTATTGGTTCAATTGTGGTGAGACTGTTGCACGTTGGCCCCAACATTTGACTGGTTGACTGCTTAATAAGTTTTTTATTTACTTGCATTTATTTTATTGTTGTTTCTGTTGTTGTTTGCTTGAGTGGAAGAAAAATTGCAAATTATTTACTATGCTTGAGCGATTAAGTGTCGCGGTTTGTTACTGGTACCCGGTGGTTGGCGTGGGAAAACCATTTGGGTGTCACAATGGAAATGGATAGTTTTACATTTTAATTATTTTTTTTTGTTTTGCTTTGTTAATAAAACGGTAATGCGACAGGTGGATTGGTAGTTATGTTAAGTTTTTTGTGATTTTTAATTTAAGCTAGTTAATATTTTAATATTTTAGTGAAATGATATTTGATTAGAATTGCCTTAACACTAGCTTACCGTAAACTTTTCGCTATTATTATTTATAAGACTTTGTTAAGTGCTTGCTTTGAAGATCAAAACATAGAGCAATTCATAATAGATCGGACACCTAAAATTATTCACCACGAGGCCTTTCAAATATGGAGAGTCAAGAATTCTCGACCAATATACCCAGCTGAATTCTCTCTTACTCCGCTGTGAATTAAAGTTTATGAAACCTCACTCGACTATGGATTTACAGAATGCGACCAAAACTTTCAGATAAATCTACCTCCATTCTGTTTGAAACCAAGTCAAAGGTTCCAGCGCAGCAAATAATGCTATCTTCAGCTGTTGGGTCGTGGTCGACGACAGTTAGGTTAGTTAATTATTTTGGTATAAACCATCGTCGAAGCATTGGTGCATTACCCAATGTCTTGTGATGACGTCTGTTAATATTCTTACCTTATATTGTTTGCATGGTTAACTGAACTTGATAGTCTGATGTTTGATGAGATGAAGATTAGTAGTGCAAGCGGTCGAGAAATCAAATCAACCATGAAGTTGCACGTAGCGACCCTTATAAAAGGTATGGCTAATATGCTTACTTGGAAGAGGGCCACTGTGTATAGACAAAAAGCGCCAGCCCTCGGTGGACCTAGGAGTTCACTATATGGGGTCCATAGGGTTTGAGCTTTTTCTTTAAATAGACATAAGGATATATTTTTTGCAAATAAAACTCAGAACTATACTCTGCTAAGACTTGTATGCCGAACAAAATGTCAAAACAGTCTGCAAATAAAATATATTATTGTCATCCAGCTATTTTTCGGGACACAGTAGGGGCCAAAGCGGGTTCGATGAAAGGGATTTGGGGTGTGATCTTTAGTCCTGATGCATGCTTCTTGAAAATTATTTACACTTGACTTTAAACAGCTTGACAGTTCAGTCATAAAGTGAAAAATTTCTACACGAACAAAATATATTTTTAACTCTCCCTTTACATAAAAATATCACACAATTTTAACACTATATCAATTTATAGTGGCAATGAAATAATACCGTCGGAAAATTTTAACACCAAATTGCTTCTGAGAAAAATTAAAATAACGCCTTTAGCAGCAAATTTTCCACATTGTCATTACTTCATTATAAATTCAGCTCTCATCTAAAGGTGGCGTAGATTATTTAATTAGGTTTATCATTTAAAGATGAATCAGGATGATATGCCACTGTAAAACTAACATTTTCTTTGAACTCTGCTACACGGTAATTTGCGTATCTTGTTGGCATTGTTGTTTGCGCTAACCATGTGAAGCACGGAAGTGTTAGTGTGATAGTTTGCAAAGGTTAAAATTGTTATTGTTACGGCTGCAAGCGATATGACATGTGAGAATGAGTAAAACAATGATGTGTCTTACAAAGTATACGCACGTAGAGTGCAAGGCCACGGTAAGTAAGTGGGTGGTAAGTCTTTTGCAGCAACACTTCACTGTCAAGTTTTGTGAAAAAGCATTAAGTAATAAGAATTCAGCTTTGTTAATTCAAGTGCTAACAGCTGATAACGTTTTTTTCTGTTGCTAACCTAGTAGTCGGAAAAGGACTACATAATATTTATTTAATTAAATTTGTTAAAATCACTTCCACATCAATCACGATTCTGCACTAGAACTATCACTCATAAATTTCCCACATAAAAATAGCTCAACTGAAACTTGCTAAACACTAAAAAAAAGTATTTAAATATCATTCATTCTAAAGCTTTTATTAGTTTCAGACCTGTTGAATTTGATTATCTCAGCAACTTTTTTTAATCGCATTAATAATAGAATTAATGCATTTTTAAATCATCTTAGTGTCATTGCAAATGTGTTGAAACCTCAACTGTGATTAAAATAATTGAATAATAATACTTTTTAATAAAGCACCAATAAAAATAGAAAAATTAATTACTACCTGCTATGTGTTTTTGCTAATCGTAAATTAATATCTTTAGCATTTATTCAGCAGAAGGGATTAATTAAATAATAAAATACTAATTTGCACGTAGTATTTAGATATAAGAGAAAGCGAACAATGGGAGTTAGAATGGGAATAACATGCAGTTTAACACAATTATGGAACCTTATGGCGCTTAATGAAAAATTGTCATTAATCAATTTTTACTAAGAAGCATATATTTTCAGTTCTATAAAGTTATAAATCAAATCCCTTATGGTAAAACATAACACTGTATGCTGTTTAATCTATAAAAGCTCCGACATTTCTTTAATTTTTCACTTCTTTTTTGGCACTTGCATATAAAATTCTAAAGTTGCATTGACTGAAAGACACTGAAACTTTAAAGTAGTGGCCAGAAGCGACCACTTAAATAAATACTTCTTCAAGATTCCGATTCTCCTATCATGGTCTTACAACGAACTTCGACAATTGTTTTTTTTTTTACACTAACGCTGAGAGTCAAAACCATGGCATCAAATATACGTCTTAATTTTCAAAAATGTATAAAGCAATTGTTTTTTGAACAAAAAATTTTTAATCCAAGCGGTTTTCGGGAAAAATGATGCACTGTTACTTAATATACAAATAAAAAGTTGCATTGACTACTGGGAGACGAACGTCACCAAATGGCAACTTTAAAGTAGCGGGAAAGTGGCAACACTTCCAGTTGCCGCTTTTCATTTGCATCACTTACATACGAACACTAAAAACTCGAAAGTCAGTTAATGACTAAGAAAATTTGAGATTATCACAAATTTGTCGAGTCACATTCATTTATCAAATTATTAGCTATAAAATAAAGTAGTTTAGTTTTTTCGATCACACTTTATAACTTAAACATGTTTTCAGGTATGATATCTGCAACTATAGAAGCCTTTTGAATGAGGGTGATGAATTACAAATTGGATTTAAATGTTGTTTTATCATTTTATGCAATTGTGATGAATGTCAGTGATCGACATTTATGGTAAGGTCGAGTGATAATGATTACTTCACTAAGAAGTGTAACTTATACGCTGTAAGAATTGAAATGATTTATCATTTCGCTTTAAGATCAAGAAGACTATCAGCTTCTCTTAATAGTAAATAGGTAATATTTCAAATTTGTATATTGGCGAACTATGAATAGAAAATAGCTATCAGTGTCAGATTCGCTTAACAAAAAAATTGATAATTTGCAAGAAAGTGTTTCTAAAAACAAATGATCGTCGGCAGTGGCCGTCAACCGAAACCAATCAAAAATGCACCCCAGCCTTAGCAGATGCCGTTAGTAACCGGCATAGAACATTTACTTTTCTGCAGTTCAACCACTTTGTTCTCCAAGATTGTCACACCCAAAAATTATGTTATTTTCTAAAGTGTAGCTTATTTAATTAGCGGCTAAGTCGGCGATAATTCCGGCCCAGTTAAAAGGAAATTAACAACAAATGACAACCGCAGTCAAGCTGCGCTCTATACTGATACGTATGTTAGACGGGGCAAAAAAAATAAAATTTGGACTCACGCGATTTTTGCATTAAACCATACCTGGTAAATTTGATAAGTAATTAATTAATTAGACGGCCTTTTTAATGGATAATGATAATTTTAATTGTTTTTCAAGAAAAACAGTTATTAATTGATTATGATTAGAAAAAATCCAAAAAAAAATAAAAAATAATCATAAAGTTGTTTTGATTACTCTCGATTATTTTTGATTATGTTCAGTATGGTTGATATGATTGTTATACTCAAAAATCTCAAAGCTAATCAAAAAAAAAAACCAAACAAAGAAAGGACTGTCTTCGACTGTGCCGAAAACTTTATACCTTTCATGAATACGCATCACCGTTTTAAGTGTCTGATCCTTACTCACAATTAGTAAAAACTCTGCAAAACTGATAATTTAAAGATACATAGCCCAAACCCCATTTATCGGAACAATCAATTGTATGGGAGCTATATGTTATGTAGGTCCGATCTTGCTGATTCCGACAAATTATTAATCTCATACAATATGGCGGCTTTATACCAAGTTTCATCAAGATATCTCAAAAACTGAGAACTGAACTAGTTTGCGTACAAACAGACAGACGGACAGACGGGCATGGGTAAATCGACTCAGCTTCGCACTGATCATTTGGGTTTATCTCTTTTTCTTCTCATACTTACAAACATCGGACCAAAGTTATAATACCATTTCATGTTGATGAATGGTATAAAAATCAAAGATAAACAATAGTAATCAAAACAACTTTTTTATTATTTTTAATTTTTTTGATTTTTGTTAATAATCGTAAAAAATCATGATTTTTTTTGATTATTTTTTAATTATTTTGAAAGTAATTGTTAAAAATTTATAAATATTTGATAAATTTTAATAGCCTTTTGTTGTAATAACCTGTTTAGATTATGTTGAGCTTTAGGGCAATAATTTTAAATAAAACACTTTATTTAGTTTTATATTCAAATTTTATTTTATTTGGTCGATATTTCGGCCTTAGTCTTAGGTCATCTTCGGGACACATATGACAGTGTATTATCGACAGTCGACAGATAATACACTGTCGATTGTCGATAATACACTGTCATATGTGTCCCGAAGATGACTTCAGACTGGGGCCGAAATGTCGACCAAATAAAATAAAATTTGAATATAAAACTAAATAAAGTGTTTTATTTCAAATTATTGCCCTACTGAGACCGAAATATCGACCAAATAAAATAAAATTTGAATATAAAACTAAATAAAGTGTTTTATTTCAAATTATTGCCCTAAAGCTCAACATAAACTAAAAAAAAATTTATAAAAAAATTTAAAATAATTATTCAAACCGGTAATCATTACGATTAATAATCATTATTTAAGAGGTCTGCTTTAAACCCAACAAATCATTGAAGCAAACCAAAATTATCTGAATAAAGTTTTTCAGAAAATTGTCTTACGCACGAAAAAGTAATCAATCAGAGTTTTCCTACTTCGAGCTTTTAATTTGAAAATTCATTAAAAAAGCTTTAAAAAAAAGTGTAGAAACAAACTAAATACAGAAACTTGAAGCGATTTCTAAGGTTTCAAAAACAATTGTCTAAATTTGTTTATAAAGGTGCTTTCTAATTCTTTTTTCTTTTCGCTCCAACTTCTGATGTCGAATTCGAACTCATCATTCATTTCTCCTCAAATATCTGTATATGCATATCTTTCTGCTATAAACAATTTTGCGTTCTTAACGAATTTTCAGAGTAAAAATTTGAACTTAAAAAATTTTAAAAAGGTCGACTAAAGGCAGGAATTTTCTGGAGAATTCCTTCAAAGCTTGAATGCTAATGTTTTTCTTCAATTATTTTTACACGAAGTTCATATAATTTCTAAGAAATCTAACAATGACAGCTCACAAAAAAAATTACGAAGATCTAAAATGTTGCAGTATTTTGTTTTGCTGAAAAATGCCCAACTAGCAGCAAGGGAATTGTAATGCAGGCGGAACATTTACCGTGTAACGTTAAAGTAACTTACGAAGAATGTATGACTTTGATGAATAAGTAACTTTACTGCAGAAATTCATAATCGCTGCTAGGTAGTTTCGACCGCTAATGGTCACTTTGAAGTTATTGAAATTTAATATACAATTTATGCTATTAAGAATAGTGTGGCTACTTGTAAGGCAACCTTAAAGTTTCGAAAACTTGAAAGTGACAAATGACGATTGCGGACACTAACATATGTTACCTAAATACAACTTTGAAGTTGCACCTACTGCCTTCCATTATTTGTTTAAAATTTGTGGAACTTGTAAGTGTTTTTTAAAGGCATCCGTTACCTGTAGAGCTAGATGTCACTGTCAAGTGCTACTGCCAAGTAAGAAGTGACTTAAATTCAACATGCCGTAAATTGCACCATCTAGTCCCCAATAATAATAAAAGCTGTTCAAATCAGTGTTGCGTAGCTTAATAAACCCAGGACTTCAAGATAACGTTGCTGCATATCTTTGTGAAACACGGCTGGAACGTTGCGGCTAAAAAAATTCTTCACCCTTTTGGTTGCAAGCAATTAATGATTATGTGCCTCAATAATTTAAAGTCACAACAATGGTCGCAGCTTCATTTTCTCGATTATTTGTAATTTTTGGGTAAGATCAATATAATTACAAAAAATTATTTTTTGACCCAGTCTAATCCATAGTTCTGTAGTAACATATTACTTCTAATGCCTTCTAGTTTATACTCATAACTCAAAACGACGCAGCTGAACTAAACCTACTGAAATCAAAGTACAATTTCCTGCCAAAACAAATGCAAAGGAAATAAAGAAAACAAACGAATTTAAGCACTAAAACAGTAAAAGAAAAATAAAGACAAAAAAAACTAGCAAGTAATATTTAACGCCAAACTATTATTAAATTCATTTATGGAGCAATGCACGCCTGCCGGTAACCCACAATAGTAACAATAACAATAGCGCCATATATACTTGGTTACAAGAAAAGCACGTAGTGGTTTGTTGCGTTCCACACCCAAAGTCATTGCAAATACTTGCAAAGAACGAGTGCAAATAAAATAACAACAATAAAAATGACGGCCACTAAGTGTCTACTAGCCAACCCCTCCTCAATGTTGTTCTTTAACTTTTTTGTTCAATGATATGATATTTATTGTGCGCTGTTGCCATTTGTGGTGAATTCTTATAACACAAGCTAACAACAATAACACACACAGCGAGGTGTGTTCAGCCGGCATAAATATACGTCCATATACGTATAAATAAATGCTAATTATATAGCTTCTGTTAACTAGCGTAATTACACTGCAAATACACTAGAGGATGAAGATGAGGAGGTGTAGGCAAGTGCTCGAAGCAGTGCTGGTCTAAGGGGGCCTTTAAATCGTCCCACTAATCTATAACTAATTTGTTGTTTAGCAGCTAGGTTGTTTATATGTGTGTATGTATGTTTGTGTGATTATAATATATTAGCACAACCAATCACTTTAATTTAATTGTACTAAGAGTGAAGTTATTGAGTTTATGCCTGCTGTCAATTGTTGCCGTTTTTGTTGTTGCAGTCTGCTCTGTTCTTTTTGTTGTGTTGGGCTTTGTGCTCGTTATTCGCGTAATTCTTTTTGTTTTTTTATAACTATGGATTATGCATACACGTATGCGTTTGAGTTCAAAACCAAGGTTGTTATTTAACACCCGAGTAACAGCATGGCATTTATTTCTAGTTTCATATGCGCATTAGACCGGGGGCAAAAAGACTATAGTTTTTTATTAAGCGAGTAAGCGATTTTGGTTGCTGCATATCAAAGCACACTGTTCATCGATTTTAGGGATAGTTGAAGCCAATTAAAAGCGCCAAAGAGGTTTTCGTCATCCTCCACCTATTTATTGCATCTTAGTCGAGGTCTTCTTCCCTTGTTGTCTTATTCGCGTGTCGATTGGATAACATTCTGGGACGAAACATCTTTGTCCACTCACACAACAGGATTCAGATAGTGGAGTCACAGTTCAAGTCTCTACGAAGCGGAGCTTAATCCATAAATGACGCTTTGGATGACTAGGTTTGTGGAAGTGCAGTAAAAACTGTCTGCTCAACAGTTCCGCGTGCCACAAACAGTCAGCATTTTAGCCTCTTGTTGGAGGTGATACTCGGATGACATAAGCAGACATCCCGTCGCAGTTCTGATGGCGGTATTTTGGCAGACTTACAACTTCTTCCAGTTGGTGTCAGCAAAGTTGGCCGACCATATGGATCCAGCGTTATCAATAACGTGTCCGCAAATAGCCTTATATGTAGCAAGCAACGTCTCTTTATATTTTCTCCAAGTGCTGCCGGCCAGTGATTTTGAGATCTTGTTGCGGCACTGTACCTTTGAGGCTATTGCGGTGACACGACTAGCGGAGGTGAGGCTGTTGTCAAATGTCACGACCAGGAGAGGACGTCTCAAAATATAGAAATTAAACTAAAGGGGGATACGATCCCACAGTGCGGCACCCCTTGTTTGACTCTTCGTGGTTTTGTTTCTAAATTTGACGGTGTCGCTTCCAGATCTATTAGAAGCGAGGCATGGTTTACCGCGATCTCGCAACCGGCGACCGGAGAGATATAGGACGCTATGATTCTGATTGGATTCCGGCTTCCCTGGTTGTAGTTGTTTCCAAATCTCTGGTATGAAGAAAGTGGTAAGCGAGAGTTAAAGCGAGCGCGACCTAGGTATTTCAATATCTTCATGGCAGTACCATCGAGTCCGATTGATTTTCAGAGCTTGGCCTCCATTATGGCTTCTTTGACCTCGGCAGCGGAGACTACAATGGGAGCTGCATTGTGTTTGTGTTTATGCAACCGACGGATGACTCGTCTTTTGACCCTGTTGGAAGGTGGATGCAGCATAAACTGTCGGCAAAATGTAATGGCGCCTTGTTACTGTAGTTGGTAATGTGTTGGTGATAGTGCTTTATTAAGAAATTTGTGACTGTTTTTGATTTCGCGAGCGACATTTCAATACTGAAAGCAAATTTTTTCTTTTTTGATGAAAATTGATTGAAAAATCCGCACAGGCGAAAATTTGGAATAAAAAATTGACTTTGTTTACCGAAGCGAGAATATAAATTTACAAAATAATTTGGAGAAAACGCCGCTGCAGCAGTATTGTCTTAAGAAAATGCAGTTCGATTTATGCGATTTCATTGAGATGTCATGTCATACATAAACATCACACGTGATATTACCGAAAGTGCAATAATGACATAATGGTTTTAAATTACATTCGCTGTGGAAAAAAAACCATATTTCTCAAGATGTTGAGAAAGAGGGACATATGGATTAATTGTACTCCGCCGGATTAGAGTTTTGGAAAGTCAGTTTTTAAGCTCAGCGGCTGCTACACTACTTAATTTTTTAATTTGTAGGTGTGAAATTTTATAAATTCCAAATTTAGATTTGACTGGGAACTGCTTTTACCTCATTAATTATATCTCTATATAATTAGAATGATAAATTTGTAGGTTTGAGTTTTTCCGTTCATATTTTCCATATTTTATTTAATTTGTATCTTCCTTTTTGCTTTTTCCAAGCTGGTTATCAATTGTCTTGTTTTAGTTTTATGACAGGAAAAAATTTGCATTGAATAGCAGCTGCTAATGCTGTTGCTGCTCTCAGGCCACTTTTGCTGCTATTTGGAATGTTGTGGCATTTGGCCTGCAAGTTGTCGGTGCGCTATTAATTCGCATAGCTCCTGGTTACAGCGCCTAACGTAGTTCATGTTTACTTACATATATTTCTAGGTGTTTCCGCTACTAAAAGTGCATACTCAGATACACACTTACATACGTTAATATGGGTCTGCGATATGCGGGTTTCAAAACATAGTTATTTTCTTTTATTTTTTTTATCAAAGTTGTAAGTCACCCTCAAATCAGGTTTGCACTTTTGCTTCCCATGTCGTCCAATAAAAAGGTGTGTCCCACACCATCTAACCTCTTTAACACCAATCTCAGCTGTGTCGGTTAACTCCTTCTTGCACTCCTCCACTTTGGTGGCATGCAATGTCAGCCTGTGCTTGGAGTATTTATATCAATTGTGTGAAATATGTGTATATAAAATTTTGTATGGTTATAAAGTTTAAGAGATAATTTCTACTTTGTAAAATATATTTTCGTACATGCATCGTAAAGGAAAGCGAATTAAATGTGACAGATTTTTACGAATAAAAAAATCGTTCAAAAAATTAAAATTCAAACTTAGTAAAATAAAAACAACTCTTACATGAAATGTATAAATAAATCTAATAATACGATATTAGTCTCACCCACAAAAGACTAAAGCAATAAACTTGGCCAACATCCCACAGAAGACTCAAGCAACGAACTTGGTCAGCACTCAACAAAAGACTTAAGCAATAAACTTGGGCAACACCCTACAAAAGCCTCAAAAAACGAACTTTGTTAGCATCCCACAAATGACTTAAACACCGAACTTGGTCAGCACCCCACAAAAGACCCAAGCAACGAACTTGGTTAGCACCCCACAAAATACTCAAGCAACGAATTTGATTAGTTCCCCCTCTCTGAAAAACATTCAGGCAACGAACTTGGTTAGCAATTTTCTTAGTTAAATAGCAAAACAGTAATTTAATTTGAATAAATATCAAAAAGTCATCTGTCGGTTAGCGCTAACACTCAATTAAAAACTTAAATTCGGTTCAAATTTTTGAATTTAGCTTTTTTAAACTTGGCGACAGGAAATTCTCTATGACAGGTTAATTAGCCGCAGCCCACTCTGGCACACTGCAAATTATGATTGGTTGCAAAAAATATGCAAGTAGCGTTGCTCCATTTAATTTTGTTTAAATACCAACTTCTACATATATATATATGTGTTTAATGTCAATGCAGTTTAGCGTTAGTAGATTTATCAAAAGCATCAAAGTCAATTAAAACGGCGATTGACATGCGTATAGCCAGTATGTTGCAAGTCTGGGGAAAATATCTCATATAAAAATAATTTCGTTTATACACATAAATTGTTGAAAAGATAATAACATTTACAATGGAGCTTTTTATAAAAGCTAAGCAGGAAAGACATGGTTAGATACAAAATCCCAGCACTGTTGTTGGTCACTCTGAATAATAGCTCGGTTCATTTTCGGAACGTTTTTATGACATCAATTGAGTTTTAACAGATCTAATTGCATTGCTCATCATCATTTTACAAATCCTGATTAACTTTAGAGGAGGTACCAGCTAAACTGTCTGCGATTAATATTGAAAAAGTGGCGATTAATATTATTACTGAATATTTGTTTGTAGGAGATGAACTAGTGCCGACATCGCAATGATAATGTCCAATCAGCTTCAGTTCTTATAACAACTCGCGAGTATGTGATATATTAAGATGGCTGATGTTACGAGCAGAGATTGGCTGCTTAAGTGTGCACGCATAATCTGAGGTACATAACCTACCGGTAGAGACTCAACAAGCTGTTGTGTTAAAGACTGGTCGCTTAAAAAAAATATGATCATATAGCAGAAGCAACTGGCGTGAAAAAGACAAAATTACAAGACTCAGTTTATCACGCTGAAGACTTAGTTAGTTAACGTTATTTTATATAAACGCAATTGGGTATAATATAGTAGATGTGTGTGTGCTTTGCTATCAGTACCAAATTCCTAAAATCACTGTCAACCAAACTAATTTAAAATGCCACCATCCCAGTAACCTTTGACCCCATATCATGTAACTGTTGTTGTTGCTTGAATATTATAGTAAGTAAAATAAACTTAAAGGTTCAAATATTTGATGGAGCAAAGCAAATTGTTCCAAGCAACCTACGCGTTCGTGCACTTTGTTGCGCTTTGATGGCCGGAGAAAAAAATATGTTCGTAAGTTTCTCGCTTATGTCTTTCGTTTGGAATGATGCAGATATCACTTCCTAGCGCCGTTGGGTTTCTGTGACGGGGGCGCTGTCATGCTGAAATTTTTTGCGTTCGACAATTTGTCAATCAAAAGCATGTTTATATTGCACACAAACAACTCCAACAATTATATCAGATGACAACGTGAGATGATAGTGAAAGAGATAAAGTATAATACCGATCAATACAAAATACTAAATCTATTAATAACATTGTACAATATCAAATTTATGACAAAGTAATATCGTAGTCAGAAGTGGCATTTGAGCCAATTCTCAGTAATTAATACGTATTAATGTTGGTGGGGGTTCAAGATATTAAGGAAAGGAATGGAAATGAAAGGAAAGGAAAATATTGTAGAAACCGGAAAAAAAGAAACTAAAACGATGAAATTAAACAACATTAAAATAAAGGTAAAATCTGTTTAAATAAATGGTGTATGAAAGAATGAGAGGAGTGAAGAAAAGGGAAAATATGTGAAAGGTAACGAACTGCAAAGAAATCCGACAGAAGTTAACAGCAATTAAGCAAATAAACAAAGGTTATTTGGAAATTTTTGCCTAGAAGTGTGTTGGTTGGGCATATGTGAGTTGCTTTAAATCACGAAAATGGCATCGGCGTTCACTTAAAAGTTTGGTCAATCAACTTACGTGATTATTGAAGAAGAGCACAGATTAATAGGTGAAAACTTACTGAACTAATCTTTTAGTTACTAAGATTGTCGCTTAGGTGTAAAAATACGTAATAATTAAAAATACGGTGGGATTATATTTTTCCCAAGAACAATTGCGTCCACCCTTGTTTCACATTGAGGCTAATTCGAAAGCAAATAATAAAACTTATTTTAAATGGCAACGATATAATAATTTTTCATCAAACCGATTTGAAGCATATTTTGAATAACTAACGCGCTCAATCTTGTTATCGAAACCAACTATTTTCACCGTTGAACTAATGATCAGCAACTTGCAAATTGCATGATACTCGCCATGTCTATTAACGCCTTTAGCGGTCAAATATATGCGTCTATGTTAGTGTAAAGCGAATGAGCTTTGTAAACTTGCACCCAATTACACGCATGTTACACATTTCAGCTACAATTAGTGGCAAGCGTTACAAGTGCGTAAATGTTATTTCCATGTTCAGGTGTCAAAGCAAAAATTGCCGCCACAATATATATGTTTGTATATAAATGTCTGTAAACGTAGTTATAGATATACATATATTAGGTCAAGCGAGTGAACAACTTGCGGTAGCGCATAACAAGTGTTTGGAAGCTTAACGAACTAAATGCGTTTGCAAGTAGTGAAGCTTAAAGTAAAACATTGCTGAATAACAACGAGTTTCTTTGAATTTCAATACTCACAGACACTTGACCATGCATACACATGTAAATATGTAGTTATATGTCTACTACTCTGTAGACTAAAACGTTGCATCAAAGCGCAATAAAATGGAGCCAAAAACAAAATTAAGCACACGACGTAAGTGTAACTTATACTACTTAGTTGCAAACCAATTACTGGAAAATAGGCCAATAAAATTGAAAATTTACAGCAATTGCATGATTAGTTAATGAGCAACAATGACACGCCTATTTGTTGTAATGAACAAATATTACTCGGGCTTTTAGTATTTTTAATTTAAGAACCATTTTTTTTCATAAGTCTTACATACAGGGCATGAATAATTTAAATCAATTAAGGAAGTCTAAGTCTGCCTGAAATTCAATGGAGTATAGTTCTTGCCAGGAATTGCTGCATTGAAGTTAGTAGGCAACAGGCGAAGTAGTTTCTGAAACTTATGTTTACTTTGAAATTATTTAGACTTTAAGTACCATTACCGGTATTGAGGGCGTCGTGGTTACTAGTTGACTAACTTTAAAGTTTTCAAAACTTGAAAGTGACAAATGTGGAAAGCGGCGACTAACTTATATTACTTAAATGCTGGTTTAAATTTGAAGCTACTCTTAAACTTTCCTGGCGTTTTGAGGATCACCCATTGTCCATTTGAAGTCATGGAACTTGAAAGGGATATTTAGTGGTGATTATATAGTCTCCGTTACCTGTTGAACTAAACCTCATTGTCAATGGCTACTGCAAAGTGCAAATGAGTTCACGAAGGCTAATCAATTCTTTACTGCTGTAAATGAAAATAGAGACAGCAGTTCAAATCAGTGTTGTCAATTCCCTAATTTCGCTCCCACTAAAGACTAACATATTCCTTTAAGGAACCACTATACAATTTTATTCCATAACCATTGCAGCACTTGCGTTATGTGCACCTAAAGGACTTAAAACAACTGCTGTTTTGAACAAAAAAATATATTTATCTGAAATTTTCTATTAGACACAAACCTCCTCTTTGCCGAGCGTTATTATTATTCTAGTGAATCATTTATGAACCAAAAAAGTATTCGTATGTGCGCCTTGTATTAAAATGATTTTAGCTGTTGTTTATTGCTGAATAATTTATGTCAACGTGTAAACCAAATTTGTGTAATTGAAAAGAAATATTGAAAATTTAGTAATTCAAAGTATGCATAAATTACAAATATGTATAAATCACCATTAAACGCAATGTAGACCCCGACTTGTTGGCCATCTTTTTCATGGTCATGTCGCAATCTCGGTAGAACGTGCTCGCGTTTAGGAATGTGCGTATTTTGTGCTCTAACACAAGTTCGTGAGATAGTAGTAACCAAGTTGCCTAGTAGGAAATTCAAAGGGAGAACGTAAGAAAAGATGGTATGGTAACTGCTACTAGAATTTTTTGGAACTATTATAATCTTTTATAAATAATATGAACAAGATTTATGGGGATCTAATACGAAAATAAGAAAAGTCTAAATAAGGTAACATAGAGTCAGAAAAAAATTAAAAAAAGAAGTCTATATAGGGAAATATAGAGTCAGTAGTACCAAATAGGGGCAAATTCCTAATACTATCGATAAGTAATAAGCAAAGTAGTGAAAGTCGTGAAAGAAAACAAGAAACGATATCTGCAAGCACAATCTAATTCTAAATAGAGAACATGAAACTGAATCTGAAAGCCGAACCGAACACGAAACCGATGCCTAAACCAAAACCAAAATTTAAATTAAAACCTTCACTTTTAATCTTAGAGACCCAGGAACTGAACCAGGCACCATACCCAAATCTAACCTGAAACCCAAACCTGAACCAGAAATTGAACCGAAAGCCAAAATGTAAATCTAAATCGAGTCAGGCACCGAACCCGAAAAATATGCCGAGTCCAAAACTGTGGGCGGAACCCAATTTTAAACCAGAACTAGCAACCAAATTAAGAACGAACCCAAAATTTACACCGTAAAGAAAACCGAAGCAAGATTTACGGAGGAAGTGGCAATGTTACCCAAACCGAAACCACATTTTGAACTGAAACTGAAACTATATCATTAACAGCTGAATTTTAGCTGATACCGAATTTGAAACTTCTTACGAAATTGATATTGAAACCGGGAAACTATGATAACAGAAATTGACACCAAACCCTAAAACGAAGCCGGATATCTACGTAGCCGAGTATGAAACTCGAAGTGTCATTGAAATCGAAACCAAAACCTAAGCCGGAAATAAAGCCGAAATGTGAAACAAACCCGGAATCGCCACAGATAGCAAAAACGGAACAAAAATTGTACTGGATGAGCACTTAAACCGGAGCAAAAACTGAACCGAGGGAAAAACTTGCTTGTGGTTTAAGCAAAGTCAAGACTAACACTGGAAGTGAGTCGAACCACAGCGCAAACTCAAACCTTAACTGATACTGAGAATAGCTTCATAATCAAAACCGAATGCAGTACCGCACAAAAAACCAAAACATAAGCTTAAATTTGAATGGAAAGTGAGATCGTATCTGAATTCGGTGAGTAGCTGAATCGAAAGAAAAACTGCCACTGGAACTGGCGACAGACTCTAAATTGTGGTCGGTGCTGCAAAAAACCAAGCAACGAAATCCATGTTAAATATTATGAATTATTCTTAGCTTAATTCCACTTTCCATTTTTATTCATATGACCGGAACACCAGACTATCCTAAAAAAAATGTTTTTTTTTGAGAATCATACTGATATTAGTTTCAAAATTGCGAAAAAATTACTATGAAAGTTTCAGACCTTAATATTTGTTTTTTAAAAGTCTATCATTGCTGCTTATTATTTATAGGGGCAATCTCATTTTTGCTTAAAACTAACAAACTATTAAAGTAAATAAATGTAATTGCACACGGTTTTGTAGGAAACTGAATTACCTGCCAAACTAATTTGCATAAAAGTTTTCCTTAGGTGCCAGAATAATCAAACTTTAAACAGTGGTATGATTTTCGTAGGGATCGAGTGACTCCTTGAGGTCCTTTATCGTTTTGGCATTCATCAACAAATAGATCTCTGGTGAGCTGTCTTTTATCCTATCAACGATAAAGTTGATTATCTAGAACTCATCAAAGTAATTACAACATTCCGTGAACTTATCTAATTCCAATACAAAGCGCCTTATGCTGCTCTTCTTATACCACTTATGGGTGGCCAATATTTAATAAACCTCATTTTTACTCAACATCTTACCAAACCGTGACACTAAGAGTGCCTTCAGATCGTCATAATTTAAAAAATCTCGGCTCAACAAAAGTTTGGAGTCACGACAAAGTGAATTCAGCAGATGTGTGTATTTAAGAAGTTCATCTTCGTTTACCATTCGCATAATCCTTTCAAAGTTATGGAGGAAGTCATGAACACTGTAGTTTTTGTTTTGACCATCGAACTTAGTTATAATGTGGTGAAGTCACGAGAAGTGAGGGGTTTCGAAACGTTTGACCTAATAAATAATAATAAATTTTATAGTTTTTGATATTATGTGACTCAAGCCCGATTGAATATAATTAATTGAAAGCTTTCATATTTTAAGCTTTCTTTACTTTGCCACTTAGTTGTAACCACAGGAATCTCTTCTAAATGACCTTCGTAAATTATCACTCCATTGCTAAACAAATTTTCCTACTGGCCATCCTGGCAAATAAATATATCCCACTAAGAATGCAATACAAATGTGTGAGAAAATAAACAAGTATTTACACATACAAAAACAATTTAATGTGCGCACCTGTTGTCAAATGTGTTGTCATCGTCAAATGCGTAATAAATAATTGCAAATGCAAAACTGGATCAAAAACGCGTGCTGTGGATATTGTGACAGTTTTTGTTGTAGCTCAAGTATTTACTACAAGCTATAGTTGTTGTTGACATTGAATGACTTAAACACAATAAAAATGGATAAACAAACTGGATTGCGGGCAAATGTTGTTATTTCATGCAAATTTTCAAACTTCAGCGGAACAGCAGGTTGTTGAGGTAGACTTGGACGTGCTTTAAAGAAAAGTGTAATTATTTTGATTGACATTTGTAGCATGTGACGTCACCACATCCAGTTGAAGCAGCAGCATCGTAATGTTGCTTAATTTGGGGTAATTGGAGTTAAATAAAAAAAAAAAAACAAATTGAAGAAAAATTAAAATAAAAGTTAATAAAAGCTTATAGAGAATGTGCACATTTCAGCACTTTCTGTTAAATTCCCTGCTTGCTTAAGTTTATTGTTTATAGTATTTTTAATTTATCTCTATTATAACTTATATATTATTAAATTTTCATCAATTAAATTATTATTAATTTATCGACTGTTTTTCTTACGTTTTTAATTTTCGCTGAAAACACCCAATATGCTCAAATCGATCTACACTAACTTTTTCAATCAACCTATATTGTCATAAGTAAATCGTCTTAACATTTCTGTTATGGCATTGCTTTGAGAGTTATATTATCCATATGGCTCACTAAATATCAAGTTTTCGTGGCTCTACTTATTTTATTAAATGAGAAATACGGTAGACTATATCAATACTTACTTTTATTCTTGTCAAATTGTAACCCATTAATCAGTTACTCAGTTGCGCTGGTTTTGCTTAATCTCTCTATAAAATATTTCTGTGTTTTATTAACTCACCAATTTATTTATCGCTTCAAATAAATTCTTGTCGACTATTACGGGTTTTATAAATCTATTAATTACTACAGAGTTTTTCTACGATTTTAGGCAACTTGTTTTGATCTCAATCGATTAAGCGATTTTATTTTCAGATTCTACTATTATATCTCCATTTCCATTCCTACTTTTAGATATTATCTACAAGTACTTAAGTATGAATTGCTTTTATCCGACTAATTATTTTTTTGTGACTTTTATCAATGTTTAACGACTTATCGATTACTACCATCCTTTTATCGATCATTATCGAATTTTTATTAATAAACAAAGAAATTAGGTACCCACAAGTCCAACATTCTTATTGTAGCTTTTAATACATTTTTTACAACTTCCTATTCTAATCGATATATTTAATTTATTTTTTGTACATTGTTTTAGTGGATATTCATATGCTCCATTTAGTGTATTACAGCTTGCAACAATCCTTCAACTTTATTAGTTTTAATTATTTATATTTATTTTTTATTTTTTTACTATGCCTGATTTTCTGGATTTTTTAGCTTCAGTCAACTTATCGATTAGGTAGCTAGCTACCTTTCTTCAACGATTCCGGCAAATTTTTTCCCGACAAAAGTTGAAGCGGCACACTAACAGTTAGAGGAGAAGCTTGACCTCAATATTTTAATTTGATTTCTATCGATATTTAACAGTTTAATCGAGTTAAAATTTGTTTTCTTCAAATTTTTGTTGATACTTCATCTGCTCATTATATTCTATTTGACAATATTTGATATTTAATATACTTTACCAAAGATACATTTTCATGAAAGCGCTTCTCCCTTTTTTCTATACCAATTTCGTGAATCGTTCATAAATATATATCGATGGTTATCGGTTATTTTTAAATTTATTCGTTTATCGATTTTTAGCGTTACAATACGTTCCGAACTAAAAGTTTTACCTACAGAACTTAAGTGGATAAATCAATTAAATTTTTAATATATTTATCTCTTGCAGCGACTGTAAATTAATATCGATTGTTAGCGACTACGTTTCAGTATATTAAATTTTTCATCCATAGCTACTCTAAATTTTACCCTGCGAAACTTAGCTAGATAAAATAATCAGATATTTTCGATAACTATCTTTTGCAGCAACTATCAATTTATATAGATTTTTATCGATTATTTATATATAATATGCGTTACTGGATTTTCAGAGATAACATGCAAGCAGCATTCTAGCTATACTATTCATTAAGGACTTTTAATTTTGCATTGCAAAACTGAACTAGATGAAGCGCTTTAAAGTTTTGAAATTGAACCCTATCAGTAGTTCCCTTAAATGAGTTTCTGTGCCTTGAAAATGTGCTCACTTTCACAGCTCAGTCTATGAAAAATCCCAGTACTTTCACCCGAAACTTTCACTTTTTGTTAAAAAGAATTACAACCACGAATACACTTGTTCTTTCAGAAATATTTTCAAACTAAGAAAAATTCAAGCACACTTTCTTCCACAACTTCTGAGCTTTCTTTTACGCCAAAGAATGAGCAGCTCGAAAAACAGTGAAGCAAAAAACGAATAGTCATTAAAAAAGTTTTCCATCCACCATGTGCGCTTGTGAAAAAATGCGTGTAAACACTTTGATGACACAAAATCGTTGCGTCTGCAATTGCCTTTCAGCTGTTTAGCTGCGTTGTACAAGGCGTTGGACGAGTTGCTCGAGTTGCGCACGCGCACATGCTTCTTTCACAAATTCAGCACATTTTTCTAGTTATTTTCTTTTTTTGGTTGCTGTTGTAATGAAGACATTAAATTGGCTCGATGACAACATAACGTAATCTAAATGAAATTACATATTTGCCGTTTTACTCCGGTTTATATGCTCCAGAATAGGCATGCTAGACAGTTTGACTGCAGTGCGTAAAAGGTATAATACACATACTACCACACATGCACGCACTCAGCTGGTTTACAGGCAAGGCTTTCCCAACATTATACGCTTTTATATTTGGTGCGTCTGTTCCATGCTGCATTGCATTGCCTTTACTTAGCCGTGCTAGCTGTACAAACAGCAGAAGCAGCCACCCAGCCAGTTCAGCAGGTGGTGGCGCCTTTGCGAAAACAAATGTATTGCAGCATTGCCTAACGCGTCACGCAGGAAATCCACTTTAGGCTGCTCTGGCTTATGTTATGTGGCTGTGCTATTTGTTGTTGCTGCACAAAATTCAAGTTCACTTTTCATATAAATGAAATGCGTAGCTCAAATGCGTAATAATTTGATGACAACAACATCGGCCAACCAGTTTAACATTTACCATGCACCAATTTTAATAATGAATGTTTTTGCTTGATAGTTGTTTATTAAGAAGTGAGTGTGTGTGTGTAGGTAGAGGTTGGTCAATCAAGTTGAGTATACGCACTGCAGGATGTTGTGGTATGTGTGCGTGTGTGTGCTGTGTGTTTGGTAATAAATCGATATCTGACACGCTGAGGTGTTAAATGGTCATTAAATTGTGTTGAAACTTCTTGTTAATATTAACAGGTAACTCATTTTTTATAAGTTGGTGCTA
Source organism: Merzomyia westermanni (assembly GCA_949987695.1). Classification (NCBI taxonomy): domain Eukaryota; kingdom Metazoa; phylum Arthropoda; class Insecta; order Diptera; family Tephritidae; genus Merzomyia; species Merzomyia westermanni. The sequence goes on along the minus strand of OX465288.1, from coordinate 18,471,964 downwards.
TGTGTGTGTGTGTGGATTTGATTGGTATTTCGTGCTCCAATTAGCGGTAAATTGCTTTGATATTTGCTTAAATTAGCTTTATGATGAACTTTACTCAACTTCATGCTGTTATATGCCTTAAATTTGGTATATTTTTTAAGTGACCAGATATGCCCTTACAAATCGCTACCGCAGCGTACGCATTTTCGTATGAATCATTGCATATTCCTTGCAGTTTAGCACCAGCTATTATTTCCCTTTATTTTACATTGCCAGAGACCATTTTGTGAATTATATTTCAACTCCACAGATCATAGGGAAGTTTCTTTAGAATCAACCCAAAGATCACATCGCGAAACTTTCGACAACGACTTCAAAATCTTCAAGTCGCTTTGCTTCAATGTAAACTTTGAAGCTACACAGTTTATATGTTTAGTCGCGTAGAAGTCGCACATTTTAATGATAGTATTAATTGCCCTATATATGGCATTCCAATAATCTTACCCTTTGCCGATCATTATCAAATGGAGATTTTCGGATTATATTCTGATTTAAATTTGAGAAAATCTATAAGGATTTTATATAAATAGTTATTTGCGTGAATTAAAAAGCTATTAACAAAAAATCTAGGTAGCGCGATGTTATTTAATGGTCTCTGTGAGAATGAATTGATCTTCCTCTCTGCTTCGTATACGCTTTTTACTCCATGTCTCTTCCTTACCTCTCCATCTGGCTCACCTTCTTGTTGGCTATCTAAATATTCCTTCCTCAGTCTCTCTCACTGTATCTGCTTCACCTCCTCCAACGCTTCTTCTTTATCTCCACTTCTACATCTATGTACCCCTTTGCACATTCCTCTCTCGTCTTCTCTTTATTGAAAATGCCACTGACGTTTTGTTACAGTAGCTAGCTTTCTTTCAAATTACATTGAGTATAAGGGCAAATCCTCAAAAGTTTTGATAATGCAAAAAAAAAAGAAAAAAAAAGATAATAGGAGCACACCCTTGAGCTTTTGCTGACACTTTTAGTTACTTTATAAGATTATATTTTGACTCTTGTTAATATGCTAAAGGTGAAAATTATTATTATAAATTATGAAAATTTTTATTATGAAATTTTTTTTATAAATTTATTTTTATTTACTTTTATTTGCAATCTATCTTTACGACAGTAAGCAAATGGTATAGATCGCACACTCCCTTTACTGTGCCCCCAGTACCATCAGCAACGCGATCGTGAAATTTTTATTGCAGTTTCTGAAATGAATTTTGTATACAAATTGTCGACGGTTTCTTGCAAATACCTTTTCCTTCTCGTGACTCCAAATTTCGTTATCGTATCTTTAGCTCCTGGTGCCATAATAGAGTTTTCATCTTTTTCAAGAAATTTTTGAATTTCATCAGTAAAAAAAGAATTTTTCTTCGTCCTTTTTTCGCTTTTCCTGGACACATTGGAGTTTGTATTTTTCAAGTGCTTTCCTTGCAGATAGCCACTAACGATTCCAGATGTTTTCGACATAAATTTATATTTTTTAATTATTTTTCCCGACAATATTTGTGCAAACATCGATTTTTGTCTCTCCCCGTGTAACTTCATTTTATTTTGCACCACCTGATCAGATAGCACTTCACCTAGTAGTAATTGTTTTTCTATTGATTTTGTTCCTTTTTTCATAATGTTTCTTACTTTCTTTTTTAAAACGTTTGAATTTTCATCACTTTCTTTCAATTTTTTATCACGTCTGTAACATTTATTTTTTAACTGTCCCTCTGTCTTTTTCCTCAATTTCGACTTTTTTTCTTATTTTCTCGTCTTAGAGCGATTTCTCTTCGCAGCGCATTTTTTAACTTCTTTGCTAACTGAGAGTTTTCTTTTTTCAGTGAAAAACCTTTGCGAGATAAATTATTAATATTTTCAAAATTTGATTTTACAGTCGCCCCTGTATTATTGACGTCGGAAGTACTTTGAAGTAATTCTGCATTTTTGGAACTATTGGAATCGTCATTTTCTACAGTATTTATCAAGCTGGCTGAGAAAACTAGTGCACTGGCACTTAAATCATGGAATGAGCTTTGTGAATTCGACTTCGGTCGTCTTGTTCGGTGCACCGTTTGATCATACGAGTTGTATGATTTTGGCCGCCGTGGGAGTGAATCGCGAGGTGTAATTATGGTTGATTCATAATTTTTGGATTGTTTGGTCTGAGTTTATGCGCAATATGACGGGAATCATTTTTACATTGGCGTTCTTCGGCAATTTTTGCTCTTTTTTCCCGTATTTTTTGTGCTTTTAAGGTGCACGATTTTGTCAATAAATCCATAATTAGTTTTATTTAATATAACAGCTGACTAGAAAACCACACCACACGTGACGGCAAAGTAAGACATGATAACTGAAAGGTTTGTAGAAATCCCATTTTACATACATATATCTTACTCATTTTTGACTCATTTAAAATCCGTAGTTACATTGAAGTTCTCTCGTAGATGAGACAACTGATTGTAAGTTCACTCAAACTTGAGAAGATAGAGTAAAGTAAAGCTCAGATATGAATTGTACCCATCAAAATAAGTAAACCATTTGTTTATAAGTACTTATTTGTACGCAAATTGAACCTTAATTATTGTAGTTTTAACACTCCAGTGGTCGCGCCCCTATTTGTGCCGTTAGTAGTCGCGCGTACTACATGTGTAGAACATTTTCGACATAAGATTTGAAACGAAATATTCGTAAATAAAAAAAAGTTTTAATAATAATAAGGAACAGTTTATTATAAAACCAAATCAACCAAAAAATATTAATTTTAAACATATTAGGAACTTAAAATCAGACTTCTTGCGAATAACTAAAAAATAACGTAAAATTTTGACTTCCAATCCAAGTTGACTAATTTTTTATTCGCTTATATCTAACAGCTCCGATTCTTCATTTTCAGTGCAGTCTGGACAAAGAAGAAACTGATGATCAGGTCAAATCCATTTTTCACATGTGTAGCATTGCTTTCTTGTCGACTTGTGTCGCGCTGTGCCACAAAAGAAACATTTTCCGACTCGACCGGTATTTGGGGGTTTTGCTGGACCGGGATTCATTTCCGGTGGATCGTTTAGGCCCAAAAGAATTTTAGCTTTCATTTTTATAGATTTTGGAACACTTCCAGTATACATTCTCCGCTTTATGCAAGGAGCCACGAGCTCGAAACCAATTTCATGTAAATAATCTTTTCGTGGCTTGTTACTGTAGCCATGGTTTATTTTATGTATAACATAACCGTTTATGGCACTTACGAGGTGTGTTCAAAAAGTATCGCGAATTTTGTGTTTTTTCAAAAATTATTTATTTATTCATGAATATCTATTTTGTCCCCTTCAAAGTAATCCCCATGAGATATTATACACTTGTGCCAACGGTTTTTCCAATCTTCGAAGCACTTCAAAAAATCATTTTTTTGTATCTTGTTCAGCTCCTCCTTCGATGCCGTCTTTATCTCGTCAAGAGAAGCGTAACGTCGTCCTTTCATGGGCCTCTTCAGTTTAGGGAACAAGAAAAAGTCACAGGGGGCCAGATCTGGGGAATACGGTGGCTGCGGCATCATTAGTGTGTTGTTTTTGGCCAAAAAGTCGCGCACAAGCAACGATGCGTGAGCAGGGGCGTTATCGTGGTGCAAAAGCCAATTTTTGTTCTTCCACAAATCCGGGCGTTTCTGGCGGATTTCTTCACGCAAATTGCGTATAACTTGCAGGTAATATTCCTTATTGACCGTTCTTCCCTGTGGGCAGAACTCATGATGCACCACGCCCCTGCAATCGAAGAAAACTGTCAGCAAAACTTTCACATTCGACCGAACTTGGCGAGCTTTTTTCGGTCTTGGTTCGTGCGGCAGCTTCCATTGAGATGATTGAGCTTTGGTTTCCACGTCATAACCATAAACCCACGATTCGTCACCAGTTATGACCCTCTGGGGCAAATTTGGGTCGTCGCGGACAGAGTTTAACATCTCATTAGCAATGTTCATGCGATGCTGTTTTTGGTCACAATTGAGCAATTTTGGTAAAAAAATAGGTAAAAATCGAAGACGATCCAAAACACGTGCAAGCAAAGCAGCTGTCAACAATTAACTGAACATTCAAAATGGCCGCGCTTGTCGGCATAAGTGACAGACATGAGTACCAACATAACGCCACAAAAAATTCGAAATTCGAATATACGTAACCAGCGAAAATTCGAAATTCGCGATACTTTTTGAACACACCTCGTATATTCATCAAATCGAAGAATACAGTAAGAGGCCAGCGTCTAGAATTTCTGGAGACATTGTAAGAACCGCACATCTAGTCCACAATATCCACGCCATATTCGGTATTATTATAAAATGTAATCATTTCTGGCTTACGTTTATCTCCTGTGTGAGAGTCGATATTGCCGTCATAGTGCATAGAAGAATAAATTAGCACTACCTTATTTTTTTTTGGAACGTATGACACTAAAGTACCTTCTTTTTGAAAGCCAAATACTGAATCCTTTTCTTTTCTATCTTTGGTATTTTTAAAACTTTGTGGAATTTGCGGTTTATTTTTTTTACAGTGCCAACAACAGTGATCTTTTTACTCACAAGCTCTTTGCATTGATCTATATTCGTAAACCAATTATCCATGGTAACAGTGCGTCCCGAATGTTTTACGGTAGTAAGCATTCGATCCACTATATCCACAACCCTATGAGACTGTTCATATGGACCTGGCGGCTGGGCACCTGCATATATTTCCAAATGGTAAGAGTACGGTACTTTAGCGTCAGCTAACAAAAAGATTTTTATACCATACTTGGCAGGTTTGTCTGGGATATATTGCCTGAAACTGCAACGTCCACGAAAAGATATAAGCTGTTCATCTAAAGTCAGGTATTCACGAGGTATAAATTGTTTTTGAAAGTTGGCAACAAGTTTCTCAAAAATTTCTCTCACAGGAGCCAGCTTGTCATGCTCTTGACGTATTCTTCGGTCTCTTATATCGTCGAATCTGATTGCTCTTAGCAGGAATCTAAATCTGTTTTGTGACATGCAAAGATAAATTAATTCGGTACCTGTACCTCGCTTCATGTTCCAAAACTCTTTCAAATTCAGTCTTCCAGATTTCTGAAAACCCATCACAAACAGCATACCAAGAAATGCTCTCATTTCCAAAATATCTGTTAGTTTAGCATCTCTATCTCTGGAAAACTTAGATCTTACTTGCTCAATGTATATGTTAGTGGAGTTTACTATGATTTCCATGACGGAGTGGTCAAAATACAGTTCAAAACATTCTAGCTCAGTCTTGGCATTTTTTGCTGCGTCTTTAGGCCCTGCATGTTCTCTAAGAATGTTACAAGCCCGAGTTCTTGTGACTGGGTAAGGATTTTTCCTCCACTTAGTACCATTTTTAGATGTGAAATATAGATTTCCGATGGAATTTAGTGGTATATCATCATCGGATTCTATATCGGATTGCTGAGTGACTTGTTCAACATTTTCTAAGTCAGACTCGCTGTTACCTGCTTCCCTCAAGAAAAGATTAACAGTTCATAAATTTTTGAAAACTCGCACACGTTTTCACAATTTTTTGATTTTGCGAAATTTTTCCTGGATTTATCAAGTATTATTGCATGCTCCTGAGATATGTGCAATGTTGGTTTGTATCCATAAATTAAATGATATCGTGTTCCCTGCTATTGGATGATATTATCCGCCTCGCTCGATGTTAAAAGTTTTGAGGATTTGCCCATATGATAATTTCACAACCTATCGAAATTTCATCTAGAACACTATTGGGAACTCTATAACAAAACCACTTCTGAGATAAGCGTATTCACAAGTACGTACATAATTATATTTTTATAAATAGAAGAAACTCAAAATAATCGATGACCTTGTTTTATTTGTATCAATGTAGATGAAGCTGCGTTTAATATAATAGTAGGGAAATTAAAATGGATATCGTTCAGCGAAATAACAAAAAGCTGTAATTTTAATAGTTTTCATTTAATTCTATGTTATATATTTATATCATAACCACATAGTCATTTAATTTAATATCAGAAACCACATAAAAAGAAATTTCAAAGTATGCACAAAGCTCCAAAGAGTTAATTAAACTTTAAAAAATGGCCATCAAAATCATAACATTTTTTTGACAGAATTTCTAGAAAATTTTTCTGTACGCAGTTTTGTAGAACAATCAATTTTGATGTAATAATATTCCCGTTAGAGCTCGCTCAAAAAATGTCATGAATTTTTAGATTTTTTTTCGTCAAGGGTGTTGAGAGATTTTTTACGTGCAACGCATAAAGAAAAATTTATTTTGACAAAAAAAAATTATAAAATTCAGGGGATATTTTGTGGTACTTCTAACTTGCACATTATCATGCTAAAATTGATTGAGCTATAAAACTGCGTACTCAAAATTTTTTTAACAACTCTTCCCAAAAGTGTTTAAAATTTTGATGTAAATTTTTAAAAGTTTCATTAACTTTCATAAACTTTGCATAAACTTTGAAATTTCTTTTTTATGAATCCGCTATTCTGTTACTGAATCCGCTATATTTTAAATGAAAATTATTATAAACACAGCATCATTTTATTTCGTCGACCGATATCCAATTTAATTTCACTACTATTATATTGAACACAACTGTAAGTGTGATGGATATTACATATACAGTTATGATTCCATTTCTATTGACTTTAATAAATGCCTTGCATAATTCGAATTGAAAATCTTAGTCTCTGCCCTGCTAGCCTCATTCATGAAAAACATGCAGGTTTTAATGTGAAGATAACTTAATGATGTACGAACATCCTACTGACTAAAGCATTGTGTCTAGCTCACATTTTTAAAATAATAAAACTTATCCGGGAAAGTGACAAGATCTTGAAATAATTACCGCCAAACTTTATAGACCAATTATAAGAAATTATTTTGCACCTGCAGGGAAATTATATGCAAATTAACGTAGGTATAATAAAACAATTAGAAATTTTTATTATTTTCGTTTTAAAGTAGTATGAAGATGAAGATCATAAATATTTTACGTTCCAATTACCCCAATAAATGAAATAGGGCATGCTTCATATAAAAAATTGCTCACAATAATTAAGTCGTTTCGAGCAAAAGTATGTAATATTGAAATTTATTTTTAATTTACATTCCGTGAAGCTTTGTTCTGGAACCTTTAAATTTGGATATGAAAAACTACCGTCAGTTATCTCTTATATCGAAAAGTTTACTAGTTCAAATTTTAGCCTGGACTCAAAGCTTTAAAATGATTTAGAGTACCGCCAAAATATTTAAAAAATTCGAACGCTCTTTAAGCAACGCCTTCCTGTAATCTTTATTTCACTATAACGCCCTCAGTTGCTTCTTGCCATTGACCTTAAAATCACTGCAATCCATACACAATCAATTTGAACACTTTAAAGCTTTTGTTTTTCAAGTGAGAATTATATAAAAATTAAACATTTCTTTGAGCGCTTTTGAAAAATATTTTTACCAGCCGCTTCCACTGTGGGGCTTGAATCATATATGTATCTCCTATACATGAGCTGCTATGCTTTGATTACCCCACACAAATTTATCTACTAGGAGTTTAATTCAAATGCTCTTAGAAGCTTTTTATGTACACAAACATATATATATTTATCTTAGTACGCATGCGTATAAACACACCAGCTCTGTAGCACTCCTCTTGTCATATGTAGAGCAAATAGTTGCCGCTGGTTGTACGCTTGCCACGGCCCACGCCTACTTGCGGTGGCGCACCTACTTGGCGGCTATAAATTGAAGAGAAAAAAAATTCACATTGTCGCCAATGCATTTTCTTGTTTATTTTATTTTACTCAGTTGTATTTTACCCCAACATAACTATTTTCGCGTTTCACAATTTTTCAAATGTTTTTTATCTTTGATTGAGCGATTACAATCGAATTTTCTTTTTGTCGCAAAAATATTTCAATTATTTCAAACATTTTTGTGATTTTATTGATTTCTGGTAAAAAAGGCGAAGCAAAATTTGCCATAAAAACTTGTAATTATTAAAAGTAGTTAATTAAAGAAAAATATTTAAACGTGAAAATATGGCCTCCCAGTCAAGTCCCAACCTCTTTTTGGGTGTGCTCACAACTTTTTGTTGATTTGTTGTTTAATCTTGCTATTTTTCTTGTCGCAGATTCCTGGGGTTTGTTAATATTATCAAAATAAACTCATTTCTCTCGATTATATTTTGTAGCAAACATATTTTTTTCTGAATTAATAATATTGCAGGAAGTTTACCCGAATTACGTATAATAAGAATATGAGTAATACAAATGAGTAATACAAATGAGAATAGGAATGCGAAACAAGTTCAAAAAGTCTCAAAAGTGTAGGCATATTGTAGAGAATTTTATCTGCTTTCCGTGCATATAATTCAATATTCACAAAATTGCGAAACATAGTTCTTTGAATGATGGCAGACCCAACCTGAATTTAAAAGATATGCGAAAGTATGCTTCTTATGCTTTTAATATAATAAAGTCTTCGGCACAGTCGAAGACAGCCCTTTCCTTACTTGTTTTTCCCTTTATTTCATTTTAACTTTTATTTATTGACTTCTATAATAAAACTCAAAAAATAACTGTTGAATTTTGACTTATTTATTATATATTATTTATTATACAATTCGTAACCGTTACGATCCTTCCTTCATACCTTTCAAAAATAAATAAAATATAATAAAGTTTTCGGCACAGTCGAAGACAGCCCTTTCCTTACTTGTTTTTCCCTTTATTTCATTTTAACTTTTATTTATTGACTTCTATAATAAAACTCAAAAAATAACTGTTGAATTTTGACTTATTTATTATTTATTATTTATTATACAATTCGTAACCGTTACGATCCTTCCTTCATACCTTTCAAAAATACATAAAATAATAGAACTGAATAATTTCAGAATAGGAAAAAGCTTTAGAGAATTTTTTATAGCAAATGCATCATATGTATCAGCACTGCTGAAAAATTATAAAAAAGAAATCTTTAAACATAAAAAATAATTCGTGCTGGAACAAGTCAAAAATTTTTTCAGCAAATCATTTGTGTGTGCTACCCTAGTTTTTTACACATTTCCGATATACAAACGCAACACGTACCAAACACCGCAATGAGCAGCGCAGTGTAAACGTCATCATGCACAGTGTTCGATAAACTGTAATTATGTAGACAATAAAATGTGGCAAATTATGCGCACCTGCCTTTGTGAATTTTCGCCGCTCGCTTTATTGCTGCAGCGCTCACATTGTTGGTAAAAACATAACGTTGGATTTGTTTTTGCTTATAATATCTGGAGGCGCTAATATTTTGTTATGAGCGCTGTTATGATAGCCGACGACGTCGCCGCTGTCTTTGTTGATGCTACTGAATGTTATTGTTGTAATTGTTATAAGCATTAATTAAGCAATTATAATAATTGCCAATGCTTGACACACCGTTATAAACAACAACAATGAAAACCATAACAAAAATAACGCTCGCTAAGCCAAATATTTCTAGCTCGAGCAGTGGACGTGTGCGCATGCGCCAGACATCAAATGCGGCATTGCAATTTGGCGCTGTGGTTTCGAGGCTGCCTAAACATGCGGCATGTGGCAAAGAGCAGTCCATATTTGTTGGCGCATAAGAACAGCGCCAAGGCAATATTTAACAAAACGGTGGTAATTTTGTGACTAACACTTTTTGTTCACACTTGATTGTTTTGATTTTTTATTGTCTACCTAGCGTCAATCTTATTTTTCTCAGTAAAGGCAAATCGTTGCAGCATCATTGCTATAATTTTTTGCTGCAGCTTTTTTTGCGGTTACCTAGGTTTGTTTTTTGTTGTAACTGTGACCTTGTCTTTTGAAGCAAATATTTTATATAACTATGTTTTAAGTTGGATTTCAATGGCGTAATAGCTTTAGTATGTATCGGTGATAATTTTTTACTGCAATAAAAAAAATCATTTTGTTAATCGCTGTGCAAAAGATGAAATGCGAACTATTAGGGCAACATCCTCCAAAGAAATGGAGATGCTGTAGTTATTACCCAAGCCAATACCTTTTGTTTGATACAGACGTTATATTTATATGTTCTAAGACTACCACAGGTCACATTTCGTTGTATATCTCTGAAAGTTTACCCCATATGGAATCTATCATCAACAGTTTTCCACATTTTGCCAAAAATTAACAAAATCAGTTCAGCCGTTCACACATGGTGTCCCTACTAAAATAAATACGGATACATTTTTTACTTAAAGATAATAGCAGAGCCAATACTCGCATCATGAATTTCAGACAGAGGTCATCTTTTTAGTCAGTGTCGATATGTTTTTAGAGTGTTGAACTCTTAATTCCTTTCCAGCATCAACTTGCTGAAGTCCCACAATAGCTAGTCGCCTTGTCTCCGGCCGGAGATATTAGTTATACTCATCGTCACTAGGTATTGCCATGCAACTTTTGCAGGGAAGTCAAATTCAGAAACGGTAACATACAAACAACTATTTTCTTGCCATTAAAAGATACTTTTAGATCGGCAGGATGGTGTGTGTCCACTTTTTTATCTTGCGTCTTCGCCTGGATTTGGTCTATTGTGTCGGTCATAGACCTTCCTTTTTTTTTTGTGGTTCGTGGAAATGCTTTATGCACTGTCCGGGTGTGAGCCCTCTTTCCTAGGTGCTCTAGTATCGACACTCTCCGAGTGTGAGACTCCCTTCTCCTTTTTAAGGACTACTCACTAAAATTTTTCCATACCTCGGATAGCTACTCTGACAATAATGGGCTCAGCAACCATCTTCCCGTTTTGTGAGGAGTATGTTACTCGCGTACCTGCTGACTACATCCCATCTATCCTTTTCACAGATCATCTTTTGGATGACACTGCCTGGGGATATATTGCCTAAAATATTTTCCACCCGCCTTTGGTGTTGAACGAATTGTTCGCATTCGAAGACGTCGTTTATGCCTCCACAATAGAGGCAGTTCGTGGTTTCAACCCTGTCTATTCTGTGAAGCACCTCTTTATGAGATCGCTTCAGCCACGGCTCCACTTGGGAAATTAATTGCCTGGTCCATCGTATAGCCAGCTGGAGGACGTGATCGGATATCCATCTGTTTACGGTTCGCATCACTTGATTTAGTTTGAGCTCTGCCATGTCGCAGTTTCGTGCTGTGATCACGGCCGACACATCATCTGCGAAAGCGACAAGGTAAGTGCTTTCTTGCATCTGCAAGCGAAGAAGACTGTCATGCGTAGGTCTGGACCTAGCACCGACGCCTAGGCGTTAGCAAGCATGTCGGTACCTTGAAGGAGCGTTCTAGTGCGTCAAGCATGTCATCCAACCTGGAAGAGTTAACCGGTTAAGATCCGAACACATTGCCTAATGGAATTCAGTCTTGCGCACAATACAATTTTTGGTGCAAGTTGTGATACCGACTCTCTTTTGTATTGGGTATAGCAAGTTTTAGTTCCAATATAGAGACATGGGCTCAAACCATATTCTTCATCTGCCTTTCTATTTATAAATCTTTCTTCCGCCGAATATTTCGATAGAATTTCTGTTCCTTATTATCTTCAGCTTAGTGCATTCAAGCCTTTTTTATTTAAGCTACTTCGATATAAGTAGGCATTTCAGGGTCAGTATTTTGTGCTTTTCACAAATATAACACGCGCAGAATGGAAATATATAAAGATGTGTACCACTTTTGACTTGCGTTACGGAAAGTATCGGTAGCACCGATATAACATTCAAATTTTCGATTCTTATTTAATGTATTACAAACTCTTATTTGAATTTCTCCAAATTCTAATTCCTTGTTTCACTTGTGAGGTTCGACTGTTTATGTATAGAGATAAAGAAATGAGGAAATATATACGAAAGTAGAGAGGGGTATGGTTAGACAGAGCGAGAGAGAGTTATATATATAGAGATAGGAAGAGATTGAAAGTAACACTATAAAAAAGGTAGAAGTATCTTGACAATTTTTTCTTATTATTTTCATAGCTTTCATCCGAATGGAGCTGTCTATCCCCTAAAAGGAAGTGGTGGTTCAATGAGGTTGCTTTTCTAGAGTTGGTGATTTTGTTGTAAAAGTTTTTCAACTCGTTCACAAACCCACTATAATTCCTTTTCAATCCAATTAAAAGTTTTCTATAACTCATAAAAATTAGTAAAAAAAAAAAATAATTACAAAAGCTATTAATTTCGGCAGGTCTAATATTTTAGGCTTTAAGCTCATTTATAGTCAGAAATTTCTGATCATGTTCATGATACAGAATTTAGCTTTGTGACATAAGCTCGTCAATATAATCAATCAGATAAATGTTTAAAATATCCTATGGCAAGTTGCATGCAATCAACTTTTTATAAAATAAGTCGCCCTAAAGGGTGTAATTTCTCTTATTTTTCTAATAGCTGCAAATCATGTAATCACTTTTTTATCTTTCGCACTTTAAGTAATTCAATCAATGCTTTGGGCGCCGTTTTCTGAGAGTTTTTCTGCGTTTATATTTTAACTCGTTTACTAGAATACGTATATGCGCATTTTCAGCTTATCTACAGAGTTAAAATGTACAATGTGCTGATAAACCACTTTGTTTGTTACTTTTTTTTTTTTTTTTTTTTTTTTTTTGTCACTTCTGAATATTTGCTTAAAACAAATAGCACACACTTGTTATTGTTTTATTTCATTGTTGCTTTACATGACAGTTGTACATGCGCACTGATTGCTTAATCAATCAAAGGTACGATACAGCCGCTATCTTTCATGTATCGATCTACAAAAGCAATGAAGTGAATGTGCTTGGTGTTGATCTAAAAAAGCAATTTTTGATCTAAAAAAGCAATTTTTGAAGAATGTTAAATTTAATTTTATATAAAACGATGAAACTTTTTTTACTAATATCTGTGCAAAGTTTTGAAACCAATTTTTAACTTATCCTAAAACTTCTGAAAAATATAGGCTCTGAGATATTAAGCATGCATAAGCCCTTATATCTTCTATGAGTAACTCTTACCATAATTTAAGAACATTGTTCACTCATTTTCTGACTCTTCGCTTATTAATACGTAGACGGCACCTTTAAACAAGAAGTTAACGGAAATGTTTAGTTTTTCGCTACTTTAAAGTTGCAACTTGACTATTTATCAATATTGAAAATTTGTCAAGAACACAAAATCGGGGATAGTGCTTATTGAATTCAATTGAATCCGAAATGCTATACTTTTAAAGGAAGAAAATATTTTTTGGAAATGGAATACAATTAAGTATGTACTAACTTCATTAATTTCCATCACTTTTTATTGAATTTAGAATAAAACGTACAATTATGGAATTTAGCTTAAGGCTGCACGATGCACAACATTTTTAATTTTCCGTCCCGGGGCGTAAATTAAAAGTGAGAACGGTTTTCCAAAACGGGAACTCACTAAATAGAGCTGCCCATGTGAAAAGAATGAAATTTTCATATTTATGCCTCATACTTCCACCGACTGCCCTTCTGACTTGTTTATTGTCCTCGCAAATACAAGTTTCACCGGGAACTGCATGCGTTTGAACTGGAGCGGCAAATAGATTGAAGTCAGGGAAATTCAGGGAAATAGGCTTTTCTCTGTTGAACGGGCCTTTCAATATGCCTCCCACTCTTAAATTAAACCCCTTTATAAATATTTAGCTTGAAAAATTAAGTTTGAAAAGGGAGTGCCACGCCCCTTTTTCCGATAATTCTCTTATTTTTTTCAAGTATGGTATCGATATCGAATATCTCCATACCAATTTTTAGATCCCTACCACGAACCCCTTGAAGATATTACGCCTGTAAAATTAAGTTTGTATGGGAGGTGCCACGCCCCTTTTTCCGATAACTCAAATTTTTGTCCGGGAGTATGGTGTTGATATCGTATATCTCCATAATATTTTTAAGTCCCTACCGTGCACCCCTTTTAGAGATAGAGAGAGCACGAAAAATTAATTCCGAATAGCCGATGCCACCCCCCCTTTTTCGAAACCTCCTCTTTTTTCCCGTGAGTATGGTTTTTATATCGAATATATAAATACCATTTTTCAGATCCCTGCAATGAAACCTGTAAAATCAAGTTTGTACGGGAGGTGCCACACCCCCTTAATATTTTCGTGTTTTTATTTTTCCCCAAACTTGCGCGTATTAATTACAAACAAATCCCAAAAAGGAAATGTATTCAATTTGGTAAGTCATTTTCAAGTTTAAGCGTGATTAATTTTTATATATATATAGATTTAAAGAAATATTATTGATTATAAAAGGTATACAAGATTTGGTTGTTAATGCTTTCAATTCGAATGTCTGGCAAGCATTTATGTATTTTATAGTCACTATTTGAACTATGTGTGTGAACATGTGTAGTGCGAAACGTATACAGATAAAATTTCCTGATAGTACTAACTACAAAAGAACCATATGTCTGCAACTTAAAAGTAGCATCAACGAAACGAAATCAAGAACAGCAGAGTGCAGAGTAGCCAATTAAGTTGATAGTACGTAACAGTTGCGTTCCTATTGTGTTCTTTTGACAAATCCCAAGTTAAGTTACTTTATAGTCAGGATTGTAGCTTTATTCCAGGAACTACATGCGCTAGTTACAGCTATTAAATTTTTTTTTGTGCACATAGAGTGTTAACGTAAAATACTTGTTTTTATTAAATAATAATATTAGCTATAATGCTGAGCGCTATACTTCCGAGGACTTTAAGGCAGAGCTAACCTTCCAATTTGTAGTGTGCTGTTTTCAATTTTTTCCTACAAATTGGTGAGGCTTGCATGTATTTTGCTAACTCAGAGCAGCCTTGCCAATGCAGGTCAATTTTTGATGATAAGGTTTTTCATGGCAGAAATAAATTCGTAGGACCACAGTGACAAGACTGGGTCAAAAAACAAGTTGCATAAGTTCGCCTTTAAATTTGAAGATTATGTTGAGAAGGTTTCAAGTTTTTTGTTTTTTTGTTTTTATCTAAACAAAATGAGCCCAAATGATTGTTTTATTGAAACTTTTTTATTTGACATCCGCATTGTAAAGTTGATATATCAAATTTTTAGCATAGAGGAGCTCTATATTTTCTTTTGAGCTCTAAACTTGTTTTCACATAGTTGCGTCAGCTAACCGAGTAGTACACTTTCTTATTAACCATAACTTTCACAAAATTTAAAAATTTAGGAATACTATATAATGATATCAGATGACGATAGCCAGTGCACTTACAAATAATGGCTTATTGACTTGAATGGCAAAATTAATTTTTCGATTAAAGTGTACTAACCAAATAACCGGGTAGAAGTAATCTATGAAAATCTATAGTTTACCTAGGCTCTAGCTAGATTTTTCCTACAATAGACAACTCTGACTACGGCTTGATAGGGCGCTGGCATGGAAAGCGTATGTTTCCCAATTTACGGAGAATTTTTGTGTACGAGGTGTGTTCAAAACGTATCGCGAAATTTGAATTTTCGCTGGTTACGTATATTCGAATTTCGAATTTTTTGGCGTTCTGTTGGTACTCATGTCTCTCACTTATGCCGACAAGCTCGGCCATTTTGAATGTTCAGTTAATTGTTGGCGGCCGCCGTGGTGTGAAGGTAGTGTTGCCGGCCTACCACACCGAAGGTCCATGGTTCGAGCCCTGGTACAGGTAACATCAAAAGTGATTTGAAAAAAGTTTTTCAAAACGGGGTCGCCCCTCGGCAGTGGTTTGGCAAACTCTCCGAGTGTATTTCTGCCATGACAGGCTTCTCAGCAAAAATTCGTCTCCTTTGTAGATGCCGTTCGGAGTCGGCAAAAAACTGTAGGTCCCACCAATTTGTAGGGAAAATTCCAATCGGCACACCACAAATTGGAAGAGAAGCTTGGCGCAAAAATCTCTTAGGAGGTTTATGATGATATACCTGTTGTATATCGCGCCATAGAGAGAGAGAGAGAGTTAATTGTTGACAGCTGCTTTGCTTGCACGTGTTTTGGATCGTCTTCGATTTTTACCTATTCAAAAAAATGGATCAAAGAACCTGTATCAAGTTTTGTGTGAAAAACGAAATTAAGTGCGCGGATGCATTCCGAATGTTGACTGTGGCATACGGAGAAGCTACCTTGGACCGAAGCAACGTTTATCGGTGGTACAAAATGTTCTCAGAAGGCCGAGAAGATGTGCAAAGAAGAACAAAAATTGGCTTTTGCACCACGATAACGCCCCTGCTCACGCATCGTTGCTTGTGCGCGACTTTTTGGCCAAAAACAACACACTAATGATGCCGCAGCCACCGTATTCCCCAGATCTGGCCCCCTGTGACTTTTTCTTGTTCGCTAAACTGAAGAGGGCCATGAAAGGACGACGTTACGCTTCTCTTGACGAGATAAAGACGGCATCGAAGGAGGAGCTGAACAAGATACAACAAAATGATTTTTTGAAGTGCTTCGAAGATTGGAAAAACTGTTGGCACAAGTGTATAATATCTCATGGGGATTACGTTGAAGGGGACAAAATAGATATTCATGAATAAATAAATAATTTTTGAAAAAACACAAAATTCGCGATACTTTTTGAACACACCTCGTATATTCTGCAAATAGCCTGTCTAGGTTTTCATATGTTGCGCCTTGATTAAAAAACCAAGCATGGGGATGTAAGGAGCCTGCCAAGTTTTTTAAGCTTATACCTGCTTAGGTCTACCAATTCAGGGATTGCCTAGTTGTCCATAGATTACTTAATTAATATACATTTAATCCAAGTTTGTTGAATTTAAGAAAATATCTCATTGATTATGATAGATGGATAGAGAAGACAACTGTGCTGTGGAGATGTCCGGGTTCGATGCTTCTTTAGAGGCAAGAAATTTTTTAAATTGGTATTGCAGAGAAAACAGTAGGCAATTGGTGGCAATGCCCTGTCTAGTTTTCCGAATATCAATTTAAAAAAAATCTTAAAAGGAATTAACAAACTGGCTATGAGCAAAATTTATCACATTTTATAAACGGCGAGTTTCTTAACGCAGAAGCAACGGCAATTTTCAAGTCAAAGAATGTTTCTAAAGTGCTTACTGTAGATAACCCAATACTGCTGTTCGATGAATCCAAAGAACAGTGCAAGTGTAGGTGATTTATCATAAATGAAAATTTAGTGAGAGGAACGGCTCTTACCTAATCTTATTTTAACGCAGTCATATTTAAAACCCTATTTTAAATTTAAAGTTACTCCCAAACAACTAATTAGCACAATTTTTCCAAAGCGTGACCTTGCTGAAATCGATGATTCACAAAGCAAGTTTAGCGCTATTTATTATTGCAAATCATTTCACTATCTCGCAAATTTACTGCATAACTTATTAAAAATTTAGTAAATAAAAATCTAAGCTTTGCAGTGAATTGAGTAAAATTTAATATCCCAATCACCCAAGCATGCTAAATATGAATCTTAGGAACAAAAAACTTATTGAATAATAAAAGGAAGTAAAAATTTAATTTTCATATCGTAAATGAAATCAAATTGTTCGAAAGCGCTTTAATTGAGCTTAAATAAGCAGATAATCAGTAAGCTGTACAACTTGAAACAACAAAAACACAATGCAAAAAAACACAACATCTGACAAATGCTAGGCACTTAATTCATTCATTTAAATTTATGCATTGAATTACATTTCGCAGTAATTGAAATTTATACGCCGCCTGTTGCAACATGGTTGGTTTAGCTGCCGCCGCCGATTGCAAAAGGCAAGCTGAAAATTATTAAATTACCAACCTGCGCAATGCGTAGATATTTCAAATAATTTTTTTCTTTTTTCTTTTTTTTTTTAGGTTTTTCTTCCAACGCCCACGCAGCAAACTAAGAAAATTAACAAACAAAAAAGTTGAGTATACGCCGTGGCTGTTGGAGGTAAGTTTGTGGCCAATTTTTTGTTTGTTGTAGCTCATTTGTTTACATTCTTCGTAGTTTGCTTTGTTGTTGTTTATATGATACGTTCGTGTTTAGTGGTTGTCGTTGCTATGAAATCTATACACATGATATTCTATGAATTTTTGTTATTTGTTTTGTTGCCGTTGTTGTTGTTGAATGTGTCAAAGTGGAAAAAAGTTGTACACAAAGCACATTTTCCCATTCAACGCGTTGGTGGTGACAGCAGTCAAGTAGTGAGTTGACTGCGTGAGGCCAACAAGTGTAATACTGTGGATGTAAACAAATACAGTCAACTGGCATTAAAATGGGACTGCAGCTGAGTTATAGTTGTTATAGACCAAGAGCTTGCGCAAGCTTAAAGCCAGTAATAATTACTCAACTGAAGGGATTTTCTAGATCTCGCATGCATTAACATTTGTGAAGACTTAGGCGAATAATCTAACGAGGTAGGTCATTGAGAAGGAGTAATCTGGTTTTTTCTGAAAAATTTTATTATTCATAAAGCAAAACATAATCCATGTGTGGGTAAACTTAAAAAGCTGTCACCATTAGTTGAAACACAACAACAAAGTAGACAAAACACAGCTGACTTTCCTACATTAGAAAGCACTAATACGAATTTAATTTGTATGCAGGCTGCACTAGCTACTAATACAAGTGTGATAGTTTCTGAATCATTTTCTGACATTGTTTTCCTGTTTCCCAGCATTCCGACACATTTAGCACTTGACATAATACGAGAAAAATGGACGATTATAAAAGAACATGCAAAGATACCTAAACACATATTTATGGAAATTTTGAAATTCTGTATCAAAGAAATTCGATATTTCAAATTTAAAGATACGGTATACACGCAATTGAAAGGAATGCCTATGGGGTCACCAGCATCACCAGTTATAGCTGACATTATAGTGGAGGATATATTAAACAAGACGATGGAAAAACTTCGACATAAACCAAGAATGCTAATCAAATATGTTGATGGTTTATTTGCAGTCATACGCGAAGATGAGCTGCAAAGTACACTCGAAACTTTAAACTCGTTTGACAGAAACATTAACTTTACGATATAATTGGAAGAAGAAGGCAAATTACCGTACCTAGACTCGATGATAATCCGGAGAGGAAACCAGCTAAAACTAAAATGGTATAAGAAACCACTAGCGTCTGAAAGAATCATCAATTTCCACTCTAAATACGCTAAACCGATGATAATGAATACTGCAATGAGCTGTATACGACATATGTTGCAAATATCGGACGAAATTTACCGCAAAGAGGTTGTAAATGAAATCACATCGTTGTTAAGAAATAATGACTTCCCAGACAATATCATAAAAACATTACTAAATAGATCAAAAGATCCAAAACCACAAAAATATTCAAATCACTCACGTATGTGCGTCAGCTCTCCGAACGTTTTACAAATTCAGACTGTTATGAACCGTCCAATACATTAAAAAAAAAAACATATTTAACAAACCAAATTCAAAAATGCCGCAATTAGACAAAAAAATAATGTCATATATAAAATTCCATGCAACGGAAAAAACAAAGACCCTTGCAAAAGCATATATGTGGGAACAGCCAAATCAAAATTAACAAGTAAGGAAAGGGCTGTCTTCGACTTTGCCGAAGAATTTATACCTTTCATGAATACGCATCACTGTTTTAAGTGTCCGATCCTTACTCACAATTAGTAAAAACTCTGCAAAAATTACCATTTAAAGTCACATAGCCTAAACCCCATTTATCGGAACAACCGATTGTATGGGAGCTATGCGTTGTATTGCCCCGATCTCGCTGATTTCCACAAATGATTAACCTCATGCAAAATGGCGGCTCCGTACCAAATTTGATTGTGATATCTCAAAAACTTAGGAAGAAGTTTGCTTTCAAACAGACAAACATACAGACGGAAGTACAGACAGAAATGGTTAAATCGGCTCAGCTCATCGCCCTGATCATTTCGGTATACTTATTGGTGTTTATATCTCTTCTTCTTCTTATACTTACAAACATCGGACCAAAGTTATAATAACATTTCATGTTCATGGAAGGTATAAAAACCAGACTAGCATAACATAAATGCGACGTAAAACAATGCCATTACTCTAGCACTCAGAAAAGAGCACTTATGGCTTACTGTGCAACTAGCGACCGCTCTCCCAATTTCGAACAGACATCAATTTTACAACAAGAACAACACTACAACAAACGATTCACATTAAAAATGTTACATTCAATTAATACTCCGCCAAACATAAGACTCTTTTACAAAACGGACACTGATAACGTCGGGCAACTATATAGACATTTACTAACGAACCACAAGAAAGTACGAAACTCCGCGCCTCAACACTAAAACGTAACGTATTTATGATTGTTTACCGAATTGTTTATTGTTGTATGTGCTTTTTTGTTATAAAATTATTTATTGTTACAGTTCCCTGAAGACGGTTACCGTAGAGTAACCGAAATATATTGGAAAAAATAAGAAAACCTGTATGTTGTTATTACATATTTTACTTGACCTTGAGCCAGCAAAACATCAATTTTATCATATAAAAGGTCGCTAAAAACTTTCATACTTTTTGAGATTACGTGATGGGAGACTTTGTGCCGATAGCAGTTCACTCGTAATGGCTGATAGATCTGATCGAGTTAGGCTGTTTTCTTAAATTATGATTTTCAAAATTTGGGTGCCATAAAGATTTAGCTTTTATACCAGTATATTTCTAGCAACTCAATTTATAATAGATCTTTATATAAGCGAAAAATATTATATATTTGAAACTTAAGTTGACTTAGGTTGTTATATTGAAAGCAAATGGGCATTTTTTGAGTACTTTAGGTGTTTTTTACTACTTTTTCTGCACACAAGCACCTCCGTTTTTGAAATCTAAATGCTCCGAAAACAAAACTCGTAGTAATTCAAAATCATGAGGGACTGGCATCGTGTTTTATTACTTGTTCCCATAGCCCTTTTTTATACAATTGCATAAATTTTTGAGGTTAACTTCTTAATCGGCGATGCCAAGTTTTTTTGGAGTAGATCGACCACTTTTATTGATGCAGCGGAAAGAAAAATTTCTAGTAAGGTATTGTAGTAAAAATACGGTAATATAGAAATTAGTAAATGGCTAATTGTAGCAGAACTTAGCAGGGTTTCTACCTGATTACGAACAATAAAAACACTACTTAGCCCTTTTGCTAAGTCATACAAACCGCGATTACTTTCCGTGTAGAATAAGAACACTTAGCGTTTATGCTGAATTGTACATTTATTTTGCCGACGGCAAGTCCGCGACGGTATCATAAGATGAGCGATATAAAATGACTGATTTGACTTTTTTTGTAATGTCCAAAAAAGGTGACTTTTTACATATTAATTTAAGTACATAGGCAAATATGAGCAAAGAGAACAATAGGAAATAATAAGCAATGGACTTTCGATAGTATGATTGACTGCATAGCGGTGTCATCGTTCGATGCTGCTGCCCTTGAACTCACCTCCGTAGGAATGACCATATACATGTATGTTTGTTAGTGTATGCTTTGTTAGGTACTTGCTTGCTGCTGAGATCAACAGCTTAGTAGGCCTTGCACTTATTATGTGCATATGTGAATATGTATCATGTTATAATTTGGGAGTGCAGGGGGTCCCAACATATGGCTACATGTCAGTGGTTCCCTATCGTTTTGAAGATGTTGTAATGGGGCCAGCGATTCCCAAACATACCGCCCCCCCTGAACGACTCGTTCAGAAAGGCAATGGCGCCACCTTTGCTATTGGGCGCTTGTACTCTCCTTTGCTGGTTTTGACTTTGACCACACGGACTTTATCATCATCTCCTTTGTGCACTTCGACGATGCGCCCTAAGACCCATTTTGATGGTGGAAGATTAGGTTCTTTTACCACGACCAGTTTGCCGATTTCAAAATTTTCAGTGGACTGTTGCCATTTAGGTCGATGTTGTAGAGAGGTCAAGTATTCACTGTGCCAGCGTTTCCAAAAGCCCTGAACCATGGCTTGTAAATGACGCCAATGTTGTTTTAGGTTGATATTGGCATTTAAGGCAGATGGTTCTGGGATGCAAGTATACGGCTCGCCAATTAAAAAATGAGCCGGGGTAAGAGGATCGAGCTCAGTATCGGAAATGCTGCCCAGAGGTCGTGAGTTTAAAATAGCTTCGACCTGGCATAGAACCGTGCTGTATTCTTCAAATGTAAGGAGGCTGTCTCCGATTACCCTTCTCAAATGCAGTTTTATAGATCGAACTCCAGATTCCCATAGCCCTCCAAAATGTGGTGCTGAGGGTGGGATAAAATGCCAATTTACGCCGTCGTTTGCCAGTGATTGTGCCACCTCTGCCCGATCTTCATGAAATATGGCCAATCGTTGAAGTTCGTTTAGAGCTCGTTTCGCGCCATGAAAAGTGGTACCATTATCGGAATAGAGGTCACTCGGATTTCCTCTGCGGGCAATAAATCTGCGAAAAGAAGCTAAGAAAGCATCGCTTGTTAAGTCACTCACCAATTCTATGTGTAATGCTTTGGTTGACAGACAAACGAATATGGCAAACCACGCTTTGCCAATTTTAGGGTTTCGGGTTTTCGAGTATTTAATGCGTACAGGGCCAGCGTAATCAAGCCCGCAATGTAGGAAACACCGGCTAGGCTGGACTCTTACTGACGGCAGATTACCCATAAGTTGAGTGCTTGTTGCTCTTCTTTGCATAAAACATATTTTGCAACCAAATACGACCTTTCTTGCGAGGTTTCTGCAGCCCAAGATCCAAAATTGTTGGCGAACTAGCACGAACGTAGCTTCTACCCCTGCGTGCATGTTGATTTCGTGCGTATGTCTTACGATGAGAAGCGAAATATTAGCGTCTTTAGGTAGCAAAATCGGATATTTGACGTTGTAATTAATATCTGCATGTTTTATGCGACCACCAACCCGGAGTACCCCTGACTGGTCTATGAATGGCGTATAACGAATAAGTATGGATTTTGAATGTAGTTGTTGTGACTTTTGTAATTGACTGATGTCTTTTGAAAATGCGTGCCTCTGCACCATCTTCAAAATGTAGATTTTGGCTTGGTTCAGCTCGTATGTAGTTAGAAATGGCTCACTACAGCGCTGTCGAAGACGGCGTGCATTGTTAACAAATCTGAAGAAGCGAGCGACTGTACGAACTAATTTGAACCAAGACGAAAGTTTTGAGCATAGCAACAACAGCGGATTAACAGTTTCGGTGGTACATAATACTATCGCTTTAGGATTTGCTTCTGATAGGACTAATTGATCCAAAGAAGTCGTATTAAATTTGTTGTTAGAAGGCCACGATTGTTCAGGGAGGGCCAACCAACTGGGCCCTGACCACCAAAGCCTGTGTTCAATAAGTTCTGTAGGTAAAAGCCCACGAGATGCACAATCAGCTGGGTTATCTTCGGACCGAACATGCCTCCATTGATTTCCAGGAATCACGTCTAATATTTCTGCTGTTCGATTGCTAACATATGTAGCCCATTTCCTCGGCGGAGCGGAAAGCCAATGCAGGACGATTTCCGAATCCGTCCAACAAAAAATATTAGAAATTTTCAAAGTTAACGACTCTTTGACAAGAGTTATCAGCCGCGTTAGCAACAATGCGGCGTTCAATTCAAGCCTTGGAACTGAAATTGGTTTCAATGGGGCCACACGCGTTTTCGACGCAACCAATCTTGTGACGTAGGCGCCCTCAATATGCACGCGACAATAAACGACAGCCGCACAAGCAAGTGTTGACGCGTCTGAAAAGCCAATCAGTTCCACAGGCGACGACGGATATGATATGTATCTCGATATTTTGAGTAGTTTCAAATGATGGAGCTCCCCCATGTAGTTGCACCATCGTTTGCATAAGGTCTCCGGTAGTGGCTCATCCCAACCCAGGCCATAACACCAGGATTCCTGAAATAAAACTTTAAATAATACAACAATGGGTGCTACCATACCTAATGGATCATAAATCTTCGAGGTTTCGGACAACACCATCCGCTTTGTAGGTTTTGGCTCAATTACAGGGTTACCAATGTTCAAAAGTAGCTGATCACTAGCGGGATTCCAGTGAAGCCCAAGAATTTTTACGGATGTTTCAGATGTTTGAGATTCAATAGCAATCGGATTATATTCGCAGATCGCTTGTGGTAGTGTTTCTAGCAGAGGCCAACAATTTGAACTCCACTTTCTAAGATTGAGATTTGCTTTTGATAAGAGCTCTATAAGTTCATCTTTTAGAGCAATAAGATCTTCGACGGTGTCGCAACCAGAAGGTATGTCATCTACGTAAGCGTCGTTTTCCAGAACTCGTGAAGCATTCGGATATTCAGACCTATAGTCCTCGGCGATTTGCTTTAAAACGCGAACAGCAAGAAAAGGAGATGGCGCAAGCCCATAAGTAACAGTCAGCAATCGATAATGCTCAAGTTTCGACGTTTGTTCGCTTTTAAGTAAAATGCGTTGATAATCGGTCTGATCAGGATGCACCCTAATGCCTCGAAACATTTTCTCAATGTCGGTTGCAAACACATATCGATGCTGACGAAAACGTAGAAATACACCGAATAAGTCGCGTTGAATCGGTGGACCAATATGTAACCGATCATTTAATGAGTACCCTGATGCATCTTTGAGCGAACCATCAAAAACTACCCGGCATTTTGTTGTTGAACTATCAGCTTTAATGACAGGATGATGTGCTAAATAAAAACGTTTCGACGTATGTACATCAATTTGCTGATCTGGAATCAGCTCCATATGCCCCAGGGCTAGATATTCATCTAGAAATGCTGTATATTGTTGTTTTAGCGCAGGCTGACGTTGTAATTTCGAATTCATACTATTTAGACGTGAAATAGCTTGCGGTAAAGTGTCATCGATGGGTTTCATATCGGCTTTAAATGGATATTTAACCACATATGTCCCATCCTCACTTCTTTGAACGGTTGAAGAAAAATATTTTTCTACCGGATCATGATCGGTAACTTTACTTTTCGTGGACTGTAAGTTATCCATTTCTAAAAGTGATCGGACAAGGTAATCTACATCTTCCAACGCATGACTTACTGAAACCTGCATTGGATACTCAGCCTCAGATAAGCACGAACCAGTTATTACCCAACCGAAAGCACTATTTAGAGCCGTTAAAGTTTGATTTTTTAGTTGAATCTTTTCACCCGTTAAAATCTTCCAAAGTTGGTCAGAACCAAGAATCATGTCAACTGGACCAGGGTTTCCAAAAGTAGGATCTGCTAACGATAATTGATTGATTTGCTTACGTGTCTGTTCACATAATTTGATTGGATATGATGGTAGCGTCGAAGTCAGCTTTTGAAGAATTAAAGCTTCAACATCAAGATAATTTTCATTGTTTGTGGACTGTAGTGTAAGAACTACCCGACCGCGAGTATTGCCAACGGCTTTTGATGAGAGCCCCACAATTGGAACACGGGCATGCTTGCGCTTTGTGCCAATCAACTGCACAAAAGCTTCCGTAACAAAAGAAGCTGTCGACCCAGTGTCAATCAGCATTCGACAGTTTACCACTTTACCCCATTTATCACTGACCCTAGCAAGGACAGTGGGTAAAATTGTTTGCGTTGAGATTTTCATTTCTTCAATAGAATGATTACTCACAATAGGCTGAATTCCAACATGTTTACTTGTTGTTGCATTACCATCATTTTGTCTTTCGACGTTTGGCTTGGCATTGGGTTCAAAATGTAAGAATGTATGATGAGCCGAGTTACAAACACGACACTTGACTGTGCTGAAACACTTATTGAATTGGTGGGAGCTACCTAGGCAATTAAAGCACAACTTCTTATTTTTTACTATGGCTCGTCTGGCATTAACATCAAGCGCTTTGAATTTAGGGCAATAAGAAAGCGTATGAGCTTCTGTGCATTGCATTGCACAGCGAGTATTAGTCTTCCCTTTTGAAGAATTAGAAAAATGTACCACGGCCGACCGCCGACCTGACGTATGTGTATTAGATTGACATGATTCTAGAGAATCACATCGACGCACTAAAAATTGTAGCAACTCATCAAATGTACGTTCGATGATAGCATCACTGGATTCTGCCCAATCCTTCTTTGTTTCGTCGTCCACCTTACTCAAAAGTAGGTGAATTAACCATGGATCACGTTGATTGGAGTTAAGAGCATTAAGTCCTCGAATGACTTCATCTGCTCCGTCGGTTATTTTACGCAAAGTTTGTGCATTTGCCGCATGACACGTAGGCAGGGACAAAAATGATTGAATAAATGATCGTACAATGAGCGGTTTACGATCATATCGTTGTGTTAAACGATCCCAAGCCTCCAAATAATTTGCATCGGTTAGCGACAAATGCTTCACTAACTGCAAAGCTTCACCCGCTAGGTACGATTTTAGATAATGAAATTTTTGCGTAGAAGTTAAAGTAGTCTTTACATCTATGGCACCAGTGAATAAATCCCTGAACGAGGGCCAATCCTGGTAACTACCAGAAAACGTTGGAACCTGAATTTTAGGCAAGTGAATATTTGAGATATTTTGCGTTTCCTTCAAACGCTCAAGAAACGCAGCTTGGTGACCAGCCAACTTGTTGATCGAGTCTTCGTTTAACGAACTTGGTACTTGTTGAGTTTTGGCTTTCAGCGCAGTAGAAAGTAATGCATGAGCAGTAAAATATTTTTCCTCATAGTCAAGGATATCGTCTACAGGATCTACGAACCCTTCTTGATCTTCATATTCGTATAACTGCTTACTTAATTCAGTCAGTTCAGCGAAACTTTGTTCTAGTTTTTGTATACGATTTGTTAAAAGCTCCACACTTACCGACTCTTCAATATTCTGAGAAGCATCAAATGCACGGGATATGCTTGCTTTAGCATAGCCACGCTTTCTATTAATCACATTCATTTTTTTTTTTTTTGAAATAAGAAAGTTACGGTGAAAAGAAATTATTCAAATGAAAGACGACGTTATTCAAAATTTGAATTCAATCAAAATACGTTCAAAGACTAATTTTAGTCAAT
This sequence comes from Merzomyia westermanni, assembly GCA_949987695.1. NCBI lineage: Eukaryota > Metazoa > Arthropoda > Insecta > Diptera > Tephritidae > Merzomyia > Merzomyia westermanni. Next base: position 18,444,951 of record OX465288.1, on the reverse strand, counting down.
AGCACCGTTCAAAAGATAACTTTTGTAGCACAGTGTAATTTTTTTTCCACACTTTTATTGCTTTCGCAAATATATTTTGTTTTATTTTGCTATTTAATATTTTCACAATTCAAAGAATTTAGCTTTTTCAAATGAAATAATTTTTCTTGTGCTTTTTGCGATTTTGAACACTTCTTTTGCAATCAAAGTATGTATTAATTTTATTTTGCCACAATGCAATATTAAACTTTTTGTTCACAACTTGAAATATTTAGTTTTTATTTCACAAATTGAAGATGAAGTTGAATTTTCACAATTCACAATTAAAAGCCTTGAATTTTTATTTTTTGATGTAAAAGATTTAAAGGACTTTTTCCTTTCCACAATATTTTAGATTAGTTAGTTTTTGTTCAAACTTTTCTGACTCCCGCGCGCATCAGATTTTCAAGCTATTGCTTTTATTGTTCGCACTTTGATTCCCACGTGAATCAATTTTTCAAAATTAGTTTAAAGAGCCCGGAACCCGCGTGATCCGACTCGTAAGGACCATAATTTTCGATGATTACGAACAATAAAAACACTACTTAGCCCTTTTGCTAAGTCATACAAACCGCGATTACTTTCCGTGTAGAATAAGAACACTTAGCGTTTATGCTGAATTGTACATTTATTTTGCCGACGGCAAGTCCGCGACGGTATCATAAGATGAGCGATATAAAATGACTGATTTGACTTTTTTTGTAATGTCCAAAAAAGGTGACTTTTTACATATTAATTTAAGTACATAGGCAAATATGAGCAAAGAGAACAATAGGAAATAATAAGCAATGGACTTTCGATAGTATGATTGACTGCATAGCGGTGTCATCGTTCGATGCTGCTGCCCTTGAACTCACCTCCGTAGGAATGACCATATACATGTATGTTTGTTAGTGTATGCTTTGTTAGGTACTTGCTTGCTGCTGAGATCAACAGCTTAGTAGGCCTTGCACTTATTATGTGCATATGTGAATATGTATCATGTTATAATTTGGGAGTGCAGGGGGTCCCAACATATGGCTACATGTCAGTGGTTCCCTATCGTTTTGAAGATGTTGTAATGGGGCCAGCGATTCCCAAACACTACCATTTCCATATGTTTTCGGGACTTTTTGGTTATCATTTCGAAACTTTTTTGGTATCATTTCGGGATAATTACAGGAGTATTTCCGAGTTCTTTTCAGACCCGAGACTTTTTCGGGATAGTTTCTTGTTCATTTCAAGATATTTTCTGGATTACTTCCGGGAGCACTTCGGGATTTGTTCGGGAATATTTCGTGAATTTTTGAGGATCAATTTAAAATTATTTTCGGCGCGTTTTGTGATAATTTCGGGATTGTATTCGGTAATTTTTGGGATGCTTTTGGGTCTCTTTTGGGATCAATAGGCGATCATTTCGGGATTGTTTTCAGTACCATTTTTGAAATTTTTGAAATTTTTGAAAGAAATTAATTTTAAATTTTTGCTCTGAAATTATTTTATGTTGATAAAAATTCTGCTACGTTTCTCATAAAAACCTTATCAATTTTTTTGGATTATTTTTTAATTAATATGATACATTCTTAAAAAAACTTTAAGCATATTCTTGTGCAATAACTTCTCCCTTAATTTTTGTAAATGTTATTACAAAGTTTTACACATTTTATTACTCTATGGTTTATTACGAAATATATTCTTTATATATTTTTAGGACGCACTGCAGTTGATTGTACTTTGCGTTCTATAACAACAACACACTCAGAATTCACATATTTTCATCATTTGTACATTATCATTGGAATTTCAATATTATTCTTATATATAGTAATGTTCTCTATGTTTCCTCAGCATATCCTTAAAAAAGTGAAATTATTAGAGTGCCATAATTATGGAAAGCACTGTAAATGCTCGTGTTTACAATAAGATATAAAGTGGTCATACAATACCTTCAACTCTTCCACTTTTTTTTTTTTAATTTTTTTTATTTTTTTTATTTACGCCTATTTAAAATGTCTAGCTATTTTTCATAATTTTTCACTTGCTATGAATGAAATAGAGTCGCAGCAATAAATAGTGCAACAACAAGAAAATGCTTGCCGCTGGTACAACTAAATCATTTTACACACTTGCAACATATGAAATTTACTCTAATTTCATTAAAAGAAAATTGCTACAATAAAATAAAATGAGAAGTAAAATACAAAAAAACTATACAAAGTTTGCCAAGTCAGTCAGTCATACAGTTGCCTGACGCTTGTAAATATTAATTTACACGCTGACACATTCATTCATACTTTACGCCACATACACACTAGCATACATATTTATTCATTCATGGTTTGTTGGTTGAGTTTGCTGAAATTGTTGTTGCTGTAATGTTAATACTCCCTACTTGATTACTGTTTTTTCTGTTGCGTTTGTGTGGTATGAAAATATTTTGTTGCGAATCGCGCTGCGTTGAAAATAGCGCAACGATGACAGGAATTTGTAATACCATTTCTTGCCAATCACTCAATCAAAACGTCACTTTGGACGCTAAAAAGCCGTTGGCTGTATGTAGCGCTACTCCATAGTAAGCAAGTTAGCACAGAATGAGCAGAAAACGAAAAACCACATAAATGTAAACAATAATACTTACAAATGCAAAATATTATTACCAAGAGTAGCAAAAAATTAACAATTGCAGAAGCGGAAAAAATACTGTGAAAAAAAAAGAATAATAATAATAAAACTCTGTAATTGAAACGTCAGAATTTCTGCTCTAATTATAAAGCGGTATTTCTTACAGCCGGCACATAGTCGGCTGCCCAGTTCAGTAAGGCATACTACCGACGCCACTTGAAGTTGTGCATATTGCAACTATTTTAAACAATTCTATAGAGCTTCGGAGTTGAATGCACAGTGGTTGAAAAGGGAACTATTATTAGATTTCTAACTTTTTTTGAAATTTCGCTTTGATGCTAAGGAATTAAATATACTTTTATCTATTATTTTAGTATATTAATTTTTTCTTTTAAATTCGGCACTGCTCCATTGACGTTTTGGTTTTGTGGCAGCGTTGTAGCAGCGTGGTAACTGCGGCTTTTATGGAACTTTACACACACCACACAAGTTAAAAATTGTTTCTTGCATTATCTTGCAACTTAGTTTGTTAATAAATATTTTTGCTTCTCCGTTATAATAAAATAAAAGTGGTTTTTTATTTAACATTGTGGAAATAATAATAATAAGAGAGAAACTAGTGTCTTTTTGCAATAGTATGCGTAAAAAAACTAGAACGAATGAAAATTTGCTATGACACTTAATTGGGCAATATTTTGCACGAGCCATTCCAATTTGGATTTTTTTTTAATATATATTTTTTCATGTTTAACAACATAAAAGAAAATCACATGCTACGTATCAAAATGCATTTCTATGGTCCTTTTGTTACTTAAAAATTATTTATGTGCATTAATCTATTAAACTTATTGCAGAAATTATGATTATTTGGTTCAAGCTATTTAACTAATCCAATGGTGGTATACGATTTATCTAACATAATGAGTTATCTTAAAATAAATAACTTTAAAGTGGTATTCACCAAACATCACAACTTCAAAGTAATTAATTACTGACGATAGTGTAAAAAAATATAAATATTTGACTTTACGGTTACCACAAAGTACCAAAAGGCATTTTAGCGTCACTTTAAAGTCGTGGAAAACTTATGACCACTACAAGTTTCATATTAAAAAGTTTCCACTGAAATCTCAGGATTCCATCTGTAACTTTTTTATACGTATACCAGTTTTGGCAACGCATTAGCTTTGCTACTAGAACGTTGCATAACCATACTTAGAAACATTGCAAACTGAAGACACCGACAACGATGTCAAAGAGGTATATCCACGCGACGCTGAAGTTAGGCCAAGTCCAAGTGGAACACAGATATGTTACCAAGTAGAACTGAACGATTTAACGATGCAAATAGATCTGGCAAAATATGCAGTTGAAAACATCGTATCGAGACCATGTGGAAAAATATGTTTGGTCTTGCATTATGCATTCACTTGGTATCGCAACGAAGAAAGCGACTTTGCGCCTTATTTTCCTGAATATCATCATAGAGAGTATTATGATGACATTTCAGGCTTACTGAACATGTGACACGAAGCTTGAAAGCAGTGCTTTTCACAATTGTAATACAAATTTCTTAGTGTCCTTCGTCCATTCTGAACATTTAAAAAATTTCTCATACAAATTAAAATATGAAAAATACATTTGGATAGGTTGTGTGGATATACAGGTTATAAGTATGCTGCTAGTTCAACAAGGTTGCTATACGGAAAACACTTGTTTTCTCTACTAGTGAGATATATGAAATAGAGAACTGTGTTGCACGAATAAACAGTAACAAGCTTGACTTTAACTGGTCCTTTTAACAAGAAAATTTGGTGCTATATAATTTAGTCATTAAAGAAAAAGATTTACTCACCCCTTTAAAATATAAAACTGGTGAAGATTAAAAATTTATGAAAAAAAATTGTTTAGCACAATTAAGGATAGACTCTTAAATATCTAAACCAAATTTTTCCAGCTCTGCCTGAAACAAAACTGACAAATTATTCACGTGGAAATATGATTAAAAACAAAACTTTTGATGGAAATTTTATTGGAGTCGAGTTAGAAATTGAAATTTTTTTATTGAAGTAGTGACACGTTTTCTAAGAAACCAGAAATGGCCAAAATTATGAAAATAGTTTAGCAAGAATTATAAAGAATTTCGGTAAAGTGTGAGGTACGAAGAGCATTAAACTGAGCTTGCATTATGTCTACTTTACCGATAACTGAGAAGCATAGCAGAAGTAACTAAGAACCAAAGCGCAAGATCTCAGAGTTGTTTGATAGAGATGGAACATAAAAATCAGTGATCATAAAATAATGATGCAACACAACAGTGGCTGCTGGACGTTTTAAGCCGGAGCTACGGCGAAAAACTAAGACTTCAGAGATGAATTGAATTATTTTTAATTTATTTTTTACTTACCCTCAAATGTATTTTAAATGTTCTGAAGGTGGTTGCTAAATTCAAATTAAAAATATTCCAGTAAACTCTCTTTTTTTTTAATTTTTCAAAAACAAAAAAAACTGGGGCTGATAGGAAAAATCCAAGTACGTGTGCTTTATTTTCTCGCCAGAATGCAATTAATCGGCTATCAAATCGAAAAGGAAAAATAAACATTTATAATAACTCATATAAAACACAGACCTAAACACTGTGCTGCAATTCTTTTGAACCTATGCGCTTAAAATGCTCATCTTATGCCGTCATAAAAATTCACTTGTTTTTTGTTCTTGTAACTTGTATTTATATGCAGTTTGTATGTCGCAACTATTCATATTTGGGTGTGTGTTACAGTACACGCATACTTGCTTTTCAACAAGTTGGACGAACTCGTTAATTGTTGCAAATTTTGACTGTAATTCATATTAATATTATAATTTTATTTTTTTTATATGAGGAGTTTCAATTTCAGTTGCTAGCCAATTTCACACTTCTTTTGTTTTTAGGTTTTGCTTCTTGAAATTTATAAATTGTTTTCTTTTGTTGAAAAAAAAAAATATACGAAAACAATTCCCTGTTGAATTTCAAAACACTCATTGCAGCAGATATGAATTTCATGCGTTGTTTTTAATTTCACACCTCGCTAATAGCAGACCGATTGCATGGCTCAATGCTTTAAATTACGATATCACAAATGTTGCTACGTATTAATTTCATTGGTTTTTGATTGCGGTGTGAAATTCAACTGCATGCAAGTTGCGTAGTTCATTTGTATTTAAGAAATGATAGATTGCAAAAATTCCTGCAAGATTTTCATACGCGTAAACAATTTGTAATTAGTTACTTAGTAATCGTTTAAAAGACTTAAGAAACGTACTTGTGCAATACTCAGCAATATTTGTATGGCTCGCAGCATGCTTAAGAGCATTGGAATGCATTAAACTGTTAGGACTTTTATTATTATTTTTCGACAACGGCTTTTTGGCGTATGGATTTGCCGGCGCACATGTTAATATGTGTGCCTGTGATTATATTACGTTGCAGCATTAACGAGATTGATTATTCAATGGTAGTCGTAGTTTTACTTCGATTCTATTTTTAATAATTAACCTATTTAAGTGCAGCTGGTATAAACTGTGAAGACCTTAGTCTTTCACCATCTCCTTTCTTTTATTAAAGTCATTGTTGTCTCTCTGTTTCTTTCTCTCTCTTTCTCCGCTGCAAAAATCGGGTGGCGATAGGAATACCCTTACGAATAACATGACCTAGAAATCTAAAGCCTTGGGTTTCATTTCAATGCATACCTGTTTGATACTATTACACCTCGTCTCTGAATTTTATTCTTTTTTTGGTTAATCAACGAGGGAAGAGCAATAAATATTTTTGGTATATCTAAAAGAGCCATACACACTTCTTTGTGCATGTCAACGATTTTGATTTATTTGATTATTTTTGATGCTAAGGCTTGTCTCGAAGTTGACTAAGTCCATTACAGTCTGAAAATTCAAATTTGTAGGCATCAAATCAGAAACTCACCCTTAAGAAGGTAGCTTAGACAAGACTATTGGTATTGCTCAGCGGCGTTTTACGAAATTTTTTCATTTCAGTAATGGAACAGTGCTCGTGCAGGAAGTAATTTCAAACTGTTTTCTATGGTGGTACGTGTTTTCCATCGTCTGGCTCCATAATCTTTCTAGCAATTTCACAAAGAGAAGGTGTGTGATTATTATTCCTAGTTGAAGTTGTCTTGAAATTTTTCGTATTTCGCAAGGTTTTACTTGGAGTTTTCGAGCCTGATACCTGTCAGTCAATATATCAAGTTCCTCACACTTACGCCTCACGATTTGTCGGCAACTTATTTGACTAATCGGAAGATATTATCCAGAGTTGTCAGCATGCTATGGGATCGAAGGGAGAAAGGAAACATTGAAATATATTGTGGTTTATTATTTTTAGGTATTTGGCTAGTTAAAAAACACCACATGGAGAGCTGTTTAAGCTCAATCTTGAATACGTTGCAGTGTAATTGAGTAAATTTGACCAGCAGGCATAACATTTAGAAAATAAGGTTGTATAAAGCTTTAAAAAACTTTAGACAATAACGCTACTTAATATGACGTCTGCATATGCAAAAGAATGCTTGATAACTTACTACTGGCTTCTTTTACTACTGCAAAATCCAAGATGAATCTATTTGACTTTGAAAAAAGTTTCCTGCTCAATAGCTTTTATCGTTTGTAAGTATTTATTATTCTCTTATTACATTTGTTGGCAAAACTGTGCACAAGTATGCTTCAGAGGCATAGATGGATTCTTGGAAACTGGGAGTGGTATACAAGTGAATTTTGAATGAGTTTTGATCACAATGCCAACAAGTCGCGCTTATGTACCAGATGCCGACGTCACAAAAATAGTAGACGAAACTTTGTCATTATACTCTATCAGATCGAACGATCCTTTCAAGTCGGCAGGAGTAGATGTGGTTATATATATGTAAAGGGTGTTTTTTTAGGGGTATAGAACTTCGAATTGAAATAAAACACAAGAAAATCGTTTTAAGGTCCATCAATTTGGCTTTATTGGAAGGATAATTTTATGCCATTAATGTTTAAATATGATTTCGGGCATGTGGCCGCCGCGGCTGGCTCGAATAAAGCCAATTCTACAGGTCCAATTTTCAACCACTTTTTCGAGCATATGGGGCCGTATGTCGGCAATAACGCCACGAATGTTGGCTTCCAATTCCCCTAACGTTTCTGGTTTGTTGGTGTAGACGAGCGACTTCACATATACCCAAAGAAAATAATCCAATGGTGTCAAATCACACGACCTTGGTGGCCAATTGACAGGTCCATTCCGCGAAATTATGCGCTCATCGAATGTTTCCTTCAATAAATCGATTGTGACGTGCGCTGTGTGGCATGTAGCGCCGTCTTGTTGGAACCACAACTCATCCACATTCATGCCATCCAATTCGGGAACAAAATAGTCGCTTATCATGGCTCTATACCGGTCTCCATTAACGGTAGCTGCCTCTCCAGCATTATTGCGGAAGAAGTATGGCCCAATGACTCCACCAGCCCATAGAGCACACCAAACAGTCAGTTTTTGTGGATGTAATGGCGTTTCAAGGGTCTCATGTGGATTCTCTTCACTCCAAATGCGGCAATTTTGCTTGTTGACGTAGCCATTCAACCAAAAATGAGCCTCATCACTGAACAAAATTTTGCGATGAAAATCAGCATCGAAATCAATCTCATTTTCGGCCCATACACCAAAATCACGACGCATTGCATGGTCTCGCGGCTTTAATTCTTGCACACGCTGGATCTTGTAAGGTCGCAAGCCAAGATCTTTGCGCAAAATCTTCCATAAAGTTGATGGACAAAGCTCCAATTGCTGTGCACGGTGGCGAATCGATTCATTCGGGTCCTCTTCAACACTTTGCTCTACAGCGGCAATTGTTTCTTCGGTGCGCACTGTTCGACGTCTCTGCGGATGCGTATTATCACATAGAGTAAACGTAGTGCGAAAACGATCCATGGTTAACCGAATTAATTGCTCTGATGGACGATTATGTCGACCATAAAATGGACGGAGCTCACGGTAAACTTCGCGAACTGAACCATTATTTTCGAAATAAATTTGCACGATTTGCAAGCGTTGTTCTTTTGTCAACCTGTTCATGATGAAATGGCAAACCAAACTGAACATAAATGACATTAGAGTTGCCAGATTTGACCACAAAATGCCAGTTTTATCTCTATTCGAAAAACAAACCTGTAAAAAAAACACCCTGTATATTGTAATATGCTGTACACAGTTTGGTACCACATTTAATCAAAATCTTTTGTAAATGTCTGCGAAATGGATATGTACCAGAAGCCAAAGACTACAAGACAGTATGCCTATCTTCCATTATTTTAAGAGCACTGGAGAGGCTTATTCTTATATAGGAGACAACGCTAACTTCTGCCAACTAGACGCAGCTCAACCTATATACCTAAAGGGAAAATCTGCTGAAAGCATTCAAAGCCAGGTCGTAAGTGTTACTGAGAAATTTCTGAATTACAAAAAGTTTATTTTAGCAAGTTTTCCCGTCACTGAAACTATCGTCAATAATATTAAAACGAAGGTCATCGGTCGGGCACTTGGTCTACAGGGAACCCGTACTTATACAGCTGCATGAATATATTCTATGCTTAGGGGTAGGTAAAGTATCCTCCAAAACACCATCGTCTGCGCTACTGAAATAATCGCTGGAGGGTTGTGATCGTACGGACTTGAGAAGTTAACTAAATACTTGCTTCCGTTTCGCATTAAAATAAGCTGTACCAACAGTCCTTCAATTATTGAGGAAGATTAATTATTCAGTAAAGAAAAAAGTAAAACATTAGAAACTATCGACAATGAACATGAGCAAATAAAATAAAAGCTATCACCTTGTGCATAGTCATTTCAAATTCAAATCAACTTCGAAATCAATATACATAAGTATAGTATATTGTATTTTGCTGTAGTTTTCCTTTGATCATTTATTAGTAACCCAATACATCCTGGCTAAGTCGCTTCTTGCAACTCACTAGTTACTATGCAAATTGGGGCAAGTCGCATATTGTTTTGTTGATTATTTTTTCTGTTATTGTGCTGAAGTAGTTTTTAAACTATTTGCCTGCACAAACAATAGGCTTTAGTATATCATATTTAACTTTTTGGTTTATTTACGCCGTTGCCCGATCTCCTGTTGCCTATTGTGTTGCAATGGGTTTGTTTATATCAGCCTTGTGCTTGCGGCCTACGTAGTTCAAACTATATAAACGAAAGGCGCATTCAGTTTTTCTGTCTCCAATCAGGTGATTTGCTGGAAAAAAAATGTTTTTAAAAGTTTTACTGGTGGCAAGCTAGGTCAGGTGATCAAAACTTACAATTTTTGGAAAGTGTTGAGCTAAACAAAATAAATAAGTTCGCGCATGCTTTTTCAGCAAGATGTTGTTGTTGCAAAAGTGGAGACCCTCTTATTTGCTCTTATAAACGGGTACACAGTGTTCTTTAAATCTAAAAAATGCTCCGCCTTCTCCAGCAAAGTAGGAAGTTGAAAGTTTTCAACGCTTTTTTTCATGTTAATTTCGATTAAGCTCCAGATTTTTTTAGAAAATGCTTACCGGCTTCAACAAATTGACGGCTTGGTATAAGATCACTCTATTTAAAATTAAAAAAAAAAACTTTCTGAAAAAAAATTCATTACATTTTAAGCCGAACGTTTTTTCTTAGGTACAAAGTTCTTTAACGAAATTCGGAATTAGGGAGTTTTTAAAAATAGTTCTCGAAAAGACTTTTTTTTTTCAAAAATATTTTCAAATATCTTGGAATTTCACTCAGCCGCTGAAATGATGAATTACTTACGAATGCAAAAGCTGTCTTGAAGTGGCTGGTAATCTAAACATCGTGGTATCACTTTAATGGCCCAGTGCATTCTGATGTCCTATAAATGATTTGTGACCACCGGTATAACTGGACCACTACAAAATATAAATTTTAGGATAAAGAACTCAGTTTAGTTTTAATTCATACACATGTGAAAGTATCAAAGTTGATTTAGTTTGATGCATTTGAAGAAATGTTTCTAAAGTGGATATCAAATAAAAATGGCAAAGAAAACTATGCAGATTGGTCAAGAAAAACAACAACTTCATTGATTTTAATCCAACAAAAAACCAACCATTATTATTTGAATTAACATCAGACGTTGGCTTGCATTTATTTAGCAAAAGGTCTGCCCTAATCCCTCCCCATTTCTGAGTCTTCTCTTCACAGTTAATTTTTCCGGTTATCTCTTATTATTCCTCTTCTTCTTCTTGTACGTGACTTTTATTATACTTTTAGGCAGATTTGTATATAGAACATGTACCTACATATTGGCCTTACATACATTTACATATTTTTATACCTAGTAGTGCTACGAACGGCATAAACGGATCGAGATAGCTATTGACTTATATATAACAAAATGTTCAGGCGGAAAGGAGAAATTGATTAAGCCATGTCCAACCGTCTGTCCGTCCGTCTGTTAACACGATAACTTGAGTAAATTTTGAGATGCCTTAGTGAAGTTTGGTATGCAGGCTCCTTGGCACTCATCTCCGAGCGCTATTTAAAATGGGTAAAATCGGATAATAGCCGCGCCCACTTGTGTACATTAACGTTAAGGCGGAAAATAACTTTTAAAAGAAATTTTTGAAAATGAGCGTTGCACCGCCCACTTTTGATTGAGTCAAATTTAGTAATATTATTAATCATAAGTCAAAAAAAATTCAAAGTTATCGAAACAAAATTCAGCACACAGATTTCCATGAATACAAGTAATATCCCAGGAAAAAATGGGCGAAATCGGTTCAGGTCTAAGCCCACTTTTATACAAAGGATTTTGAAAAGGATCACAGATATATTTAATAGGCAATAACTTTGCGTAAATAAGCTTTATATAGCAAAATATGTTCGTAGTTGTGAAGAGTTACAGCTTTTTATTTCCTGGAGAGCGGCCCAGCGAACATCTGAAGCTACTGTCAAAGCTCCATAAAGATTGTGAAATGCTGTGGCGACCAACATGGAAGAAACAACATACAAAAATATGAGTGAATCACTGTCCACATCTCCTAAGTCATTCATAGCCTATGCTTATTTCGGAATCTGTTCTATATATATTCCTGAAAAAAAAAAGATTTTAAAAGGAACAATCAGCTAACATTGCCTTTCAAGGCTTCAATTATGATGATATATTAATTCTTGCCAAATCTGTTGCGATATAAAAGAAGAAAGAAACTAGTTTTTTTTATAAATCTTGGTTTTACGTAGCTATTCATATCTTTCTCAAATAGAAACGTATGGATAAAATGTAAAGGTTTTTTGACACTCAGTTTTCGTTTTCAGTACATTTTGAGCAACTTCTTCATTTTTTTATCTATGACTATGAGAAACCAAATGGAAAAAATTCATCGTAGTCCCTAATCAATTTTTCATTAAAAACGCGAAAATCGATAGCAACACTAAATCATCAAAACGCTACTTATTACCTTCCGTTCCTTCAAGGGAAACATATCATCGAAATACATTGAGTGCCAGTCAAAATGGCCGAGTTGGTTCTTGTAATATATTTCGAAAACTTCTACAGTTAAAACCCATTTGTTAGTTACATATAAAAACATAGGATTTTCTGTCATAGAAATCTTTCGAAATAGTGAAGCCAAGCACCTGCACAAATTCCAAAAATTTTTGGAAAATGAAAAAAAGAATTTAAAAAAAAAATTGCCAAAAAATTGCTTAGAATCAATCGAATTTTCAAGAGCCTTGAGAGTTGCTCACCGCCAGATAATAGTCTACAAAACTACATATTCGGAAATCATTTTGAAATTCTTGCCTCAAATTTCAAAATTTCCCTCACCTTTTTTTTTAGTTTTGCAAGAGTTTTTTGAATTTTTTCATAAGCCTGGGAACTCTAGTTCTAAAAATCACTATGACAAAAAAATCTAAATTTTTATACAAAATTAACACATGAACTTTTGAAGAAGTACTTTTCGAAATATATTAGAATAACCAAGTTGGCAATTTTGAGTGACACTCTCTGTGTATTAATTGAGCAAGTTAATTGCTGTCACAGGATTCTTTTGGATTTTGTAAGTTGCAACTTATGCTCCAATTTCTCCTTGTACTATTGAAGACAAACGAAATAACTCATTAAATACTTTTCAGCTGCCCACACGCCTGTGCTTATTTATTAAAGCATAAAATGGCAAGCAGTCGCTCATTCAGCTGATCAGGCAGTACGTCAGTCAGTCAAATATTGTTTGTATGTTATATCAGTGTGACATGTAATTATGGTGCGCCTGATATTGTTTGTATGTGTGAGTGTATGTCTCGGCCATAGAGGCAGCTCCAGTAGACCGAGTGAAACAAAAAATTACTATATATATCAGGTTTGTCTGAGCTTCAGGTTAATAGATAGAGAAGAAGACAACAGTGGATGGACAAGAAACTTAACTGAATTTAACACAAATCAAATTCATTCACGCAAAGTAAGTTTTTCATATTCTTGCCTTTGGGTGTGTGTATGGCCTGTGGGTGTGTGCTGAGGTGAATACTGTGGGTAAGGTCGACAGGCTGACAATCAGTTGACGTACAAATTTTTGAGACGCACGCACACACTTTAATTATTGCGGAGGTAGATTTCAATTAAATAACTGTTTAGTTTGATGCATGTCCATTTACTTATCTTCCTTGTTATTTGATATCATAGCATGTTATTTTGAGTTATTTTAATCTTAACAATTGCTTTTAATTTGATGTTTTGACAGCTTTCATACATTGTGATGATTTCATTAGGTACATACTTACTCAACTAGATCATACGCAGTATAGAGTATCATAAATTGACGCAAAATCTTCCAAAATATAGCAAATTCAGTACTACTGACCTTTTAGTACTACTAAAATGTATCAAGTGTTTTATTTTACCTTGTTTTATTTTTTTTAGTTTATTTTATTTAAAACTTTTTTTTTTATTTTATTTTATTTCATTTTATTTTATTATAATTTTTTATTTTAATTGTTTTATTTTATTTTATTATATTTTTTTATTTTATTTTGTTTTATTTTATTTTATTTTATTTTATTTTATATTATTTGATTTTTTTATATTATTTTATTTTATTTCACTTTATTTTATTTTATTTCATTTTATTTTATTTTATTTTTTGTTTTTTAATTTAATTTGTTTAATTTTTTTTTATTTTAATTGTTTTTTATTTTATTATATTATATTTTATTTTATTTTATTTTAGTTTATTTTATTTTATTTTATTTTGTTTTATTTTATTTAATTTTATTTTATTTTGTTTTATTTTATGATATTTTATATTATTTTATTTAAGTGTTTTTCATTTGATTTTAGTTTACTTTTTTCATTTTATTTTAGTTTATTTTATTTATTTTATTTTTATTTTATTCTACCTAACTGAATTTATTTCGAAATCCACCGAGTGTTAAAAATGAAGTGATTTTTAAATGCGTATAAAACCAACTCTTACTAGTGGTACTTGCGTTATATTCAATCATAACGCTCATACAATTAACCCCAAATTGCCAGTCCCTTTGCGGACAACTATATAAGGACAGATGACAATGGAAGACAGCACTGATGACGGCACAACAGGGAAGGAAATTTTATAAATACATAAAAACGTTACAATATACATGAACTTCTTATATTTTCTCGACTTCAGCCAAATCGTCTACTCTTTGCTATTAATTTCTAGTATTTATTCACTTAATATCAATTAAATAGCTTTATTATATAATTTCCGCGACATACATTACATTAAATGAGCTTACCTTCCTTATCGCCTATTAACACACGTTAGTTTTGAACTTTTCTTCAAACGTTATTTTCCGCTATGGAAGCTGAGACTATATTTTTGTACTTAATTGATTATATATTACAATTTTATAGTAAATGTGCATGTCCGCTTGACATATCAATAATTTTGCCCAACCCTATTTACTGCGTTTTTATAACGAAAATTTAATTTTTATTTTTTTTTTGTATCTCAGCACATTTTATTGCTTGTTTTCTAGATATCTGCTGACTATATATTGCTTATATGTTTGTTTTTTATTACTACGTACACCTCAAGTAGTTGCACTTTTAAACATATTCACTTAGGTGCATAATTGTTGATTGTTTTCATTTGTTGACATTTCTGTGTTAGCACTCGAGTTAATTGTAATAATTGTTATATTTACTTCCTATTTATTGTGGAAACATTTTAAAAGAAATTTCAAGGAAGTAAACAAGCATATGGAATTTTTTTTCTTTGCAGTGGTGCATGGTATATACTATATCAAGTTCCTTTCTTAAGTTTTTCGTAGCATAAACCTTTTCCTAGTCACCATTTTACACACATAAAGTCTTACATAAATCACCGGATTTCGGAAATTGAATATAAATGACTTCTCGAGAATAGCATACAGCATGGTCACCGATTTCTCGATAGCTAGCTTGATATGACTTTGGTTGTACTGAATGCAAAACTAAAAGAACTAGAGTTCGCCCAGTGGTTGAAATTCAACCAATAAACTTTATTTTATTTTATTTTGTTGCTGTAGGTATGTTTTATCCGACTTTTTTGCTTCCTTTCTATGTTGTTCCTTTCCTCTAACATATTTTTATTTTCCTTGATTTCTTTTTTTACTCTCTTATTTTATTTTTTACTTTCCTCAAACTTCGTTTCCTTCCCCTTCCCTTCCTTTTATGTTCTTTCTTTCCCCTTCGTTTTCTTACCTTTCCTTTAATTCCCTTCCCCTTCCCTTCCTTTCATTTCCTTACCATTCCTTTCATTCCTTTAATTTTCCTTCCTTTCCTATCCTTTCCATTCCCTTCCCTTTCCTTCCTTTCCTTTCCTTTTCCTTTTCTTTCCTTTAATTTTCCTTCCTTTCAATTCTTTTCCTTTCCCCCATTTTCCTTTAATTTTCTTCGGTGTTTAATACTCTTTATGAGTAATCATTTATTTTATTTTTGTAAACCCTGTTTGTAGGTATCAGCAATGAAGTTTACATATTTACTCATATTTGAAATTGCGTGTTTATGTCTCCAACAAAGCAACTTTTCGTGCTCTCAGGAGAGCAGCTGACACTGGGCATCGTAGCCAGTAATCAATACAATAACAACAACTAAAGCAAAAATGCATGACACAACAGAGTATCTATAGTGCGAATACTTATTTTTCATTGGTCCACTACCAACTCTTCGCACTCACAGTGAGAGCCGACCACACGAATAACACAAAAACATGCATGGCAAGTCTACTCACACTACTACGGCCCTTAATTTTTTCCTACAAAGCAACTCCTCGGCCATGCTCACGATTCAGCATAGTACACAAAAAGCAAGTACACACACACACAGCGTGTCTATAGTGTGAATAAGTGCATGTGTAGTGGTGTGACTTTTATGTTAAATTTTTTATATTAAAATAATTTTTAAAATTTTTTTTATTTACGGATAGAAGTACACCTCAAAATTTCCTATCTATACATATATAATTTGTATACCCTAGAATTACAGTTTAGCAGAAAACGGTTCTACATTGCATTCATCTTGTCTATTTATATATAAGATGAGGCAGGCTACTTTGTGACTCATCCCAGATTTATCCTTGATTAATCACATTTTTTGAAAGGATTTTTGCTGATATGCATCTTAATCAACTGCGGACTTCGAACGTACATATATGTATGTATATAAATCAACTAAATATTTCATTTCACAACAATAAACTATTGAAGTACGGTTCAGAAAAAAAATAGTATGTTCCCTTATCTTTCCATAAGCATTTCTGAAGCCAAACATATAACCGCTAGCTGCCATAGAAAAGAAGAAACCCACTTTTTACCACTACAGCTACTTCATAAATTTCTTTTTGCCACCTCAAACTTCATGACCAGATTTCTTTTTGTTAAATGTTAAATCTTTTTTCTTTCAAATGCTCAACTATGAATATGTCTAAATTAATTGGCGCTTTCGTTGGCGCTTTGATGCCAAATGGATCAGTTTAGCGGAGCACAAATAAACATAGCGCATATAAAATGATTACATATGTAGTTAAATGTACAATGAAAACATACAAATATCGCCCATGATATTATTACTTTGTTCCCCCACATTTTGTGGTTTCATTCAAATTTCTTTTTGTGGTTTTGTATGCCACCAATTGCGGTAGGCTACAAACACTCGTTTTCTTATACAAGGGATTTGATGAATGCACAGCTTGAAGTAGTTTGATAGGTTTTTCTTAAAGAAGTTCAAACATATTTGGTGTGTAAGCATAGTTATACAAGTAACGGTTTTTAACCAAATGAAATGATAAATGTTTGTTATGAATACCTTGAAAGCGGCTTTTACCGGTAAATCATATTCTCTTTAATTATACCTTATAGCAACTATAAGCCTCATTTGTATGCATATATTTAGAAGTGATGCCAATTTTATTGATTTTACCAAGTCTGGAAATTCCTGAATCTATACTAACAATCCTACGATTGCGGTTTTGTCGCGGGATCTGGATATGTGCTATTCTGAAAGAGTTAAAGTTGAATAAGTGAGGGAATCCTTTGAGAAGCTGTATCACACCCGTTTTTCTCATAAACTCTACATGGTGGCACATATTCGAGCTCAATGTAAAAAATCCTTAAGGAATCATATAGCCTTGTTGTAGTTGCATATACAGGGCAGTGTGACTAGTGTCTGAAATCGAATGAATTATGAATTTAGTTATAGTTTCCATTTTTTTTTTTGAATGATATTCTTAGAGATAAACGTCAGTAAGAGAAACAGTATATACCACAGAAACTAAAAAAAGTTTTTTTGAAAATTTTTTATGGTAAATTCATCCTTTCACACAAACGAGCAGGCACTATTTTGCTTGAAACGGATTTTGGTACTCTGGATGGTCACTCATTTATACTTATTGCAGTCATGTTTCTTAAACCCAATAAAGGCAGGAGCACGCTGTGACGAGCTCTCTTAGTTCTTGTCATAGAAGATGCTCAATTTAAATAAATTCTTAATTTTTCACCACCTCAGAATGATTTCGGCATTGTTTCTGGTATTATTTTGATAATTTTTCAGAATCAGTTTAAAAAATTTCAAAAATGATCCCGGAGAAGTGCCAAAGCATTCCAAAAAGTCCCGACATAAGCTATTTCGAAATGATGTCGAAGATGTCCCCAAATGATTAGCAAAAAGTCCCAAAATTGTCCAGAAAAGAATTCTTAACTGAATAAAAAATTCCCGAAAATCATCTCCAAATGATCTAGGCCTTGCCAATAAGGTATTTCCTAAATTCTATATTACCGAAATACTACTGCAATACTCTGCCACAATTTTTTATGTCCATTGCATCAATAAAAAATGTCTTTGTACTCCAAAAAAAACTTGAAATTTCACTCTCAACCGATACTTTGCTCCGACGCCTAACAAATTCACTTCAAAAATCTAATATCATATTAATAAATTCAAAGTTTTAGATAGTTTCTAGATGTGCTGAAGTTACTTGCAATGACAAAAGCAACGGAAAAAGCACAGTGTCCCGCGCTGGGCATCCCTAATATATATATATGTATGTCTTCACTGAAAATAAAAAATAAACCAGAAAAACTGCTCTATTTTGCTTGCAAACTTTTTTGCATTCTTTTACTTCTGAGCTAATAAATGGAAGGTTAATCGAGGTACTTGCTGATACACGGTAGGATGAACAAAGAAAAAAACTAAACAAAGTCATTTTTAATATTCGGTCCAGTCGCTCTTTATAGTCACAACAAAGCTATTATTTGGTTTCACCGGTCATTGCGATCAAAGTTGGTCCATTTATTTTGCTTGGCCATTGTATTTCGTTTGTTGAACACTTTGCATGCTCTAAGGCAAATAAGAAATAAAATCGTTAACGCCCTCCAAAAACAATGAATGACGAGTGTGTACTTGCACATGTTGGATGCCAGATAATAAAAATTCATAGGTTGTAGAGTAACATGAATTACAGTTACGGTTTTACACAAAACTGCAATATTATACAACAATTAAATGAACATAAACAAAAGAAGAAATTATAACTTTAGAGTGAGATCCAAATTTATATGAATAGTTTTTACCTCTAATAAAAAAAAAAATTATTATTCAGCTCATTCGGACTTAAGACGTCCCCTAAATTTCAGAATACTCTTCACTGTATTGAACCAATATCTTTTTGAAAACGTCTTTTCTTTTTTTTCTGGAAAACTCTTGGGGGCAGTCAATCTCCGCCCACGATTTAGAAACACATTTCGGGAGGAATATTTTTTCCTTCAAAACGGATTCTACTTGCCGTTTTCCTACTCAGTTTAAAGAAGCAATTATTGGCAAGAGTGATTCTTATTTGAATATCTAAACGTAGTCGATTATAATTCAACCTCTTACCTGCCAGAAAATGCTTTATCTTACCATAGTGCATCACAATACCAATTTTTAGTTCATTTCCAGAAAAGTAAGCATTTATGTACAGGGTGTTTATTTCGGCCAATTATCCCACTAGTACAGCTTAGCTCTCCTTTTCAAATAATCTCATGATAGGGAGCGGGACTATCTGAATAAACGTTTCATTTCGAATATCTGGAAGAGGTGCTTCCGATTCCTTATGGAGCTTTCTGCTCAAGGTAGTTTAACAAGCCGTATAAGCTTTCAAATTAAGTGTAGCTGCTTTCGAATCGACAAAGATGTGATGTATATCCATTATCTTACTGCGTATATTCTCCAGCCTTGGCCAACGTTATATTTTACTCTTCAGTAGCCACTACGACAGCGTCCAAAAATATTGCTTTGTCGACGATGGATCTCAGCAAAGCTAATCTGTTACCGTACACAAACACAACCAAAATAACGCAGTTTCGAATGTTTACGCTAAACGATACTGTGCTAACTTTATCCACAAAATGTAAGTAAGTGGGCATAGAAATAGACGATAAACTTGACTGGATTAACAATGTCAAAAGAAGGATAGAAAAGGCCTACATAGCCTAGGACGCGTGTAAAAGGATCTTCAGCAGAAATTGTACTTTGAAACCTAAATTCATGATGTAGCTCGACACCGCACAAACTAATTTATGATTCGATAACATGGCAGCCAGCCGTGGACAAACAATTCAGCATCAAAGAACTGAATAAAGTACAGCAGGCAGCCTTCCGAGATGTGGCAGATCATAAGGTCGCGTCCCCATAAACGTGGTCACAGTGGTATCTTCAGCAAACTTTCCGCTGGACAATAACATACCGAAATATAAGGTAATTTTCCCTTAAACAATTGACTGGAGGAGAGACAGAATATGCGAGATGGAGTCACTGTCGTTACACCGACGTGTTCTTAATAGACTCTAAGGCCGTTAGTAGCTGCAATACTGATTGAAAGAAACACATAGAAGATATCAACAACTAGCGGTCAGCGACTAACACTCCAAAAATTTCTGCAAGATTACTACACGCAGAGGTCGTAGAAAAAACTTCTTTACAGCTACAGTAACAAAAACATATGTAAAGAAAAGGGCTACAAAGAAATGGTCCACATTATCTATCCTACTGTTCAGCTCTAGTTCACATCAGGTTTAAGCTGTAGTCTGGTACATAATGCCGGAATTATGAGACATTGCGAAATACTCCATGAGGGATGTTAGCAACTTATCAAGGTTTGAGCTTAACCCGTATACAAACAACATCATCCTCACAAAGAACAACCAACAAACCAATGTCCTTCCTTCTTTCAAAAAAATATGCTAGATAGAACCATATTAAGGATACAGATTCCGCAAACTGAAAACCCTAACACCTCTTGTGCAACCAATGAAATAAGTTATAAATGCTATGGAAACTCTGCACCATCAACTTAAATTGTAAAAAACTGGTTCACTGAGTTCCGTAGTGAGTGTTCATGTTTCCCAAAAGAGGTAGGCTACCCAGAAATTGTAATAAATTTCATTAAATGATGTTCGATGTTCGCCAAATGAAAATGCGTAAAATTTCTTATACCATAGATATCTCAACTATAAATAAATCATATCTTACATGAATATTTGAACATGAAACGTGGTTAGACGACCCTGAACCTAATGAAGTAGCTTGGCTAAAAGAGAGAGAAACAATGAAAAAAGGTCTATTTCAATATCCTTAAAAATCTTATTACTTAGAATAAATACAAAAAGTAAGGAAGTCTAAGCTCGGGTGGAACCGAACATTGAATATCTTGTAGTGGTCTGTTATGGCATCCCGTACAACAGACGTACGTAGAATACGGGCACGGCTAAATTGACTCAGCTCATCGTTCTGATCATTTCAGTACGAGGTGTGTTCAAAAAGTATCGCGAATTTTGTGTTTTTTCAAAAATGATTTATTTATTCATGAATATCTATTTTGTCCCCTTCAAAGTAATCCCCATGAGATATTATACACTTGTGCCAACGGTTTTTCCAATCTTCGAAGCACTTCAAAAAATCATTTTTTTGTATCTTGTTCAGCTCCTCCTTCGAAGCCGTCTTTATCTCGTCAAGAGAAGCGTAACGTCGTCCTTTCATGGGCCTCTTCAGTTTAGGGAACAAGAAAAAGTCACAGGGGGCCAGATCTGGGGAATACGGTGGCTGCGGCATCATTAGTGTGTTGTTTTTGGCCAAAAAGTCGCGCACAAGCAACGATGCGTGAGCAGGGGCGTTACCGTGGTGCAAAAGCCAATTTTTGTTCTTCCACAAATCCGGGCGTTTCTGGTTTCACATTCGATTGAACGTGGCACGCTTTTTTCGGTCTTGGTTCGTGCGGCAGCTTCCATTGAGATGATTGAGCTTTTGTTTCCACGTCATAACCATAAACCCACGATTCGTCACCCGTTATGACCCTCTGGAGCAAATTTGGGTCGTCGCGGACAGAGTTTAACATTGGTCACAATTGAGCAATTTTGGTACGAATTTCGCGTAAAAATCGAAGACGATCCAAAACACGTGCAAGCAAAGCAGCTGTCAATAATTAACTGAACATTCAAAATGGGCGAGCTTGTCGGCATAAGTGAGAGACATGAGTACCAACATAACGCCACAAAAAATTCGAAATTCGAATATACGTAACCAGCGAAAATTCAAAATTCGCGATACTTTTTGAACACACCTCGTATACTCATTAACAAGCCCATCTCTTCTTCTTCTCATACTTACAAACTTTTCCTGTTCATGAAAAAAATGAAAATCAAAAAAGATGCATAACTTACCTATTGCAGTGGGATATTAACTACTTGCCCGGATATTTTGCTTGTGTGTTATCCGATTTGCTTAATTTTTGCAGGTGTATACTCCACCCTATTGAGAAGCCGCTAACGAATTTTCATTGAAATATCAAGCTGAAATTACAAGCAATCGCCTCTAAAACTAGCTGAACTTTTATGCTCAAAAGTGGGCGCCGCCGAGTTTCGCTTAAAAAGCTTATTATGCGTTCAAGATCTTTTTGATATCGCTTGCACAGTTATAGAAATATCGTGGTTTAAATTAAAAAATTAAACTTCAAAACTATGTTAAAAAAAATGGGCGTGCTTCTCAACTGATTTCGCCTGTTTTTACAATAAACAGTTTGCTTTATATATTCAACATTGTCGCCACATTCCTTTCGACAACTCATTTTTTGCCGGAGTTATGCCCGAGGCAACGATCATTTTCGAAAATTTTTGTTTTTCGAATTTTTTTGTTCACGGACACTTTGAAAGTGAAATAGAAATTATGTAAAGCTATTTTACGCAAAGCTATTGTCTATTAAATATATCCATGATCCTTGTCACAATGTCTCATGTAAATGTGGGCGTGGACCTTTTTTGATTTATGTTTTATAATATTTCTAAATTTGACTTAATCAAAAGTGGGCAGTGCCCACCCATTTTAATAAACTTATGGAACAATTTATTTTATGTACTGAATAATCACTTTTATAGTATTTTCGAAAATATTCTATATCTAAAAAGTGGGCGTGGCTTTTATCCGATTTCGGCCATCTTTTTTAATGAGTTCCAAGGTACCCGCATGCCAAATTTTATTAAGATATCTCAAACTTTACTCCAGTTATCGTGTTCACAGACGGAGGGACGGACGGACGGACATGTCTTAATCAATTTATCTTTTCCTCCTGAACATCTTGATTTATAAAAGTCGTTACCTATCTCGCTTAGTTTATGCCTTCACATCCTACCTTTAGGCGAACGAAGTTAATATACGAACGAAAAATGGCATTGAAAGTAGCACATCAACGAAACCGGTTTGTCTCCAAACCAAATTTGACAAGCGATGACGGGAAATCGTTCCGTCCATCAAGTTAATATACCTTGTGTGTGGCGTAGCACTACTAGGTATACAAATTATATAAACCCTCTATTAAATATATCGAGCTCAAATTAAATTCTGTATAAATAAAATGCTTTCTTGAAAAAAAATAGTTTTTCATTAAAAAAGTAACCAAATCTTCAACAATAGCACGTCTAGTCTACGAAACCTTTCTACATGCATTTGCACAAACAAACGAGTCCTCAATATTGCATTGTCCGCTTGCTTGAATTGAATTTACTACGCCAAAAGCAAGAAAAACCAACGCAAAAGCTTTTCTATTGTCGAATTAAATAAGGCATAGTGAAGTGGATGCTCCAAAAACTGATGTACTCGTATGTGGGCGTTCTCAAAGCCATTGCAATGGTTTCAATTATTTGCACTTGACCATCTAAAAAATTGCAGCCAAGTAGAATGAAGGCCACACAGCTAACGAACTCATACGAGTAATAGCTAATGTGGCAACCCACACAAATCGTACTTTCTTCTATAAATGTGATTGTGTGCGACAAATATAGGTTAGTTAAGCATTTAATGTTGCACTTTTAGGGCAAGAAGTATGCGCTATTTGACTATTTTGGTTTTTAAAGCAAAAATAAGGAAAAATTATAAAAATAAAGCTGAAAATAAATGCATCGTGTGATTTTGTTTGAATTTTCTTTGCCTAAAAACATTTAGGTCTCTAAGCATGCTTTGTTTAAGGAAAGCAAATTCGACAGCAGTTTTCGATTAAATGGCACTTTTGGATGTACTTGTATATTTGTGCAATAAGGCTAGTCTCCCTAAATGGCAGTTAGAGTAAAAGTTTTACAGGGAAATTTCTAATAAAAGGCTTGCGGATTTGCTTTTAGTCACAAAAATTGCATTAGATTTATGAACTTTCAATAATTATTTCTTACTTAGCAACAACTTTTTGTAGCATATTTTTGGTTTGTTTAAGATAGTGGTTCCTATATTACTTCTACAACCTATTTGGATTTGTTTTAAAAGGTTTTTTAGCTGCATGCAAGAATAATGAAATGGTTTAGAATTCATTTAAAGTTTTAAAAAGTTTACTTACTTTTTCGACAATAAGTGAATAAGAAGTAAAATTTAAAGAATTAAATTTAAAAAAAGAAATCTCAAAAAAAAGTTAACATTTAACAACGCTATCACTGCCCAGTCATTTTATGGTTAAATCTTCATTTAGAACCGGCATCGCTGTCATTGTTCAAAAAATATCTTCACCAAATTTTTGTTTGTTATACTCAGATTACAATGAGAAGGTTTCGTGCAAGTGTTTTTAAAAAGTAATGTTCTGCTCCAGAAGATATTCTTATCAGAATTGAATTGGCAGCACTGGTTAAAATAAAAACAAGTTACAGCTGGAACCATGAGGTGGTAGCGGAAACTTTAAACATTACATTTTTGGTAGTCATAACTATGCCATGAACTTAAAGTGAAGCTATAGTGACATTTGGTACTTTGTAGTATATATAACTTTAAAGATTAAGTTGCGGACACTATCGCCAAGTACTAATTACTTTGAAGTTGTACCTTTTGGGGAATATGACTTCAAAGTTATTTATGCTAGATATGACTTTAATGGTATTTATTCCAAGATAAATAATTTTTGTTGCATAAATCTTACGCAGAAATTGATTTAAATTGAATACCTTCTGGGCCGCAGCATCTTTATTCATTCGTTGGACTATCTTTGCTTGAATACGTTTTGCGGGGAAATCAAATTCAGACAGAGCGGCACATAGGCAGCTTCGTTTCGTGCTTTCGAAAGCGCCTTCAAAATCAACAAAGAGGTAAAGTGTGGTAATTGAATTCTCACGGGGTTTTTTTTTTCAAGATATGCTCTATTGTAGAAATCCCGTCGATGGTGCATTTACCAGCTCTGACGTCACACTGATAAGGGCTAATAAGTTTGTTCACGTCAGGCTTGAGTTTCTCGTATAATACCCTTGATATAACCTTATATGCGATAGCTTAAAGGCTTACCCCGCAATGGTTGGCGCAGTTTGCAGGACCGCCCTTCTTTAGGTGTCCCTTTATTTGACCATATTCTGCATAGAATTTGACGCATTCGCCTCACTAACTTTGTGGAAAATATCGATGTGTTATCATTATGTTTAACAATAAATTTCCATTCCTTTTAGTTATTTTAGATGGCTATCGCAAAAAGACAACAATTTCTCTTTTATTATTATTAATTCCATCAATTATAATTCCACTATTAAGTTATGAATTAAAATGGACAAATATCCGTATAAATGCATAATGAATCAAATATATACTAACAAAATAAGTTGTAGGATAAAACAGGGAACAAGCTCAAAAAAGATAGGTTTTTGTATAAAGTTCCCTGAATGTCGCAGATGCCACGCTGCTACATTTTTGCCATGTAACCATAACGTCAATGCACTTTGCCTTATAGCAATCATGCTTGAACGTTGCGTTTACCAATAAGTTTTTGTCCTTTCTGGTTGCAAAAAGGTAATAGATATGTTCCTATTACGTGCTTATAACTAGTGGCTCAACACTTTAAATTTACAACAATAGTCGCAGCTCCCTTTCAGTAACTCTTTGAGAAATGAGTGCCACTATTAAGTTTCAAATGAAAGGGAAGTATAAATAAAATTTGCATTCAATTAAAAAACAGATGCTGAATTTTTGTTTCTCACTTTGCACGTGCATTAAAAATTTAGTAGATTTCAAAAATTGTTTCAAGACGTATAAAATTCTTTCACTTTATTAGAATATTGGTAATAGTGTACTTTTTTACTTCTTATAACTAAATTTTTTACTCATAATCAAGCTTATAACAGTTTATGCGCTCTGTATATCTCAACTATCAAAACTTGTTACCTCCTCTTTCTTCTCCTTTTTCACATATTGACCTCAAACTTCAACGTGCTTAGCTTTGGCCATATTTATCTCGACTATTTGTTTTTACGACGTGCACAATTGTTAATTTATCATTATCTATTTTTGCATAAAAGAAAGAAATACAATTACTTATTTCTTATTATTAATTTTTGTACCAATAATTTTTCAAATTATCCATAAAAGTTATGCTCGATGCATGCGAGCAAGTGTAAAGTGTAATCTAACTGCTTTTTCAGCAGCAACGGCAGGTGGTCGCATGAACAGTCACTCCAACAGTCAAAAAGTCATGTGTGAATTGGCCAGAAAGCACAATCGCCTTGCACTTCCTCTTGCTAAATAAAAAAGAAAGGTAAGGATAGGTATGTCTGCGGTTGTTCTGGGGTTTTTATAGCCTTCATGAATATAGTAAAATTTTGGAACCACAACTCGCTCAACACATCTTAGAATTATGGACAATGTAGAACTGTCCTTTATGTGATGAAAAGAAGAGCCCAAGAAGGTTTAATTTTAGCGTCCACTGAATTAAGAAAAACAGGTAGACGCTCTCACAGTATCACTTGGCGCTAACATTTATGTTCAGTTATCGACTCACTACGGAAGCACCAAACTTAATAAACCATTTCCCATCCATGAACGGTATAAACAAATTTGCATCCTAAAAAATAGTTATCAAATCTCACTTCGCTAAATTCCATGTAAAACAACTAGAAAATTATAGACTGTTTTACGAGAAAAACAAATACAAAAAACAAAGAAAATCAACAGACAATAAATTGTTATGCTCAGCATGTGGTTTTGTGGCATGTGGCCATGCTGCGAATATCGTAACTTAGCTTTTGTTTCTCAACACTCTTATGTGGCGCCGTACTCTGGTGTTTCAATTGTTCAACGAAAAACAAAAAAACATTTGACACGCTTGCGGTAAAAAGATTTTTATGCGTCATTAATGTTTTATGCGCAAATCAACAAATTTTTCGTGTTTTGTCAAAAATGTAGAGAGCTGCAACAGCCTCGAATGTACATTTTTTCAGCTAAGCCTGTAATAGCGCAACAGTTATGACATATTTATTTACGCTTCAGAAATGTTCTATTCGATTTGATTATGCTGTGAAAATGTTCCCTGCTGCTTAATGGGTTATACTAAGTTTTTTATTATTTAGAGGCTTTTAAAGTATTCATGAGAAAATAACTTCTAAGAGAAAGTTGCATGTCAAAAATATTTAATATGTACTATATCTGTTATACCTGCTATACATAGAACTAGTACTTACATACACGAAATAATAGAAAAAGTATCTGTCCCCTCATCATCTATATTATTATACCTCCGTCACCCCCTCCCCTTTTGTAAAAGTACTCCTTCATATAAAGGGTCTAGTAGAGTCTGACTTAACCCCATATAACTTTTCACCTCTTTTCGTTTTATACCATGAATATTTCCGGACACACGAGGTGTGTTCAAAAAGTATCGCGAATTTTGTGTTTTTTCAAAAATTATTTATTTATTCATGAATATCTATTTTGTCCCCTTCAAAGTAATCCCCATGAGATATTATACACTTGTGCCAACGGTTTTTCCAATCTTCGAAGCACTTCAAAAAATCATTTTTTTGTATCTTGTTCAGCCGTCCTCCTTCGATGCCGTCTTTATCTCGTCAAGAGAAGCGTAACGTCGTCCTTTCATGGGCCTCTTCAGTTTAGGGAACAAGAAAAAGTCACAGGGGGTCAGATCTGGGGAATACGGTGGCTGCGGCATCATTAGTGTGTTGTTTTTGGCCAAAAAGTCGCGCACAAGCAACGATGCGTGAGCAGGGGCGTTATCGTGGTGCAAAAGCCAATTTTTGTTCTTCTTAGCACATCTTCTCCGCCTTCTGAGAACATTTTGTACCACCGATAAACGTTGCTTCGGTCCAAGGTAGCTTCTCCGTATGCCACAGTCAACATTCGGAATGCATCCGCGCACTTAATTTCGTTTTTCACACAAAATTTGATACAGGTTCTTTGATCCATTTTTTTGAATAGGTAAAAATCGAAGACGATCCAAAACACGTGCAAGCAAAGCAGCTGTGAACAATTAACTGAACATTCAAAATGGCCGAGCTTGTCGGCATAAGTGAGACACATGAGTACCAACATAACGCCACAAAAAATTCGAAATTCGAATATACGTAACCAGCGAAAATTCAAAATTCGCGATACGTTTTGAACACACCTCGTATGCTGTATATGTAGACGACCTCATCTCAATTACCCGGCTCTTTCCTTGAGATGTTAGACAATAGCCTCTATAACTATTTGCCGACTTTTAATATTCTAATACAAATACTTCCGGTGATATGCTCTAAGTGTATCGGAGGTACCCCGCCCCTTTCTTCCTTTCCCAAATTTTTTCTTGACGTGCTAGAGCTTAACCAAATGTAACTCCTTACCATTTTGAGATATTTTACCAAGAATAATTCCAGGTATATTTAGTATGAAAAAACACTTTTGTATGGGAGATGCCACACCTAATGTATTACACAAGCCACAAAACTTGCACAAGGGATATCACCTGAGGAACAATGCTTTAGTCGGGCTAGTACTGTCAATATCAAAATAATTCTGTTTGGTTCACAAGGTGCCATTCATGCAACAACGGCACGAAATAGAGAGTAAAGTTTACTAAAATGGATGTTATCTTCTTAGAAACCAATGCAAATATGTATTTAACCCTAGTAAGATAACGCACGTCGAAATGACGAACTCGTTTTTTTTTTTTTACGCTCTGAGACTCTCATTTACTTCCGGAGCAACTTCGCACGCTCAGTTTTCTCAGTCGTTTCCTGCAGCTTGTTCGTGGTGGATGATTTAATTTTTACAAACAGATATAATGTCAAATTCCTTACCTTTGTAATTCTCTTTGTAAAGCTATTAAATAATTTTTTAAATATCAATTTAAAACTAAAAAATCTATTTGCGGCAAATTAAAATTTAAGACGTCAGCGGTTATTTTAAATCGGTACAGATATTTTGTACATCCTACCCTATTCCTGTGTTGTTGTTGTTTGTAATGTGAAAACACTTCTCGAAGTTTCTTTGTTTCCGAGCATTTTTTTGAAAACCATCGGCCATTCTCGTAGTTTGGTTTAGTCTCCTATGGCAGGGAAACCTTATAGCGGGCATGCCCTAAGCTCCCTATCCCTTGAACTGATCTCCGAAAAGGTGAGTTTTGATGTGCTAGTATATACAAGGTGGCGCAAAAGTAAGCTTCCGATGTTCAGCGTATCGGTTGTGGTACGTGCAGTGTGTGCTGTTGCACCGTCTTGTTGGAACCACATGTTTTCCAATCCCAATTCAACAAGTTGCGGCAAAAAGAACTCGTTGATCATTGCTCTGTAGCGCTCACCATTCACAGTAACCGTTTGGCCCCGACCGATTATTGGTCAAATAAATAGTCAGCAATATTCCGCGTTTTGGAGCAGTGTAGCGTAACATTGTTTATTAACGTGTATTTCGCATGTGTTTACTACACAAATGTCAAAACACAACTGACTTTAGGGGCCAATCGCAAAATTTATAGCATTTTCTGATAGGAGGGTTACTTTTGCGCCACCCTGTATTATCAAAACTACTGTCTCAAATCACTTCCGGATAAAATGACAGAATCTTATTTATTAGGTAACTAACCCACCAATAATATAAATATTTAAATATTTTCAACTCAGCAAACAAACTATTACAAACTAATTGATTTTATGTGTTCTTGAAATTGGTAAAAAATACCCAGGGACCTCAGAAAAGTATTATTATTATGTATACAAAAAAAAAAATTATAGTTTTTAATGAAATAGACAAAACACAAAAAATAATCGTTAAACAAAAATAGTACGAAATTCGAACATTATTATTAACAAAATTTATAAAAAAAAAGTAAGGAAAGGGCTGTCTTCGAAGGTGCCGAAGACTTTATAACTTTCATGAATACGCATCAGGGTGTGTCCGATCCCTACTCACAATTAGTAAAAACTCTTCAAAGCGGATCATTTAAAGATACCCCATTAATCGGAACAATCGATGGTATGGGAGCTATATGTTATGTTGGTCCGATCTAGGTGATTTTCACTGCACACATTACATATAAGTACCAAACCTGCAAAATTTTACGTTCATAGCTTTTTAATTGCAAAATTTATAGCCCAAAACCCATTTATAGAAACTATCGATTGTATGGGAACTATGCGTTGTATTGCTCCGATCTTGCTGATTCCGGCTCCATACCAAATTTCATAAAAACTTAGGGACTAGTTTGCCTACAAACAGACAGACGGGCTAAATCGACTCAGCTCATCGCCCTGAACATTTCGGTATACTTCTTCTCATACTTACAAACATCGGACCAAAGTTATAATACCATTTCATGTTTATGAAAGGTATAAAAAATGGTATTGTAATGATTAATATAAAAGCGGTCCCTGAAAAAAAACACCATATTGTGCTAACTACTGACGAAACGCTGCGTTAATGCATGTATACGTCAAAACACCTGCTGCATACAAAATAGGTTCAAAAGTGAAACAAAATTTATAGCTACGCATACATACATAAAAATATATAAATTCTATGAGCCATTAAAAAAGATAACAAGTTTATTAACTTTAAATAAATTTTAGCGAGGCCTAATCATATAAACTAGGCACGCAAGTTGACACTGACAAGTGACACACACACAAACAACAACAACAGTGAAGCAGTAAAGAGTCAAAACTATAACTGAAATTAAGATCTATATTCCGGCTCACTTACCCTGTAGCAACACACAAACCACCGATCAACCTCAGGCAAAATGTGTCTAATTAGCATAAATGATAACTTTATCAATATTATTTATTTTTTATTTGCTTCAAAATGCAGTTAAAGTCAAAGATTTATAAAAAAATAAGTATAAAGAACACCGATAGCTGAACAAGTTTAACCTGGTTAGTGAACTTAGTGTCATACGATTTGGGCATATCAAAATTGATGGAGTTAATACTGGAAGGTAATATATGTGGGTATAAGAACTTTTATGAGTAATTTATTAAAAAACTCGAAAAATTCCTATGTTATCAGTATTAGCAGCTGACTTACTATTTCAGGTTGTAAGTATGTAAGTGTCCTCGATATATATTTAGCTTTTTAATTCATTTTAAGTGTAAACATTTTCTTGTCAATGTATTTAACTTAATCTAGAATACGCCTTACTGAAAGTATAGCAGGTAAGCTAGACTTTGAAGTTTTAAGGAGGATTTCTATAAAGGGGAGGATTTCTATAAAGAAAAAATTGTTGAAGACTTGCAATAATCGCTTACCTCTTAAATTTTAGTACGCAGACAATAGAGGTTTATGTTTTAAATTCAAATTTGGACAAATTTTTAAGCAGTAACTCAAACGAAAGTTAAAAAAAACGAAAAGGATACGGGGACTTTAGTTAAAGGTAAGAAATATTTCTTTGAAATGTATGTGCATTTAGAGACATTTTTGCATTCAAAAATCTTAGGTGGCTATCACAAAAGCTGAAATAGCTTACCAAGCAGTTAGTATATCGACTTAGGCTTATTAGATATAAATTTGATTGTAATCTATGGCCGTTTTCGTCATTTCGTTGTTAGATATAATTTTTTCTGCCACCTAAAAAAATGTGTGCATTGAAAAGAATAAAAAAATAAACCAGCATAAACAATTCAAAGCGCTCAGGATTTTAGTTGTAATCGAAACCGCCAAGTTCATATATGATTTTTAAAAGAAATTTAAAAAATTCATTTTGCTTTTCTATTTCATAAATCGCTAAATGCTTACAAAAAACGACTTTTATCTTATATCGGCTTAGCTTAGTAAGTAAGCCGTCTTAAGCGATTTCAATAACTTGACTAAAATGCGGAAAAATTAATAAATTTCCATAAAAGAGTGCGAGTTGGGCACACATGAGCACCTTTAAGCCGAATGCGGGGTTAGCGCTTAGGCTTAAGCGATGTTTTAGGAGACCACAAATATATTTCTTAGTTTTTTTGTTGTTCTAGGTTTCGAAATCTTAAAAGCCCAGTTGCAGAAGCTTCGGTTTTCAGCTAAAGCATTGAATTTTGAAATCTTATTTCATTATTCTGCACTTATCAAATATTTTGGCAGTTTTAAGGTAGATATTTTAATAGCATGCCATTGAGATAATTATTTTAAAATTAGAACAAGCTCAGAGCCCGATTAAAATGCAATATGCAGCTAAAGAAATGTCGCTCGATGCCGTACTGCTCTAACCATTCTTGCAGTAGGTGGATCTTGCAGTAGGTGTTAGATTTTAGGAAGATTCTAAGTGGTACCATCAAGAGCTTCTACGGGTTACCACCCATCTGATTTTTCGTAATGAAATGAGATACCCAATTTGGGTATCAAATACATTTTACGTCGTATTCTAACACAAATGTTTTTAGGTAGCGTTGACACCTCGTTTTGCCACCAGACATATTATTATTTATATTTATTGGCATATCCGCTATTATTTTGAAAACGATCTAACCTATTTGGCTGAACTTCGTGATATGGAGGTGCAACCTATTTGCAATTTTAAAAAAGTGAGTGAGATAGCTGCGGGTTGTGACAAACAACTTTTTGATGTAATTGATCTACAAAAATAATTTTATTAATAAACATTTTGACACATTTATATGAAATTTTGTATATGGGTATATCCATGTCAAATTGTCAAATTGTCAAATAGCTGGTACGAGCCCTTCTACTTTGATTGAAATATGGTGGGGAGATTCCATTTATAACAAAATGAAGAAAAAGAAATTTTTTTTTTTATTGTTTCTGTTTTGTACAGTTTATCTTTTTAAATGTTTCGAAAGCTATTGTAGTTAAAAAAAATAAAATTTGGACCATTCAAAGGTAAAAGAAAAAAGTTTTTTGAAAAAAATTTTAATATCAAATTTTAGAAAATTTTTAATCTTTCGATATCGATAAAAAATTTGAAGCTCGCCATTAAATTATGGACCCAAATTATTTTGTATTATGTGTCTGGTATCTTTATCAAAAGGAATCCTGAAAGTTTAAGAAGGGTGGGTTTTGCTTTTTTTTTCAAAAAGATGAGTTTTCTAATTTTTAAACTTTCTAGTCGATTTCAATTAGTTATTCCCAAAATTTTTCAATTTTGATCACAGAATTAAAACTTTTTTTTTTTGGAAAAGGACTTTTTAATACTTCACCTTGCTGATAGCAGGCAGACAAAATATGATTGTTAGCTTGAAATTGTGAGAACGAAATCAATTCATTCATTGTTGAAGAAGGAGCCGAGGAAGTGCCAGTACAAACTTAAATTCCTTCTAGGCAAATATCATTATTGCATTGACTTAGTTGTTCATTTCCAAGCACTTGTTGATGGTGTAATCCAGCTGATTTGAAACTAGTGAAATAATTTGACTTATTGTTTATTTTATTATTATGGTTCGGAAGCGAAGGTCAAATCACAATCACTTAAAAGAAATATCTACTCTTAACAAAAATTCATTTAACTTTGTTTAAATTAAAAGCTAAGCGTTTTTTTTTCAGGTTGCTGAAATGCACTAAATGAGTGTGCAATCAAAAATGGAGAGAAGTGGTATTTTTTAAATTTAAAATGTTTAAATCTATCTTAATCTTACTTATATTACACCGCGTTACACACATTCTGTCCTATGAACCAAATATACTTTTTCGGAATGGGGAGAAAAAATAAAAATACACGTGTATCGGCGATTTTCATGCACACGTCAGAGCTTTTTTTTTAGTCGTGTGCGACTATTGCTATAGAAATTTATGCAAGTTTTCTGATGGAAGGTCAACA
This sequence comes from Merzomyia westermanni, assembly GCA_949987695.1. Taxonomy (NCBI): domain Eukaryota; kingdom Metazoa; phylum Arthropoda; class Insecta; order Diptera; family Tephritidae; genus Merzomyia; species Merzomyia westermanni. Next base: position 18,411,279 of record OX465288.1, on the reverse strand, counting down.
ATAAAGTACGCTGTACCAACAATTTGGCTACCACTACGGAGCACTGCAAAAAAAAAAAATTCTGACGTGTACATGAAAATTGCCAATACACGTGTATTTTTTTTTCTCCTCTTTCCGAAAAAGTATATTTGGTTCATAGGATAGAACTAAAGCTCGTTTTTGTAACGCAGTGTTATAAATGCGTAAGTTTGTGAATTTGTTTGCAAGTCTTAAACGTCTAAACTACTTAACCAATCTCTACGAAACTTTGTATACTTATTCTCAGGAGCATTGAATAGGCAACAGATTCTTGCGATTCCGGAAAAGTGGACCAGAGACCGACCTATTAAAAAAATTCTTTTTTATGATGTGATTTGTTAAAAATTCGATACCTTGGTAGCCCTTTGTCTTTGTTAAAATTTGGAATACCTTTTTTTTCCGAGAAGTGGACCGGGGACCGACCTATTAAAAAAATCTTATACATGACGCGATGGGCTGAAAAATAAAAATGTCTTCGGAAGAACTTCCGTTATTTTTCTTATTTTCTTTTTGCGGGCGGAGCCGCGTGTATAAACTAGCTTTTAATAATTCCTTTCTCGTATTTTACTCGCTATGAACACAACATTTATTTTCTTAGAAATAAACACGAAAGTTGAAAAATCTTAAAATTCAACACGATTTTTGAATCTAGAATCTATATTATTAGTTTTCAATTTTCGGGAATTTAAATTTTTTTTTTTTAATTTTAAGTTCTTTTTTAAGTTTATATAGAAATAAGTAGTAAATGAGAAAAATATTGAAAATCTAATAATAGTTTATAAATGGTTAAAACATATTAGTTCTGTGCGTGCATGTTATGTAAATTCATAATAACAACAAGCATGAAAATATTCTATCTACATATATCGACGCTTGGATTTTATTTCAAGCAAATTCGCTGCTTAATTCTATTAGAAACAAATAATCCAGGTGCATACATATGTATATAAAATATTCATCAAAAATATTTGTTTTCTCATTTTAATAACTGCTTGTTAGTAAACAATTAAAAGATAATAAATTCATTGATTTGGACAGTTTAATTGATAGTCATCAAAACTTAATTATATGCACGATATTCAGTCGTAACTTAAAAGTATACACGTTAACATGACAATAGAGATATCTACTTTAATTTTTATATACATTTTTTCTGCGCTTTGAAAAGAGGCGTGGATGTTAAAAAAAAAACTCGGTTAAAATAATTCGATTTCTTAAGAATTTTATATTCTAGCTGATTTATTTTCTGAATTTCTTGCAAATAATAAAACACCTAATATATAATCATGAAGGCAAACATAATTCATATGTATATCTTAAAAAAGAGATCCATCAAATAGGTTTCAGCCTGAATGTGTTAATTTTTATTAAATACAAATATGCCACTCGCCCTAAGAGTGCATAACCAAAGATTATGAGTTAAATTAAAAGTACAGACTTTGCGATTAGTATTAGGCAGCTGATATTTTTAAGCGATTCCCAGATTGACCATGACTTTTGACTAATGTGTGCCCAATGTATTTAACTATTGATGACAAAAATCTATTTTATTATAGATCTTTAAAATGTGTAACTAATTAAAAAAGAAATTGAAAGTAGTTCTAGATATAAATTTGGCTATATAAGCTAGTAACCAAAATAGTTGGAAAACCTTTTGCTTTCTATAGAAATATATATATATATATAGAATTTATTAAGATTATTTTATCAAACAATTTTCTTGAATTAAATTATATGCGCTAATTATATTTGCCAACAGATGGCGTACCGCTAACCGGGAGCAGTTCGCTTTGTTGGTTAGCAAATTAAACTTAACTAGAATATCGCAAAACATCACTGCAAAAAATGGTGCGACTGATCGCTAAAGAGAGCGATCCGGGATCCATACCCTTCGTCTACAGTGGGCTACAATTGATCCCAACTATTTAGTTGTAGGCATAGTTGAGATAAGTTAATTTTAAATTCTGTAGCCCTTGTTTTAGGTGTTGAAAGTAAACTTGTCCAACCGTACCCGTAGCGGAACAAAGGAAATCTGACCGACAATAGCCTTTAGGGCATGAAAGGTACCAATTAGTCAAGTTTCAACTTTCAAGTTTTTTTTTTCAAGTTTCAAGTCTCTTCATAGGACATGCTCAAACAAAAGGGATCACTTCAACCCACACAAAGAGATCAAAACTGGCATTGGCTGCATGCTCCTTTGCGATTTTTCTCGGATTCATCCTGGACTAGTCCTTTTTTTTGAAGAGATATGTCCAAACAGACATAAGGCGTTGTGGCAGTTTATTGGAAAAACGTGAGCACGGATTTAAATACGTGTAGAATGTAGATGAGAATTTAAAATACTTGGAATTTTCATTAATTTAAAAAGCAACTACGAGATTCCATTGGCTAATCGTTATTCGTCTTTATATTTATCCATTTTGCAATCAATTCATATTCGCATTTTATTGTACCAAGAATGCACTGCATTTTGGTAACTTCCCTCAGTTAAGACTCGAAGGCATAAAAATACTGCGCAATCCCTCTGAAAACGTCCGGCATATGCTATGTATATTATTTTCCGCTTACACTGCAATTAAGTAAATTTTACCTCAAATTTGTCTTTTCCAATTGAATTATAACTGACATTGTAGTCAAATGTCAAAAATCTTTTGCAGTTTTTCGACGGTTATGGTAATAGCGTAAACTTCCACAAGCGAGTGGAGTGCGAAGCGGATAAAATTCGCGAGAGTGGCATCCATCGCCTATATCAACTCGGGTATCAAACTCCAATGAAAACTCATCACAGGCTAATCTAATCTGATCCCAATAAAGTTGAAAATACTATACTACAGAGGACAAAGCAAGTATTAAAAAAATGTTAGCTAAATATTTGATAAGCCAATTGTTTATTTTCATAACAAAGTTCTGTACACCTATCATTTTGCCAACCCGATTTTTTTATTTTAATAAAATATTGGTTTAGTTAAATAATTTAAAAGAATTTGCATACTTTAAGTTAAGAGTAAGATAGTTAAAGCAATTCTTCATATTTCTTAAAGAAATTTGGTTCCAACTGCAAGTGTTGTAATCTTACAAAATAAAACTTGCATACACCTGTTATTTTGTTCATAAGTGTGGGTGGCAACTCATTTCAAACATTCTAAGTGGCCACATTTGCGTACGTAAGAAAGTTTAGATGTTAGCATTTAAACTATGATTAAAATTTAATCGAAATGCGTCAAGACGTTTCGAGATAATAGCTGATATGCTTGTGGTATCAGGTGATACTCAGGTCTTAGGTAGTAAGGCATCAGAATTGTGATAATATTTCTATGGCGCTGGTGCAAAGTCTTATTAAAACATTTGTGTACATGTGATCCGTTATCGTATGTGTGCCGCTCTACTTAAGACCGGAGTATCAGCTGAGCTGTCACTGATCAAACAAAAGTCTGTATGTGTTGGCTCGCATCAGGTTTGGCTGGTAGGGATATGATTAGTTTTCATCACTAGTTTGAAATAAGACGTAAAATAGCTTCCGACTGATACCCATAGTCGCACAACTCAATCAATTTAAGGAAATTGCAAAAAGTTGGTAACCCTGTAAAAAGTTCCTAGTGGCAACACTTATGTATGAGGATTGCTCTTAAAAGAGCGCCGACTTTTACGTGCTTTATGAAGATATTTAGAGACATTGGCGAATGCAAATCTATTCCAATTTCAACACATATATTAATGTTGCTTTAAAATCTTGCTGATTTAGCAGCTACAGTTTTCTTGAAACAACACACAAATTAAAGACTTTATTTTGAGGAGAGTTGTGTTAAAACACCTCAACACCTATTTTTATGAGCATTGAAACAGGTAAAACAAGACGCTAACTTTTTTTGGCTTTCTTCAGCATTTTCTGCTTCAAACAAAAAACTTGTCCAAAAATTTTTGAATTTCCACTTTAAATAACTCTAAATGGAACTTTAACTATGTAATTACAATGCATGCAATGTGGGTACAACACCTCCGGCCAGTCATGATTTTCTACAACCAAAATACATAATTTTTCACTAGACATTAATAAACATCCGCTACCGCTACAACAACAGTAATTTAACTTACACCAGTTTCTTCAGCAACCAACATGCTATTTGGCGCATGCCACGCAGTTAAGTCAGCCCAACGATCGACGACGACGACACCAGCGGCTAGAAGCTGTCATTACGGTTAATCAGACATGATATATGGCACTTGGAACTAGTAAAATTACAAGCATTTTGCAAGTGTACATTTTTTCGTTATTTTCTTTTTTCATACCAGCAAAACTGCTGTTATCGCTACTGTGGTTGTCAGGTTTTTTCTGAACAATTGCTCCTATTTTGACTACATAGTGCGTTTCATAAGTGTAGTACACTCGGAATTAAGATCTATTAATAATTTATGTTTAAGACGAAGAAGAACTACTTATAAACTGCCACTAAAATTCTTATTTAAGGGTTGTATTATTTAGTATTCTAAATTTTTGAAACTTATTAAGAAGATTTTTAAAAACTTAAAAAAAATTTAATATTTTATATTAGGAAACCGATAATACTACTTAATTTTTTTTAATACAATTTAAGAGTTTAAAACATAATTCGAGTTCTTAGAATATCTTTATTGAAGTCGTACTCTTTTATTTTAAAATATTTAAATATTCTACTTTGTATTTGATGAGCTGCGAAACTTAATTTTCAGTTTTAAAGATATCTCGATGATATTTGGTAAGAGGGCGCCATTTTGTAAAGCTTTAATCATTTCTCGGAACCAGCATGATCGGTATAATACAACGCATAGCCCCCTGTTCCCATAAACCGGTTTTGGCCTATAACTGTTTGCAATTAAAAAGCTAGGAACATACAATTTTGCAGGTTTGGTGTTTATTACATATGTAATGTGTGCAGTAAAAAACAGCCAAATCGGATCTACATAACATATAGCTCCCATACAATCGATTATTCCGATAAATGGGGTTTCTACTAATTTTGAGTAAGGATCGGACACTTAAAACTGTTATGCGTATTCTTGAAAGGTATAAAGTCTTCGGCACAGTCGAAGACAGCCCTTTCCTTACTTGTTTTCTTTTCAGGTTCATAAAAATCTGTAGATTAAACCATTAAAAAATTAAATTCTAACCGTGCTGTAGTTATGAAACGAACTGTATATATTTATGTATATGTGTCTATGTTTTTATATTTATAACGTTCATAATATCCGTTTTCACGTTGAGAACTAGCCTGAAGGTAACATAACTGAAATCTTGCAGCCTAACATAACATATGTTCGACAAACGAGAGCAATCATAAATCTAAAGGTGGAGGAAAAATTGGTGAACGAATTATTTTCATCCTGCTGAATGGCGCTTTTGTAATTGTTGTCATCGGCTCTCTTTTTTTTCTTCGCGCTGCCATATAAATGTATTTTAGATACATCATTCTACTCCGAAGACTACTAAGTGCTACCAATGCTGGCCCAACTTCGTTCTAGATACTGTAACAGACTAAACTCTTACCTATCCAGACTGAACCCCGGCATGCCAAATGTCTGCTTGACATGCGGCGTGTCCCCCCACGATACTAACCATCTGTTCATCTGCTCAACTGAGCCGACTCTTCTAACACCAATTTCACTCTGGTCCACCCCTGTTGAAGTCGCGAGGTTTCTTGGACTTCCGTTAGAAGAGCCCGATGACAATGTTGGATAAAAGAGGTGATACTTTAGGCAGGTTAATATTGTTCTTTAACCGAAGTTTAAATGAGAGTCTAACTCGTCTATCGTCTTTCCCTGCGCCTTCTGTAGCACCTTCTTAAGCACTTCCTCAGTTATCGGTGGTAGGTCCCTACGCCTGAAAGACATACCCAGGCGAGCCAGATAAACCTGTTTGCAACGGAGACGCATCTTATATTCTTGAGTGCTGTAAGATAGACAGACTTAAAGAATTCCTTCAGCTTGTCGCATGTTGTAGGGATACCGGCATACCTTCTCGCTGAGAGAATAATAAACGGAATTTATGACCTTATTTCGAAATTAGATGTTGCTGACAAACAACAGCAAGAAACCTCGATAAAACGCTTAAATAAAGTCGACCAGCGTAATAATCCCTGAGCTTAATGATATTTACTTAATCTCGTACTTGAGCTGGTAATCTTGTAAATATTCGGATATTCGGAGCTAAACTTTATTTCGGAAGTTAAGAGGAAGCAAAACACAGAGCCGGTAAACTCCTTTGTCAACGTCTACCAGAGGAATGGCTTCATAGAGGCACAAGCATCACCTCTCGAGGCAGAAGAACGCGAACTCCGTAGAGAGATGCAAATTACTGTGGCCGAACTTCGATCTGGATATCACAATAGATTTAACTATTGTGTATCCAGACATGTTGAATGTTTGTCAGGCATGTTCTATGCCCCCCACGATGCCAACAAATATTTTACTTTGTGATGATATGGAGATATGTGATTAGTGGAATATTAACACCGAGCATTTATATTTCTTCATTTTCCTCGGCACTTCTTCAGGACCATTTTCGGGATCTTTTTGGGTCTCGAAATGATCCTGAAATGATCCGGCAAAAGTAAAACGTTAAATTCTATTAAGGTACTGTGCTACATTGGTTTTTTTAAGTTTGGAACTTCCTGAAGAAAGTTTTTCGAATTGCTAATCCCCAAGAAAGGAATCCCGGGACCTTTGGACTCTCAAAAAATCAGCATTTGCATCCCTAACAAATACCTTTATTAGCGGAAGGTCATAGCTATGTTACAAAGTCCTAGATGCAGCGTTTCAAAAAAAAAAGTTTCTAAAGTATAAAAGTAAAGTCCAAAAGATTTTGCCTGTTTCGGAACCACCTTTAGGAACAAAAATAATATAAGCCGAGAAATTCAACGTAACAATTGTATTTTCTCCCTACCACAGTTTAAACCTTGAACTGTTTTACCAATTAATCATGGCAAAGTACTTTTTTATAAAACAAAAACAACAACATCATTTTGCCTTTGTGCTGCTCATAGACTGTTTAGTTCGGACGATTAAATACTACTAATCTTTACATATAATAAAATTGTAACAAGTCGATGTCTGTACATTGAAGATATTCAAGAAAAACTGATTAGAGAGGTCGTTATTGGACCAGCGGAACCCAAATCTACAATTTTTAGAATTTTTGTCTGTCTGTCTGTCTGTCTGTCTGTCCGTCTGTATGATTGTGCGCGTATCACGCAAAAACTACTGAATAGAATTCCATGAAACTTTCACCATTCTATCACTTAACGTCTAACTTAAAATTTAGGACAACTTTCATTTGGATATCTCATCCAGTTCCCGAGTTATTGACCAAAATGTGGGAAAAATGTGACCAAAAATTTGGTTTTTTATCCATAACGCCCGCGTCACACAAAAACGGCTGCATAGAAATGAATGAAACTTTCAATAATCATTTTCTAGACGTCTCTCCTAAAGTTTAAGATATCTTTGACCTCGATATTTAACCCGGTTCCCAATTTATTGACCTAAATGTGGACCCAGGGTGACTGTATGATTTGTGCTTTTAAGGCGGAACAAAGTTCGGCGGGTCAGCTAGTGCAAAAATAAATATTTTGAATAAATTTGTTAATTACAAATTTCACATCTTTGTTAGCGACTTGCGCTTGCTCTCTCTATAAAGTTTGTAACAGTTTTGCTTGAAATCAAATAATAATAAGCCACACTTAAGCAGCTCCATTTAGAAGAACAACAAAAAAATGCGTGAAACTAAAACTAATTGCTTTACAAGTCATATAGATAAATCAATGTCCGCAGGCAACAAAACTCAGACTGGGCGTATACGTAATATTTCGTTGAAAAGTACCAAAAATGAAATTGAAGTGAAATATCAAGGGAGTCTGATTGACATATGTGTTTGTTTGTAGATACGTATGTATGTCGGCACAAGTGTCCCTCGTGCCGCTGTCAGTGGTAATTAAAAGTGACTAACATTAAATGACAACAACAAATGTTGTGACAAAAGTATGCAAGAAACACAAGAGCAAGTCGCAAACGCAAAAGTTGTGAGGCTTAATTAAGAACACAAGAGTAAAAAGAGAAACAATTTAATTAAAAAGTTCAAAAATGAGAGATATACTATGGTACTAAAATTAATTTTTTGGATTTCTATTAAAATAGATGCTGTTACAGAGACCAAAGCTTGTCGTTAAACCTCAATTAATACCCAAACGTTGTCACTTTTTACAGGGCTAGGCAATTGAGTGTCACTTACTTGAGTAGATACATATTTCAAAATAGGTTTAGACATAGAAAATAGCTTATGAATTTTAAAGAGCCCTAAAGTCCATTCAAGAGAATCGGTATAAGTCTTGAATACTAAGGGACGGGTTTGGTACTAGCAACCCGACTCTCTCTTTATTTGAGATGGCTCATATCGTCACGTGAACTGTCTTTAAAGTTATTTAATGCTCGTCTGGCTTAGTAAGAAGTAATCGGTTTGAAAAAATTTATTGAAGCAAAGCCAACCAAGGATTTTTTTAAACTCAATTAAGTCTCTTAATATGACTCAAGTGATACGGTCTCCAAATGAATGAACCATATTTCAGGCTGGAACGAAAGTGCAAGGCAAAAATAGTTTAAGACTATATTGGTATGTGAACTCTAAGCAAAAAGGCCTGCCAAAAGATAGAACACCTCCGGTAAGTCTGGAAACCCGCTTAGAGTCGAGAGACGGTAATTACAAATTGCATAAACGGTGAGAATGGAACATCGAGAGGCTACGTTTAAGTATTTGCTAACATTCTGGGCCATTTGGTTTGTAGTCTATCACTACTGCAAAGTTTCAGGTATGAAAATCAGCTGATTTAGAAATCCGACCATTTTGAGATATCAGTGATACCGTACCGAATTGAAAAGGTTACTGCAGGCTGATACGCAAAATTCATGGACCGAACCTGAAACCATGCTAAATATTCATAATTAAATTCCGAACAGTATAGTTCTGTTTAGCTATAGCCAATTTTTTTTTTTTGAAGGCACTTAGCAACTAATTAAATAAAATAAAGAAAAAAAAAATTTTTTTCCAAATATTGTGAGATAGCAACCCAATTGTAAGCCCTAGCAATGGTGTCTGCTTCCTTATTTTGTTGCTGCTGTCAATTAAAAAATTTTTTTTTTACGCGCAGGAACAATGTTATCTTTGAATAAAAAACAGCAAATATATTAAATAGTTTCGAAATAGTTGAAGTTTAGCAATAGGCCTATAAATATTTCTAAGTAGAACATCATCATGAGACCGAGAGCCAAACATCTGCAGTAAAACGAAGTTAGACCCAAAGCAATCTTATGCGTGAGTTAGTTTGCTAACGCTTTTTTGAGGTTTTGATTGAGAGTAAAATTTGAACTTTATTTTAAAGTACACGGTGTTCAAAAAGTTCAAATGCAAATCTAAAGTCCTTTTAAAGCAAAAGTATGTAGATCGACACTTTTTTTAATATAATTGTGACAAAGAATTGTAGCAGAGTATTGCAGAATTCAGGAACCAGCTAATTGTAGCAGAGGTAGGTAGGGTGTTGCTCATTTCGGAACTTTTTCCGGATCATTTCAGGGTCTTTTCGGAATATTTTCGGGTCCTTTCGGGATGAATTCGGGATTGTTCTTACATCATATCAGGATCATTTCGAGACCCTTTCGAGATTATTTTCTTGACTTTTTGAATATCAATTCGAAAATGCTTTCGGAATCATTTCAGGAGCTTTCCGGGATTGGTTTCTTGACTTTTTTAGTATCAATTCGAAATTTTTTTCGCGACTGTTTTGGGACCTTGATCATTTCCTTACTTCGAGACCGTTTTCGGAACTTTTTGGTATTTTTTCATGATCATCTCGGAACCATTTCGGGACTTTTCAGGACCGTGTCGTGATTATTTTTGATACCTTTTTGCATTGTAGGTTTTGTTTTAAGATGCGTAATATCACGCATAATTTTAAATTTCAGTTTTACACCAACAATGATACACTGAAAACGCCGTTAGAAACACTAAGATTTACTTGAGGAAAGACAGCTTTTTGTTTAGCATTATTGTAAGGTTATAATTTTTTTAGTCATGCGAACTTAACATATAGAAGATATTACCGTCATTTCTGTACCTTGTAAAGCTGTCGTGGGAGTAATAAATCCCCGTATGCCCTCTTTTCTGTGTTATATGCATACAAAATATGTGATCTCATGTACGATCATTGAAAGCCTTTAAGTTGAAGAGTGATATTAAACTACTTTTGGTAAAAAGCATACTTCAGTTGAAGTTTTCTTCAGTTCTCTCCTTCTCTTTGGAAACCAGATACCAGTACTACTATGCAACTAATCATGACTCAACATTAACTACATTTCACTTATATCGGCGATATGTGGTGTGTTTAAAACAATGCCAGGCTTGATATGCAAGTTTTCAGTAAAAGCTAAAACGTAAGGCAGAGATCTTCTGTCACTTTTAGTAACAATCTAAGCTGTTAAGCCCATATGATTGCCCCCATCACGTGGATCCCGTCTTCTGGTACATTGTGGATTGAGCGGCTCTTGAAACAGCAGCGATATACCAGCATGTCACCAAAGTAGACAACTCTCAAAATTTTTGATATGAAAGTCTTGTTTACTATAATGTTATAAAAAATTTAACAAAATTTATATATTTATTCCCTTTTTATTCGTCATTGATAACTTTGGAGTGAGCCATAAACTTAGAGTTATTGATACTGTCGCTGTTAAATGGTCTGGGTGTGACGGTATATTTCAAGCTTCACAACAAGATCAAAAGCTTTTAAATAGAATAAATAAATATAAAAAAACAGCACGCCAAACATCATACAAAAACGAACACGCCACAGCATGCGGCGACACTTAAGTCAATTTTAATTACGTGCCTGCCACAAACAATGACGTTGTGCTGCCCGCAAAAGGGGCGCACAAATTCGACCAAATACAAGAAAACAACACAGTAAAAAAGACAAAATTTTTTCCACAAATGTACCCCACAAAGTGCAACACTAACTTATGTGGCACACTCGTGTGGCACGTTCGCTTAAACAGCCATTTTAATAGAGCAATTTTATGTGCATACAAATCCATTTTTGTATGTAGTTAGAAGCGCACAAAAAATGTATATATGTATATGTTTCGTTGACAGTTTGTTATTAAATTTACGTAGTAAAAATCACCAATTTGGCCTGCAATAGATCGCGTTCGATGCCGCACCAGCGTTAGGCACCTCAATGAACTGTAAATAAGAAAAAAAAAATCATGCAACAGCTACATAAAAAAAGTTCAGAAAAAAAGTTCGTTGCTTAAGTCTTTTGTTAAGCTAATGCATTTGAGTGGCAATATATTTTTATACCATTCATGAACATGATGGTGTTGGATGGTTGCTAGATCAAGAAGTATATGCTAGAGGCCAATCAACAACCTGAATGGCCCTTCGTTTTTCTGTTTCACTGTTGGGTTCAAGTGATTGTGATTCCAATTTTTTAGAAGGGTACCCTGGACCTCGGTTAAGTGAAGCATAGTAAATCGTTGCTTAGCTGTCCAGCGTATACTGTCCTGGCCCACCACATCAATGGTCCTAGATTTAAGTGCCTGGACATAAAAGACCTATGCAAAAAATCTTTATGTATGAGAAACTTGAAGGTCTAATTTGTAAGAAAAAACTAGGAGCAGAACACCATAAAGAAAAGCTTACCCTTAATATTACTATAATCGCGATTGATAGCATCCATGTATTGCATGTTGGTGCTGCGTTAGTAACAGTGTTTCTTCCTCTTAACAGGGTAAAATCCGAGTCCGGGAAGGCGTTGAAATGATTTTGTGAGCGGCACCGATATGGTCACCGAGGCTCACCGTCACCAACTGGAAGATCTAACCTTCCGTTAGAAGAATTTGATTAAACTTGCCAGTATGATCATCAATGATGCAGTGCTAACTATAACAACAACAACGGAGCCTTTTGCAGTACTATGTTCATGCATAGCCAAGTTGTTAACTGACCACGATAGCAGTACAGAGCAACAGCAAGTGTGCTCGAGCAGTTATCTCCACTAAACTAGCACAACAGCTGCCTTTCAATGGAATTCCCTATTTATTTAACTCTTTGCCACAGTATTAGATGTAATCCCAAAGTTCTGATTGACATGTAACCATTGATCTTTTACAAGGTAAAAGTGTTTCGCTTGACCCCAGTCGCCAGCTGGTCCGCATGATTTTTAGCAACCAGTCAGCCAAGTATTTCTGCACAATTTAAGAAGAAGCTTCACCTGGCAAGTGTTACTAGATCTTCCAGGTAGCTCACCATTTGGTAGTAGTAGTCATGATACAAATACTAAAACCCCTGTGGGTTAGGAGTTTAGAACATGCCCGAGGTAGGCATATCGGTCGTAAGAAGGGACTAATATGCACAAAGGTAATGACGTGCAACTTGATGGCTGATCTACGGATATGGCGCCCTTCACCTCTCATTACGCAAGGGAGCACCGGAGAATACCGGGTTCATATCCGGCCAAGGACTGTCAATTTGACAACACTCCCCAAAACCTTCCGGAAGTGTTTTTGTCGCCACAACAACAACAATATACAAATACTAGAAGGAATAACTTTTCTCTCTTTTTGTTGGCCATGAATTTGTTTAAAAACACAATTGGGGCTTGTGATTTTTTGTAAAATGAGTTATTTACAACGACGTGCAGTTGTAGTAGATGCTCAAATACTATCTCGTTGTGTAGAGATATATCGATTAAGTTTTTTTAACTATCCTAGTATCCCTTTTATGAATCAGCAATGTACTGAGGTTTGCCAAATCCTGGCTGTAAGTTGGTGTCTCAGTTTGTTCAAGTTTGGTGCTGAATTTGTAGGAGTTGTTTGCTGCCTCGATCGGCAGCATGGGGCAATAAGCGCATTCGTTTGACGCAGTATTTATAACTGACGAAGGGAGAAAATCGTGCCAAATCTTCAGCATGCTCTTCCACCTCAATTTAGCTCTGACCCGAAATACAGATAATGGATGTTTTCATACCTCTAAATTGTGTTTTTAATCTTGGTCACTTGAGGCCGTACAATCAGTTGCTAGTCTACGGGCATGAACAATTAGCTCAGTTAAAATATAGCTGATCCTGTTCATGCTCCATACAAAACTTCAGGATAGTCTTATTTCAAACATTTCTAGCAAATAGGAGAAAAATGAAAAATTAATTATTTTGATTTGAAAGTTATTTAATTAAAAAAAAAACACAATAGAAGTAAGCTAGTTTATTAAACAATGTTTTCCAAATGTTGAAATCAATGTGTTCCAAACGAGTCCTAACAAAGTTCACAAACGTTTAAATATGATTTCACTATGGTATGGTAGCATTGGGGAATTAACTTGAGGTGAACTTTCTTTGAGGTGAACAGTTTCGCAGTTTTCAAAAAGAATGCTAAATAATTTACCTGCTTGATTTATATGAACTTTATTATATGGTCAACGTGGTGTAGCAGTAGTGTTCTCAGCCTACCACAACGAAAGTGCCAAAGTTCGAGTCCTATGACAGGCAACATCAATAGTGGTTTGAAAAAGATTTTTCAAGACGGGGCCTGAGGGTATTTCTGAAATGGAAGGCTTTTTAGCAAAAATTCATCTGCTTTGCTTTGCAGAAGCCGTTCGGAGTCTGCAAAAAATAGTAGCTCCCGCCAATTTGTATAAAAAATTGGAAGCATCACGCCACAAATTGTTAAAAGAGGTCGCGCCGAATGTTTGTTAAATTTATTTTTTGTTATATTTCAATTGCAAAAAAAGTAATAAATGTTACTGATATAGCTATAAAACATATTTTAAAATAATTATAATAATTTATTTAAGTATTCATGAAACGAGCTCAAGGCCAAGAATAATAATTTGTCACTTTTTGAATTTTTATGAAAATAATTATTGTTTTTATTTATTAATAATCATTTTAATTAATTATTCAAAGTTTTTTGATTGAATAGAGTAGGAAAAATGTTTAGAGGCAACTGCCATAGCTTTTCTTATATATCCATTTCGGAAGCTGCTAGACTTCTCTCATCAGAGAAATTTTGGCACGCATTGCTAACCATTAAGCTAACAATACGCTGGTTTTGATGTCATCTAAACTCCTAGTTCTATTCTTCTTTTTACCATATGCATGAACCACTTCCGCCATTTGACAGTTAGTAGTGTGATCATGATGGATTTTTGACAGATCTGTTTTTACCAACAATTTTTATACCAACAATTTTTGCTGATCATGAATACTTGAAAATGTACAGGCCGTAAATCGAATCAGCAACCCTCAAAGCAAAGGTCTAGTACATACTCATAAGGCAACGGGCAAGTTTATCAATAAGTTTTCAACAAACCCTTACTGTACGTTGAATAAAACGTTAATTAAGAATTGTTTTCCAAACCTCATTTGCAATTGTTTGAAAAGGGATCACATTCGTCGATTCGACAATTTTTTCCAAACGTTTAACAATGATTACAGTAAACGTCTTTCAAATGAAAAGTTTGCTAAAGCAAGCTTATCGTAAGCTTATAAGCGTATTTTGCTTATTAGGTCATCATAAAGAAATAAATGAGTGCGAAAGTATCTAGAAAACGTGATTCCCCAGAAATATTCTCGGAGCGATCGTAATTTAGGAGTCCAATATTAGTCCCAAATATGTGAAAAATATGAACCTTATAATTAAAATCATATAGGAGTATTTTATGACTCCGATGTAATGAAAATTATGAGCTATATATGGGGATTGTTTATTTAACAGAACAACTTTGAAGCAGATCATATCGTTTATTTTATGAAAAAAGTTTTTATATGAGGTCGTTTGCTGTTCCTGACACAGTACGGATACATATTTTTGTGGACGCCTTCTCAAGTTATCTGTAACGGAATAGTGTGTTCGATAAATTTATGACTTTAACGATATACCGTATTAATGTATTGGTGGTTTTCAGTCAAGTTTTTTTTTTTTTTTTTTTAAACACGTTGGAAATATGCAAGATGCATCTTTCAAGTGTTTTCTCCTAAATATCTTTTAACAAATTGCCTAAATTTCATATCCAAAAATTATCTTTTAAGGGCACAAACAGGGCAGATTTTAAGGTACATAAATTACTTCGAAAAGCTTGGTGTTGGAGTCTTTTTGGAGTCCAACATGTGTCGATTATGGGAAAAAAATTATCATATATGACTCTTATTCAAGTTCATATGAAATTTCCTCAATACGGACTCATAAATAAATTCATAAAGAGCGTAAACACTCCAACTAACTGGAAAACAATTCAGTCAGGTCAGGTGTACTCATGATTGGTACAAATTCTTCAGCATAGCCGAATCACGTCCTTTCTTACTTGCTAATGTTTTCTTTTCTTCCTCGATTTTGCTTAGTAACTCGTTTACCATATCGCAGTTTGTCACATATTTTGCATGTACAGAGAAATACTCAAAGACTATACATTGCCTGTGTCACTGCACACGCTTGCGCTGTTGCCTTTTTACTTTTATCGCATTTGAGTTTATCGATATTATTGTTATGTTTGTATGTATATGGCACATAAATGGTTCAAGTATGCGTGTTCGTTTTCATGTCACATTTCAAAGTGTGTGGGTGGGTTGGCGTTTGATTTGCCACACTTTCGCTCAATACGAAAAATTAACAAATCTGCCAGTTGTGGAGCGTGATTTGTGTGGGAAATGTCGTGTTTAGAGCGCTAATTGGTGGAAATTTGTAATGCAAATATAGCGTGAAAATGTTTATATAAGGAAATCTTTTTTTCACTTCGCATACTCTTAAGTGCGCTTACATAAGTTACTATGATAAGGCTGTATAGGTAACGCAAATTTGTTTAAAGGAATTATATCGATAATCGTAAATGAATGCAACCTTATCACAAGCCTACTCTGTTGTCATGATCAAATCTTAGTAGTTATTACCGAACTTAGAACACGATGAACAATCTGCCAGTTGTGGCGCGTGAAGAGAATATTCCAAAAAATTGACTGTCCCTTCAGTTGCTTTTGGAAAAACTGTTGATACACAATTTTTCTTACAATCCACCCATTCTTAGTACCGAATCAAATCAACTGAATAGCCCGGGGTACTCCATTACCTTTCTAAGAAGCCATTATCTACGCCTCGCTACTCTTCCGTCGGAGTATGGGTACATATAAACCACATATGAAAGAGTTTGATATAAAAATCTTCCAGATTCTTTGATGTCGTTAAAAACAACAACTATGTGCAGAAAGTCATAATACCGTAGGTCGTTAACTTGTAACAAATGAGGTGTTTCCTTTATTTTCACTAAGCTTTTTTCTTTTCGTCTACTTGCCTTGATAGTAAGATGGGGAACAGGGATGCCAAACCCAGAGGTTCTTGCTTATAGTCCCGAAATTTTTGTATGTGCAAGTCTGTTACTAAAAAGCAAATATGTGTAATTAATTTATGACAGTGATCTTACTATCCGGTCGTTGGCAGGAACACTTCTACTCGCTCCTAAATTGCGAAAAATATGGCGATTTCGATACCCCCATCTCTGACTATGGAAAGAAAGTCCCACTACCCGACCACGATGAAGTGATAAAACTACTGAGTAAAAGACTGAAGGCTCTTGCAGATAACCTGATTTACCCTTATGTGTGTAACACCAACCGAAAACTATGCCAGTCTAGAAATTCAAAAGAGAGTCACTCTTGGCAGCAAGTGGTACTTTGGACTGAGTCGGCAATTTAGAAGTGAAGCTCTCTCTACGGCCAAAAATCGCGCTCAACAATTTTCTCATCATACTTGTACTAATGTGTGGTTCGGAATTATGAATAGTGTCGAAAGAAGATGAGATGGCCATTGGAGTATTCGATAAAAAAGGATTCCGGAATGTTTAAGGTATTGCTTGTGATGGGAACTGAGAATATCGAAAGAATTTGACCGATGAGATGTACACAAATATGGGCATAGTACAGTGCATAAAAACCCAAAGGCTCCTCTGGAAGAATCATGGTATGCAAATGGACAATAATATAGGCACTCGAATCTGGTAGCTAAGGTCCTTTAATGATTCCAATTAGCATCATTTCACCCTAAAAAGGATAACTGACTTTCCCTGATCGCCTAAGCGGATAAGCGACCACAAATTATGATCATTTTTTTTTTTTTTTCTGAGCAATGTTTTTGAATTATTAAATTTTACTTGATGGGTTTGTTACTTAAACTAGCATAAATTTTCTTAAAAACTAACAATAACCTGTTGATGGAAAGTTTTCCATTTATTAATTCAAATTCGTATTCGCGCACCTGCTTTAATAAAAACTAAGTGAGCAGGAATTTTAAACTTCAGAAAAAGGTCATTTTCTCATCCGGACATATCCGAATTGTAAAATCATAATAATAAAAAAATCGCATCCTTTTTACCCAGTAGAACCAGGGATCGTCGTTTTATTAATCGCGGATTAATGCCTTGCGAGTATTGGATTCCTCCATATTACCATATAATTTTGTATACTCACTTTTAATATTGCATGTATTAAGAGGAGTAATAGAAAAACTACCTTTCACATCCCAGAAAACAATAATGGAGTTTTTGTTACTACTTTTTTATCAATCGCAATCGAGTGATGGGGGAGTTTTGGAGAATTTTAGAAAACCTCCCACTAGAGTAATGAGGGAGACATTTTACATACCTCCTAAAGACCAATGAAAGATCGTTGGAGAATCATGCCCAATCTTTCTATGGAAGCAAATAAAGGAATGGTAGCAATAAAATAAAACTCATACATAAATACCTCACATATCAGCAAATAAGGGATTAATTATGGAAAACAATAGTTATTATTATATAAATTTTTATTTAAATTGTGTTTATTTTTCATATTTCTATGATTGCAGCTTCTTAGTTTTTTGAAAATGGTTTACCTTTTTTGGCAAAGAAATTCGGATTACTCAAAAATTTGTTAGCTGGGAGTCGGAAGTCGGAGAAATCTCTACTTTTGCTAAAAAAAATATATAGAATGGAGCACTCTTTTATTAATAACTTGAGGAGGTATCCCCTTTTTGCTCTCTGTTATTGATACGCAAGGATGTTCAGGAGAATGCTCTCTTATTCATTTCATCTCTCGGAGATATCTCTTCTTGTTCTCAACAAAGAGTAGCACAAGAGCAGTAAATGAAAAAATATCTTCTACTATTGCAAGGACAAAGAGAGTGCTCTCTTATTCAGTGGTTGGGGAGATCTCGCTTCAAGTTGTACTCAATAAGTACATCAATGTGCGCTTCTTTATCTACTCACTTAATACGAAATTTGCCACAATATTTACCGTTTACATCAACATCACCACGTTAATTTATTTTGAATGTTGATTCCGCTGTTAGCAATTGTTGCCGCTTTGCTACTGTTTTTGTTAATTTGTTTAGCTTTGTTGTTACAACATGTTTAGCAGCTGTTGTTTGCTTTCCGTTAAAGCCATTTGTTCTGCATACAAAGAGTGAAACGCGTGCCATGATATGGCAAACTCCAACAACAATAACATTAACAACAACTTAAGCAAAGAATATAGCAACAGTTTAGCAAATAACTGCAACGAAAACAACAAAACGCATTTAAAACTGTGACTCCAACCGCCAATTGGCAATTGAATGAATGCGCACAGTGACCAACAGCACAGTGACAACAACAACAGTCAGATAAAGGGGCAAAAGAAAAGTTAAACAAGTGTGGGGCGGACTATCTTCGACTGTGCCGAAGACTTTATACCGATGTCCGATCCTTACTCACAATTAGTACAAACTCTGCAAAACTGTTAATTGAAAGATGTATAGCCCAAATCCCATTTATCGGACAAATCGATTGTATGGGAGCTATATGTAATGTAGGTCCGCTCTGGCTGATTTTCACTAAACACATTACATGTGTAATATTTACCAACCCTGCAAAATTTTGCCTTCCTAGCTTTTTAATTGCAACAGTTCTAGGCCAAACCCCGTTTATCGCAACAATCGATTGTATGGGAGCTATGCGTTGTATGGGTACGATCTTGCTGGTTCCGACAAATGATTAATGTTTTACAAAATGGCTGCCTCTTACGAAATTTCATTCTGATATCTCAAAAACTTAGGAACAAGTTTGCTTTCAGACAGACAGACGGAAGTACAGACAGAAATGGCTAAATCGACTCAGCTCATCGCCCTGATCATTTCGGTATACTTATTGGTGGGTCTATCTCTTCTTCTTCTTATACTTACAAGCATCGGACCAAAGTTGTTATACCATTTTATGTTCATGAAAGGTATAAAAAGTGCAAGAACAAAAAAAAAAAACCTTAATGCAAATGTGTACATAGGCGCAAACAACAACTCAACAAGTCGCTACAAATCGTCAACAATGCAAGACGACATTCGTACTTAGACACTTCAGCGCTTCTGTGCTTCGGTGCTTAGGTACGTGCTTATGCACTCGCCACTTAATTTGATTAGCGAGCACTCGCATTTGACGCTTAATGAGCGATTATTGTTGACACTTTTTAACACTGTTTAATGATTTGTTTATATGCAGTATTTGTTTGAAAATTCATTTATTACTTTATGCCCTTTTATGTGTTTCCTTTCTTCGTTTTTTAGCGCTGTTGGTTTTTTTTTTTTTTGTTTTTTCATACATTATTTTTCGCTAAACGTTTAAGCACGTCATCCTCCTCCTCTTTTGTAGAGGTACCATAAATCTTCCACAGAAATGTTTCCTCTAGTGCTTCAGTACAGCTATTATGAGAGACGCATATAGCTTGATCTTGATTCGAGAGATCACCACTTCTTGATTACAGTGAAAACTCGGAAAATATCTTGTAATGAATGTTTAAAACTAATTAAAATTTTTATCTTTTTAATTTAAGTAACAGCTTAAGCCTATTTTTAGATAGGAACAGTCCAAAATTGAAGAATTTGGGAGAAATTTAATCTTTTTAAGAGCTCTGAGAAAGACTGTGGTATGAAAGGAGCGTAGAGCATATTTAATAAATACTTTTTGAACTCTCTCCAATCGACTAGTTTTATAATCTCGAGTTTACAAGTGAAATAAAGAGTGATTTCAAAGTATACGGATCCGTGAAATCCATCATAGATTAAAAATTCGCTCTGGTATAATTGAGATAGCTTTGAAGCTTAGAATCAAATATCAACCCAAGGTCAGTGATTTCATAAGCAATGTTTTATTCAAATGCCTTCAATATAATAGAAAGAATTGATGAGACTGCGGGATTTAAAGTAAGTGACGAAGTAGCACTTTTTAATATTTAAGAGAAGCATCTTTTTCGGTGAAATGTAAATGACTCCAGCACTTCCTGCAGAATGTCGACTACATTTAAAATATCCAATAGCGCTACTTTCAAACTTATTAAAAAAAAGCGCTGCAGGCGAAAGGTTGGAATAGAAAATCTCGCCATTTTTAATTTCAAATTTTAATTTTTTGGTATGAAATGATTTTAAAATATTCAATAGTGTGATTTTCTAAGTTGTTTAAAATAATAGTTGGCTAGATTTTTAATTCTTAATTTTCATTTTATAATAAGATATGAATTTGAAATATTAAATGGTATAATTTTCTAAATTATTCAAAAAAGTGCCACATGCGAAAATTTTGTTTTAAATAATCAAGAAAATTATACCATTTATTATTATAAACTCCTAACTTATTATAAATTAAAAATTTTGAATTAAAAATATCGTTATTTTTTATTCATATCATACTATACAGTGAGAGTTAAAAAAAAAATCACGGCACGTAGAAGATCTCAAAGCCGTAATAAATTTTGTGGGGCTAAAACTATGTAACTTCGACAATGAAATACATACAGTGATTAACTTCATGAAACGCTTTCGAAAAATCTGTGTGGGGGGGTTTAAACTCAAGTTACGTAATAAATGAAAAAAGATAAGAAATTTATTTTCGGATTACGGAAATTTTATTGTCAAAAGTCATATTTAGTTACAATTATTTAGTAAATCAATTCTCCGAGGTACTGAAGAAAACTCTTTCAAAATTATTTGCGGATCGATTTTAACATCGCGATGTACATTGAGTGAGGCTAAACCTGTCAGACGATCTTCAGACATTGTTGATCTAAAATATGTTTTTAATCGTCGCAAAGTTGAGAAGGATCGTTCATTCGTTGCTGTTGTCACAGGCAAAACTGCCATAACGCGAAGCATTTGCTTAACATTTGGAAACGCATCTTCATTACAAATATCGAGTGCTTCAAGTGAGTTTTTTATTTCCTTTCCGGCAATGAGCTCCCGCCAAAGTTGTACTTCGTTCACCCAGATGTCACGGAAATCCTCATATAAAATTGAACAGTATGATTGGAATAGTTGAGCGCAGGGCTCTTCTTCGAAAATTTTAATTTTGTTGGGAAAAAGGCAAGCGAAATTTAGATTGTTATACGGAAATAATCTTCAACTGAATCAGCAACTTTGGGTCTGGTTCTGGCTTTCGCAATCCCATTTCGTATTGCTCGCTAATTTCGCTCACTGTTTTGAAAATTTGTCTGAACTCCCCCTTATCGTTTTCTCTTCTTTCCATCAATATTTGTTTAGCAGCATCAACCCATTTGATAGCCTCTCCCAGATCTTGATTTTCTGCTTGAAGTACTCGACTCAGATACAATGTGAGAGAATGCACGGAGCTCAAAATATGCATGTATATCTGGAAATTTGCGGTTTTTATAGCTGAAAGCAGTTGGAAAGCTCCATACGAAGACGCTGGGTCTTTCCCGTTGGTGGAAATCACTTTAAGAGCGCGAATTACTGCTGGTTGCAAATGGATATACGTTGCGACAGACTCATGCTGTTCTACCCATTTGGTTTTACAAAATTTTTTTCAATTTCTTCACTCGAGTTGCCGATAGATGTTCATTTTCATTTATCGCATCCTGAAGGGCATTTTGGCGTTTCGGATAAATGAAGAAGGAATGGATATTCTCTAGAACTCCCAGATAATTTTTGATTCCTGTTATATTGCAGGCATAGCTTACCGCCAAATTGAAGCTATGAGCGGCATAATGGGAGTAGAGCGCGAGTGGATAACTTTTTCTGACCACAGCTTGAGCCCCTTGGAACTCTCAGCTAACCGCTCACGCACCGTCATATCCTTGCCCGAATAAAAACGTGCAATCCAGTGCGGAAGGTTTTAGGAAATCAAGGCAAGCAGTTCCCATTCCCTTTCCAGTGAAATCGGTGATAGGAATAAAACACAAATAAATATTCCTTAATGATGAACTTTTCGCCGCATTTATCCAAGTAGCGAATGCAAATTGAAATTTGTTCTACTCCTGCAATGTCTGGCGTGTAATCTCCGAGAAAAGAAAAGCCCTTCGATTTGTTCACTCAATCGATGTTGTAACTCATGGTGAGGTGGTGACAAATGTTGATTATTTCATTCTGGACACGGTTGCTTATGTACATAGCATTCTTTGGTGAATCACTCAGGTGTTTTTTTAACTGCTCATCAGTTTTGGCTCTAAAGTTTCCATCATTCGTCAACGGTTCGTCTTCAGAAATTCTTCCCGCATCATTGGAACCTCTGGGAGCAAGTTCTTGTCGGCCACACAGGATAACTGTTTGTGTAGTTTTCTTTCATTCAGAAAGTCTTTTTTCTTCGACAGTTGCAAATCAATTGGTAAAGCATTTAATTCTTCGATTCCCATTTTCAAAGACCATTGGAATAGACATTTTTTGTGGTATTCTACTGAACCATGCTTTTCGAAAGTTTCTAGTGCTTTTTCCAGTTTTCTGTGGTCAACGAATGATAATGAAGTGTGCGGCAAAGAATTGTCAAACATTCTAATAACATGATAAAATACTCGCAACAACGAACCGGTTTAATACGCATTGCGGGAACAACAACAAACAGAAGGGAGTACTTACGTACCATCATATACGAGTATATTATTTCTGTAAGGTCTTTTTGTGTTATTTCCTAATTTTCTGCTCTCATTTGGAACCAATATTAATAAATAAGGTATCGTTTTAAAGGTGGGGGTTAGCTCTACATGCAAAACCATGTTTTAATTAGCGGAGTGCTTTTGTTTAAGCGTATTTTATAAAAATGTATTCTTTAAAATAAACGATTGTGAATGCACAAAAAAATCAATTTGTACTGCAACGCTATTGTGACTGTGACATTCACATGCCTCGCGACATCTACATTTGAATACTAAGACTGAACAGTGCTAGAATAACTAAAGGCGAGCGCGCCATCTACACTTGAACATTGCTAAAATAATTGAATAAAACTGCGTTCACACTGGGTCATAAACTCGAGTTAAAGGGACGTTTTTTAAGTTAATTCATATTGATATTGTCAATCAAGTCAAGTTTATGGCTCAATGTGAATGTAATACTATAAGTGGTGGAATTTCAAATAGCTGTTTGCGCATAGATATTTGTATAGTTTTTTGTGGTCTCACAACAAGTGTAGCTGAAAATCTTTTTTTATAATATTTTGAGAAAAAGGTTTGAAAAATCCTGGACCTGGACCAATAAAAGGTTTCCAACCATTTTTGTTTTTTTTTTTTGGGCAAGGCGCGCACGGGTCCGCCTAGTGTATTAAATAAGTATAACTATTATGTGGTAATTACAAACTTTTATTTCGTTTTTTATGTGTGCGAAAGGGTGAGAAAATTCCGCACTGTGGCTCAGTATAAGTTATAAGGCAAATTCAAACCGCTTTACACATACAAGTGAATGCACGAACGTAAATGACAATTTGAATTCATATGCCCACCAAAAAATGTGAACTTTATCTAAGGCTGTAAGGAGTTTCAGTTGGAACGGAATTTGGCCATTTGGAATATATGTGTAAGCTGAAATATGAACCCCCCCCCCCCCTCCCCTGCGCACGGGCCTGGTGTAAACGGTGTGGTATTCAGAATCCAAAATAGAATCCTCTTTCGGCGATAGTACCAAAGTCGTACTATATACAGACAAATTTAAATATTTTCATCGAAGAAATCACCATACCGAATAGTACCATTTCAGCACGTCTCAACAAGGACAGAGATGTCATAATCCAAACTTTAACTCATAATAAACAGAAAAGACTCAACAATCCTCAGTATATGTATTTAAGGTAGAGTTTACTATTCAAATCTTTGTGTGATTCCTTTAATTTTTCTTACAAACTGGGGGAATCTACTTTTTTATACCGACTAAGATTGCTGGCACACAATCTTCGCCTTGCTTTTTTTTTATAAAAATTTCCAAAGCATAACCGACCATCCCGCTCAACCGACACGAGAGGCGCATCCGCACAACGCTCAGCATTTTTTTAATATATTGCCGAGTCATTGAAAGGCAGGAGTTTGTTAAGTGTTGAGACCTAAAACTGCTCTGCTACAGAGAAAAACTCATCAGCTAAGTAACACAAGAAATTAAAAGATATAAATATTACATTAAGAGAAGAAATAATCAGTTCGATTGTAATGAGTATATTTATAAAGTTAGTATTGATTAAGTGAGGATAGTATCGACTTTTTGTTCTTCCTTATGGTCCGATGGTAATCTGGTCTAATCTTGAAAGAACTTTACTCTTACCGAGGCTACGATTTCAGTATAAAATAAGAAATTTATGTATGGCGCGATATACAACAGGTATATCAACATAAGCCTTCTAAGAGATTTTTGCACCAAGCTTCTATTCCAATTTGTGGTGTGCCGATTTCAATTTCCAATACAAATTGTTGGGACCTACAGTTTTTTGCCGACTCCGAACGGCATCTACAAAGGAGATGAATTTTTGCTTAAAAGCCTTCCATGGTAGAAATGCACTCGGAGAGTTTGCCAAATTACTGACGAGGGGCGACCCCGTTTCGAAAAAACTTTTTAAAACCACTGTTGACGTTACCTGTACCAGAAAATATCCTCAAATTCCTTTTTAGAATAAAAACCGCATCTCTTAATGGTTTCCCTTTTTCACTTTTTGCTTTTGAGACACGCCTCTCTATTAACAGTTACTTAGAGTTTCAAAGTTTTTCACTGCATGCTTGCAATATTTTGATTTTCTTGGACATGAAAGATAGGCAGTGTGTAGCTGGTTACGAAAAGACCGCCCCATCTACAAGCAGTCATATTTAACTATAAAACTATATACCGAACAAAATACATTCAACCATATACATTTACAGTCCAATCAATAGCCAGCAGCAATCCAAGATGACAGTCTAACTATTTGCTAGTTTTTTAATGTCCACCTGTTGATTCGTCTGTCTGCGCGTGCGTCCTGTTGTCAGCAGTCAACAGCATAAAGAGTCAGCGTATTTGTTTTTCATTTTGGTTACCATCCAAGCTTCCAACCTTCCAACCAACAAAATTGAAATTCAATTAGGCAGCATTTAGTGTTGTTGCCACACTTGGCTACGCCGCACTTTCATACTTTTGTATGTTCATGATTAGGTGGCAGCTTCCAATTTGTGCAACAAATCCAACATCATTTGTTAAGCCAAAGCTGTCATTATTGTTGTTGTTGTCAGCATTGTTGATGCTCATTTTTGCAAATCATGATTTTCACTTTCCATATTAGGGAAATGCATACCACAAACAAAAGTTGAAGAGGGGCATGCGCAAGAATGAAGCGTCTGTTTGTGTGAATTCAGTGGCGTAGTAAGGCGAAAGAAGATTACATTGAGTCGAATAAACAGAGATACTCGTAATAAAATTTCGATGGGTAACTGGGGTGTTTAAATTGTTTATCCAGATAATGTTTATCCTCAAATCCCACAACGGAGGCCAAAAGAGGGTTCCTACCCATATTGGTATTTCCGAATGTCAGTTGCAATTGTCTTAGACGCATTTTAGCTAACGTAACTGACACGTTCAATTCAGAATTTTCTATGAGATCATCTGCTGGTAGTATTAGCAAAAATTTGGGGTCGGCCCGCGTTCAATTCAGAATTTTCCCAAAAAGCTTACGTGAAATAAAAAGATGTTTTTCTAGTGGTGGTTTGTTGGTGGCTCCTAATAAAATGTTTCCTATATTTTAGGCAAGTCTTTAAAAGCTTTCTTGCTGAATTGTATGGTTAGAGGCTGTTGATTGTTGTCAAATAATCGAGAAAGAATAGGCTCACATGGGTATATTTTTCAGTTAGTGCTCGATATATCGAACAAAAGTTTTCGATTTCTGCTGTATTTTTCAAAATAGAATTACATAAACCTTTTTATATTTAACACGTAAGAAATCTAAGCCAATACTTACTTCCATACCATGTTCCGAGAACGTCTCTGATTTTCTTTTGGAAGCATTACTTTTAATGTATCGCTTAACTCCGACAAACTCAAAAGTTTGTCCCTGATCTTTGTGTGCAGTCATGGCAAATGCTGGCCTCACTGGAAATGGATGCCGTTGCATGGTACACTTTAACTGCACCTTGGGTGAGCGTGATTCTCGGTATATGTCATTCCATTACATAGACCTTCGATAGCATCCATATTACGCAGCAACCTTATTAATGAATTTTTGATTGTTTATTGTATTTAGAACGGTTGTACCCAAACAGCTTTGGTGTCGGACAACATTTAAACTATGAGACACTTTTTCGCTCACAATACTTTCCAGACATCTCGTTTTTGCAGCACGCTTGCTGTGCTGTGCTGGTAGCGTTTCTTTACTATCTCCACTCCAATTTTTATTAACTTCAGACATCTTTTTTGCTATATACACTTTTACCGCTTTTTTTCTTAAATATTCACAATTTAAAAAATTTTCAAATAGCAATACCATTTTACTCTTTAGCGTACACCAATGAAATGTCAAAACTTAATTTTTCCAATTAAGACAGCTGATTGAACTTTTCACCTCATAAACTGTTGTTGATGTTGATGCTGATGAGGTGACTGAGGTTGCTTTCATTAATTTCCTATGGTGACATCTGTTGTTTAGTAGTTACCCCAAAAAATATATAAATATATATAATCAGCCCAGGTGACAACAATAAGTGGCAACCCTACTTAGAATTTTTTTTTTTTTTCATACTGATGTTGGCTTATCACAATTAATTTAAAAAAATTCAAATAGGAGGCAACCCCTGAACAAACCTATGTTTCAACACCTAGGTAACAATTCTTTAGAGGTACAACAATTCTACATACCAAATTTCATAAAAATCGGGTGAGCCGTTTCCAAGACTGTCTGAATATACTAACTTAAAAATATACAAATATAAAAGAAAAGCTCGTTTAAAGTTATAAGTTCAGGTAAAAAAGCAAAAGAAAGTGACGAAATAGGCAGGAAGAGGCACTCAAAGTTATATTCATAGAGACACTAATTTTTGAATTTATAACGAAAACGAAGTTAAATTGTTCTTTTCGTTTTAACTTTGATTCCAATCGAGCCTGTAACACAACAGCCATACTCTCTATAGATGTCGTAACAGGTTAAAGTAAATTGCTTGTGTCGCGCTTTAAGCAAAATATTGTAATTTAAATTACATTGCTTTTATTTCTCTCGTTTACAATTTTATATATTTTTCTTATTTTTCTAAGCTATTCAGAACCAAATATTTAAGTGCCTCGTTACAATGGCCATAAAACTGTTTCGCCTGTCCGCAGAAACTATTCTTAAACTGTCGATACGGCAGTGCTTATCCAGTGCCATTCAAACGCAATTTCCTATCAGATTTTAGAGCAACTGATATCGAACTCGACAAACTGTATAGTACGAGCGGGAAAGGCTTTCTTGAAATCTTTGCCGAGTGAGTTAGTTAAAATTATGTCCCGAAAATGTCATTATATAACGGTCGTGTCCTACACAAACGTATAGGGGTAGCACCACCGTTTCTTTCTCCTCACCAAATATTGCGCAACAATGCATTCGAAGAGCTGGTTAACACCACAACTGATCTGAATACGTCCCGAAGTGGCTAAAGACCGTGTTTCTTTGTATGAAAGCGTTTCAGCATGCGTTTTCATAGAATCATTGGTAAAAGTCGATGCTGCAAGACCCCCCGCTGATATGCGATTTCAAGCTGATCGGCCATCCCTGTGCTATGTCGTCTTTTTAGATGTACGGCCCACTCCCTACATGTACAAAAAACAATCGATTTTATTGCTGGACATCTGAAAGTCACATGCTTGTCGGCAAAACTGATAACCTATTAGCGACTATATCCATAGAAAAAAGGGTTTTAGGTGACTTATTTTCAATAACAACGCAATGTGGGCCTTACTTGTACTCGTAGGGTGTTCCGATCGTTGGCTCCAATGCGATACCCCTTAACCATTTCCAATACGGACCAAAACTCATATGCGATTTCTTCTGCAACATAAGTATCGGCGTAGTGGTGGGGTTTGGGAAATCTCGTGAATGTCTCCCTGTATTTAAGGGCCACCCTGATGAAGATGTTTTAGTAAGTATTCGGTTTGACTTGAGTATAAAAAATTTAAGATCTTTTCTTACTTATTTTCGATTGGAAATGATTCTAAAAAGTGCAAATAATGCGAAAAATATAAGCTCCCCTTTTACCGCCAATCGCCATTTCACAAAATATAGCTAAATGTTTATGTAAATAAGTTTGTGTCAGCCACTGCAATTTTGTGTCACGTACATTCTAGTTAGTAGGTAGGTTAAAAACAAATTTGTTAATACCAAGTTTGGCACTTCTCACCAAAATGCACAACAACAACAAATAATAAAAATAAAGAAAATTCAAATCAATTTTTTCCCCATTGTTTATAGAAAATGTTAGATGGATAGCATATGCAACACAGCAGGGCTTCCTTACTTTTGGCTGTTTTTCATACCGCTATGTATGTATATTAGGGTGGGTGGATTTGAATGGACGAAACTTAACCGATATCGCGCCATCGATTTTTCAATAGGTTTTGGGCTCAGGAAAAAAAAGTTGCACTACGCATACCCCAAAAAATAATGCGAAATTTAATTTTTCTTACTTTTATCGACTTTGATTTTTAAGGTTTTTTGCATGACCTACTAAAAAAATTTTCATTTGATTTTAAGATTTTCATGTATGCCCTGTCATGTATATCCGCTAAAAACGTTGGCGATGGCTGTTTTTTGAAAACAAATATTTATTTTCGGGTTTTGGAAAAGTCGATTTTTCGACCAAAACAAGGCTCGAAAATTACTTTTTTTGGTATGCGTAGTGGAACTTTTTTTCCTGAGCCCAAAACCTATCGAAAAATCGATGGCGCGATATCGGTTAATAAATCGACCCAGTCTAACATATATAAGTCAAAATTCACTTATTTCAATTTTTTGTAGAAAGAGATTAAGGGACACACATTCCGCTTTTGGTACATTTCTGCCACATTTGGTAAATTATGCTTGACTTGACCGTTGTTTGCCGTTTTGTGTCGCAGTGGCAATGGCAGACACCTTGCCACTTAGGCTATCGCGCTTTATCGCCTTCACAATGAACAGCAGCTATTCCTAGCTTTGTACTACATTCTTGAATATTTTACATACTGAACCTTGTCACTTAAACATTGGCCTATTTGAACTTAAAATAACGATTTTGATGGATATTTGCATATGACTTTTACACCCAATGCGAACTTTCGAGATATGAGAAAGCGCGAAGAAGAAGCACAATAATACATAGATGAATACAAAAATATTTAAGTATGCATTAAAAAGCACAAAGGTAAAACTTTCAGTGAATGAAATTTTTAAGCAGGGAAATAGAGCTCTATTCTACTATCCTTATTTTAACTCATTTTATTACGTCTGTGGTTAAGCAAACAAAGACGAAAATTAATAATAATATATTCATCAACGTCATCACCTTGCTACTGTAGAAAATGATGATCTCACTAAAATTGTAATATTCAAACAGCCAATATTCGAATAGTGATAGTCGAAATCAAATGTTTTCTATTCCACACTATCTCGAAAACGGTTTAACTGATTTCGACCATATTTTCTATGCAGATAGTGTACCACATTCTAAGAATTTCTACTTAGTTGTTTGTATGCAGGATGCTTTTTTGGGGTTGCTACCTCTCTGATATGCCAACGTAGATATCAAAACAAATTTATTTTGCTTCGCATTTCAACTAGACCATTTCAAAGTAGACTTACCCTATATTCATAAAAAATAAAAAGCTTTATAAAGCTCTTATAATTCAAAATTTGAATGTAAATATCATTTTAAAACCTTCATAAACCAATTTTATTTTTACGAATATGTGTTGACATACTCTTATAACATTTATTTTTTTGCAATACTATTATTTCCAAAAATAACTTGGATGAATTTTTGAGCATAGGCATTGAATAATCCGTAACTAGGAGTTTTAACCAGGGTTGAAACTTATTTGAAATTGTAGCAATATATGCCGCAGGTATCAAATATTTTATTTGAACAAAAATGTTTCTGTGCAGAGTTGCAAGGTAGGGTTGCTTGATCGCTTTTATTTTTTATTTTGTTTTTCATATGCGATTTTATTTCCCAAAAGAACTTGACCCAATGAAGTTAACTGTTCAATATTTGTAATATCATATGTTTAAACTTCTTCCAATTAAGTATTCTCTTTTTACAGGGCTGCCACCTGTTGGAAACTTTTTAAAACTTTAGTAAGATATTAAATGGGTATCAGATTAAAGGTAATTTACGTCGTATTTGATCAGAAATATTTCTAGGTTAAATTTCCGGCTTGGGTTGTCACCTGATCCTATTTTATTATTTTTTTCCAAATCCGATATTAACTCGAGAACGTCTAGACACATTTCTATGAAATTTTGTATGTAGGTTATATGCTGATATATAACCTCTTCTACATTAGTGATGCCACTTAGGAGAATATCACCGGGTTGCCACATATCTGTAATTGAAAAAAGTTATATCAAATATGATAATGTGAAACCGAAGTATTTGTTACACGGCTAAAAATAATAACTTAATTTTAAACTTTTTGGCCTACATGTGAAAATAAACTCATATTATTAAAAATTGCAATACATGCAAATTTATTTACAGTTGTGTTCAATATAATAGTAGTGAAATTAAAACGGATATCGTTCGAAAAAAAAAAATAAGCTGCAATTTTAATAATTTCAATTAAATAATAGCGAATTCCATAATAGAACCACATAAATAGAAATTCGAAAGCTTACACAAAGTTTAGCAAAGTTAAATAAACATTTTAAAATTTACATGAAAATTTCAATATTATACTACTCTTATATTCAACACAACTGTATATGTTGGACGGTCAAAATCGCCCAGGCGGTTAGATGACCATTTAAAGAAGAAGTATATGTCCAAAACAAATTTATCTTAAAATTCAAACTATTTCGACTTTCCAAAAATTGCTCGAGATGAAAAGGGTGTAAGTTTTAAACCAGAAATGTTTTAAATAAAAAAAAAATTTTTTTTAATTTTGTCAATTCGCAGGACTCAAACCGACACGTTCCGCATCAGAGCCGAGTACTCTACTCACCGAGCTAGGGTACACATATGAATGATGTGAGGAAAGTATACATTTCTACTGTGTGTACGGGTCTTGTTGTGTATACGGTTTCCCTGTTGAATTCTAACTATCAATCGAAAGAAATTAAAAGGAAGTGTAGGTAATTCAAAGATTTGGAATTAATACAAAAAATTTAAAAAAAAATTGCGTTCCGCCTTTATTTATTTGCGCGTGCCAGTCACTGTATATTTCAATGCTTGAACCACCTAGCGGCACTTTTTCCACTATATTTTTCACTATGGTCGTATTCTCGACTATACTTCAAAACTCCCAAGTTCCTAGCTCACAGAGACTTTTCTGAACAACTAAATTCGTTTGTCACCTAGCTGTATTTTTTTTTTTTGGCTCTTACTAAATAGGCTGAATTTCGGAATTTTATTCTGAATATATGTAAACAAACAAGCAGACATCCTAATATAAAGTCAACAATACAAATAACAGCAGCAAAACAACAACACAGCAGAGTGAATTAAATGGTTGCGTGATTGCACGCCCGCATTCTTTAATTGCTCCAACGCAATCGACCATACCGCATGTGGCAGCTGATATAGTAACAAGCAGATAATGTGATACATGAAAAAATGTCATCACTAGCTATTAAGGTAACTAAATAAAATGAAACTAATCAGTGGCGAACACAAAATATATGGCTATGAGGAAAGACATCACCTCATTTGTCTCTTAATATGTATGTATGTATCGACAACAAATCAGCAGCTAATCAGTACAAACACCACAAACGGAAGGCAGCTAAGCCGCGAAGAGACGCAATCCACTGCAAATGCTAAACCCTGATTAAATGTCGTTAGAAGCAGTGGGGGCGGTTACAAAGCT
The DNA here is from genome assembly GCA_949987695.1 of Merzomyia westermanni. Taxonomy (NCBI): domain Eukaryota; kingdom Metazoa; phylum Arthropoda; class Insecta; order Diptera; family Tephritidae; genus Merzomyia; species Merzomyia westermanni. The sequence continues at coordinate 18,378,939 of OX465288.1, read as the reverse complement.
AAGCACAAAAATTATGGACAAAAATCGTTTAAATGAAGTGATTAAATTGATTAGAATGGACATTGCAAAATAACTGGAATTATTGTGTGCCTTTTAGCACCGTTGAAGTTGGTTTACTGACTTGTAATTGACCACGCGAATTGCAAGATTAATGGGTTGAATAGTGATTAAAAGCAGACGAATGAAGAGGAGGTCTCAGTGCCGGATTAGCCACTAAGCCAGAGCAGCAAATGCTGTGGGTCCCGCGCATTTGGAGGCTCAGCGCACCAACTTTTTCTGACTACAAAAACGTGTTTTTTATATATAAGGTTACAATTACTAAGAATAAAATATTTGCATCAACATGATCAACTTATTTTAATTTTTTTATCTGCTGGTCATACCAAAAGTCATGTTTCGCACTGCACTACACGCAAGTTGACAATGCTGCTATACAAAGCGGAAAATTTCCTAATAATTTCTCTGTGCTATTCGTAACAACCCGTCCGATTTTAAAAGGCTTATATTGAATACCAATATATAAGGGATGAGCGATATATATTATATATTTGATGATAATAATAGTACTTTCGATATGAACCACTCTTGAGAAAAGTTTTTCCTAATAGTTTTGAGTAATGTTTTCTTACATAATAGAACGATGCAACCGATTTTTGTAAGTATTCAGTTATCTCTTAAAATATACTAAATAGAACATTGTTCTTACGAAAAAGGGAAAAGTATTCAACGATAATAACATAAGGTAAGATATTTTTATGTTAAAATAAGAAATTATTATTACTTTTCATTCTGAGAAGTTGCTGGGTTCATCTGAAAGATCTGACTGTAGCCATTCTTATAAAAGCCATTTTCCTTTCGAAAATGGATTGAAAAGATGGGCCATTCGTTCAAGGGTCCAAAATGGAATGTGGATCTTAGCAAGCTCAGCGTTATATCCTCGTCCTCGTCGTCAATCTAAAACGAACGCTATCCATGCTCTGAGTGGCAAAATTATATCTATTGATTTATAACAATTGTTAGCCATAACGAATTCAGAATAGGGCTTACAATAATTTTCTTTTTTTTAGTTTTCCGATTGTAATAACCGGCTTACTGGATTGACCAAAGTTTGCAATCTAAGTTACCCCAATCAGCCAAAATATATTGGTTTTTCAAAATCAATAAACTTTTGAAATTTATTTCCCAACATTTTAGCTATGGCACAAGTCGTCAAATATAAATAAATAAAATATAAGAAATGATTCTTCAGACCAGGCAACTCCCTATATTGGCCAAAACCCCGCTGGTGCAATATATTACAAGATCCTGAAAATCCCTTTTTCTATAATGCGATCATACTCCCTGTCACTTACAAGCACCGACTAAACTGCCTTCAATACTAATAATTGAATAATTTTTAGAAATTAAGTTTAAACCGCGTAATTTTATTCTACAACATTACTTTAGCTATGCATGTATTAACTTTTTAACGCACTTTTGCGTAAATTAAATTATGTACATCGTATGTCAGCAGCGCTTAAGCATTGATCGATTATTGCCCACCGGCTATAACAAACAACCCAACATAGACACGGCGTAGCCCAAAGTGGGATTGATTTACTGACGACTACACACTGCCAGTAGCAGCATACTTGAAACAGAGCACTCTAATCAACGACCGGTGCTCTACATTCTTCACGTAGTGGAAGAGTATGTTGCAACAACATTATACACGCACGTACATAAAAACGTGCACATTAGGATGGGTTTAAAAGCAGATTTTATCATGGGGGTAGATTTCGTATTTTGCAATTGTGTATACATGCTTGCTTGGAGATTTGGGAAAAAATAAAAAAAAATAAAAAAAATAAATAAAAATTAAACAAACTAAAATAAAATAATAAAAAAATTAAATTAAATTAAATTAAATAAAATGAAATAAAATAAAATATAATAAAATTAAATTAAATAAAAGGAAAGAAAATAAAATCACATGAATAAAAAAAACCAAATAAAATAAATTAAAACAAAACAAAATAAAATAAACAAAAATAAAATAAAACAAAATAAAATAAAATAAAACAAAATAAACCAAAATAAAATAAAATAAGATAAAATAAAATAAAACAAAATAAAATAAAATAATATAAAAAAAAAATTTAATAAAATAAAGTAAAAGGAAAGAAAATAAAATAAAATGAATAAAAAAAAACCAAATAAAACAAAATAAAATATAATAATAAAAATAGGATAAAATAAATGAAAATAAAATAGAATAAAATAAAATAAAATAACATGAAAAAAATTAAAATAAAATAAAATAAAATAAAATAAAAAAAGCAAAATAAAATTAAATTAAATTAAATTAAATAAAATTAAATGAAATAAAATTAAATAAAGTGAATGTAAGTACAATAAAATAAAACAAAATAAAATAAAATAAAGCTAAATTAAATAAAATGAAATAGAGAAAAATCGATTAAATAAAATCTCAGTTTTTGTTTCCTTTGGAAAGAGCAAAACAACCCTAATATACGTAAATATTTGCTAGCACTTTGAGGAATGCATGAAAACCCAATTTGACTCCTAAAAAATCAGGGTAAAAAAATGTAAGGAGACCAATTATTTCGCTTATATAAAAACGATAAAGCAATTTTTATTACAAAATTACAAACCACCAACCAAATGTAGGCTTAAACGCAACAATTACATGCAGCGCAGTTGAACGCATCATGCCGCTATTGCAGCAGGAAAGTCAGGTGATGGTTTGCTTGAACGGTAGCAATTATTGAAACGCGTGTAATGCCAAAAGGCGCAAAATTAAATATGCAATTAATTGGTACAACAAGCAGTGGCATGTTGAGTCGCCTCCACGCGCACTGCTATGTTCTGTCCCCCAGTATCGGTATTAATATAAAAAATCAGCCCTAGGGTTAGAGAAAATTACCATATCGAAGTGTAACGAAATAAAGTGTGTTGCTTTATCTCAGCCTGAAATATATAAATACTGAAAATAGTCGAAATCCGCAGACAGTAACACCCACTACCCTTTTATAAAAGGGAATAATGGAAAAGGGGCGTGGCATGTCCCATACAGATCGAAATTTACTTAGTGCATATCCACTGGTATAAACGAGTACACTTATAAATAAGAAATATTATCTTCTGATAAATATTAAACTTGTTAAAACTCATAAATGGTATATATATATTCAATTATTGTTGTAATAGTTATTGTTATATTTTGTCAATTAGTGTGCCACACTTCAGTTCACATACAATGTAGTAATATTCTACTACAAACTGGCTATTCGCATAATTTTTTTTTTTTCCAATGTGTCATATAAACGGTAATGGATGATTTTGGTTTTTCTTTGTGTTCAAGATGCCGGCGTATTTTTGTGCTGCTTTAAGTTTTTATTTATATTTGTTTTGTTTTGGTTAGCTTTAATCTGCTTTTGCTCTCATTTACTGCGTGTCAGTGCATTGCTTTTGGTTTGTCGTTAAGTGCTTGTGGCAAGTTGCTGTTGCCGTTTATTGCAAGCGGTCGCAATTGCGTGCTACCGTAAATATACTTCAGACCTATCAACATATGTAAGTATGTACACAAGTGAATAAACAAATATGTTTCACTTTTGTTCGTTACACACATTTGTTATGGTTAGTAGATATTGTTGTTGCTTCATTAATAAAAGCGTAGCGCAATGTCTTTTGCCAAATCGGTGGGGCGTGGCGTGAGCATGCGCACATTGCAATACCTTACAGTGAGTCGCTAAGTGTAATAAGAGCTTTGATTTGTTTTATTATAATTGTTATTGTTGTTATTTGATACTTATACGTACATATGTATGCATAACATTACATTGATCGCATTATTCTGCTATACAATTGGCAATTTATATATTCATATATCACATTGCCGGTCACATTTAGCGCAGTGACCAGCGTGCAATCGCAATAAACATGGTGCAGTGATATGGACTACCTCAAAAATTCCGCAAAATTTTTATAGTGGTACTGTCTAGTCTGTGGACTCTCTCAAAATAAATTCCTTGGTTTTCATATTCAAAGCCGTTGACAGAGATACCCCGTATTTTGTTTATCCTTATTTTTTTATTTTTTGTTTTTATTTTTTTTTTTTATTTCATTTTATTCTAATTTTTTTTTTTTTTTTTTTATTTTATTTTATTTTATTTTATTTTATTTTATTTTATTTCGTTTTATTTTATTTTATCTTATTTTATTTTATTTTATTTTATTTTATTTTATTTTATTTTATTTTATCTTATTTTATTTTATTTTATTTTATTTTATTTTATTTTATTTTATTTTATTTTATTTTATTTTATTTTATTTTATTTTATTTTATTTTATTTTTTTGTATTCAAGTATTTCGCTCAAATCCCTGGGCACCGGAAGTCGACAATTTCGTGAGTTCTTCTAAATATCTAGCTAATCGACGGTCATACATACTTCCAAGGTCACGGCTTCACAATCAGCTTCCTTTAAAAGATGGGGTATCAAAATTGACTAGAAAATTTTCTGATTTATTGAAGTTTTGAGCCTATTCTAGCCCATTATGCGCATACATTATTACAAAACCCATAAATAAAAAAAATACACAATAACACTAAGGCATTTGTTTGCTTACGAAATGTAAATGGTAACAATGCTTAATTAAATTGTTAAAACTTTTAAAATATTTTATACATTTCGAACATTTTTGTTGCACTGCCGTGCGTCCAATCATCAGTGGAGACCCAACCAAAACGGCTAGCACTACGGCACGGGGTTTAACGCAAGCACCGCCTTATTGAGTATTCTTGCAGAGGTTTTCTTAGGGTGTTGCTGGCACGCAACTCCATGATTATGCAACGAAGCATAGCGGTAAATACCAAATACTAGTGCAACAAGAGCAAAAACAAATGCATATATTAGGCGACATACAACTCAACACTGGCTTCATTATTGTCTGTTTACATTTACTTGCTACGAGTAGTTGGTCAATTTTGCCACACTTCTTATTTGCAATTTCCATCGTTTTGATGTTAAATTTTTGAAATGGATTTATTTTTCAAATCACGCCATCCGGTAAGGAAGTGTTATTTATTTGATTTATTTAGTACAAAATGCGAGTAAATTAATGACTATTTCAACACTTCAGCGGTATGGTCGGTAGAATTTTTAATTATATCTAGTGGTGCTCCACGCACATGGCATATTAGCTTTCAGAAGGAAAAGCGAAGTGGATTAAGACAAGTCGGTCCGTCCGTCTGTAAACACGATAACTTGAGCAACTTTTGGGATAAGATATTGAAACTTTTTATCAAGACAAGGTGTGGATATTAGAGTAAACCCACCCTGTTATGCTTTTGGAAATTTTTGAAACCGGTCGTAGCACCGCCCACTTTTGATTAGGTTAATTTTACCGTTGAAGATATCATACCAAAATTTTGCCACAAACATTACGTATAAAATGAAAATTGGGAATAAAAAATTGCTCGACCTCTGCAAATCATCGAAATTCGTTCGATAAAATTTTTTTACTTCATATACAAGCATATATAAGGTGTAAAATGAAAATTTGGAGTAAAATCTGCTTGGTCCATTATCTATGTAACTGCACCTGACATAGCAGTTGCATTGTTATTATAGAAGTTGGTGAAGCATTTATGATATTTAGCATTTCTGACATTAATTATCTTTATGAAAGCGTATTAATATCAAATTTTTATGAGAATGAATGTCGCTGGCATTAATTCCATTGACATTATGACACTTCACCTTTGTGTTGACACAACATGGGTATCAAAGAAAGGAGCTAATGGGTGCTGCAATAAGCGATGTGATTAAGTTCTATGTCTCAACTGATACAGGAGATCATATCGGACTCAGTCTATTATAAGTTCTGAGAATTAGCGAAGCATGGCCGGATCTTCTAGTATAAAATAAATTACTTCTATTGATTTCAGAGCAGAAAATGAGAAAAATGTTAACTATTTATTAGTCAGACAAGCCTTTGTTTCACTTAGATAGTAGATTGTTATGTGAGAGAGCTGATTTCATTTAACTAGAAAAACAAGTAAATAGTCGAGTCACAGTCAAAGGAAGTGTGAGGGGGTTACAAGGGGTCTTCACGCGTACAATTCTTGGGTTTTCAGCGAGATTGCGTTCCTTATAAAAAATGTCTCCTTCCATCATATAAAAAAATATGCATCGAAGACATTGAAAACTAGCAACTTGTTGCTGCAACATGTTTGTAATGATCTACTTAGCACTTTTACTTCTGGGTCTAAGAAAAGATTCAAGCCAACATTAATAAAAATTCTCGATGTTAATACAAAATTTTAGACTATTTATAAGAAATCATACCTTTTGGTATAATAAATCTGCAACCGTTCTCGCTTTTGAGTTCTCTGGATCTACCCTAATCAATAAGTCCAAATGAGAATGAGCTGAGACGTGAAGTTGTTTATTTATTTTAATCAAATATGTATGTAATTTTCATAGTGGACTCGATAATTTTCGAATTAGTAAGTGTCATTTCATTGCTGTGATTTATTTACGTTTTTATTGTTAGCAAAGTTTATGGTTCAAAAAGTTTAAAAATAAATACCGGATGACATTTATAATGAAGAATCGACGTTGTTAAATAAAGAGCCGATGATTAATTTCAAATATTTAAATTTCGAATTACTGAATAGTTTATATGCATTAATCAGTTTTAATTGATAACGTACGCTTTGGCATACGTCTGACTTTTCGCTAATTCTTCTCTTATATATTTTGCGTTTCATAATTATATCACTCTCAGTATTTAACTACACTAAAATTAGAATAGAGATATATATGACTCGTAAATTAGAATCCTAAGAGAAAAATATTCAAAAGATAGAACAGAAATGATTAAAACTTATCAACACCGAGTGTGCTATAGTTATGCAAATCACTGTGCAAGGACATTTGACAGCAGTATTGCCAAAACCAATAACTAGACGTGTAAACAGGTACTTTGGTCAGCGCAATTAGTTACTGATTCGTTCCAACAGGGTGGCAAATGAATATGTATTGGACCGCTTTTCCGTCCATATTTAGTTTGGAGTCAACCTGTTATGCCATCTTCAGAGTCGTTTGACGCCATAAACAGCTTATATTACAGATTGGTTTTGTGAGCACAGGTAGAATTCAGCAATTAATACTATTGGTTTTTGTTTGTGTTGGGGTTATTCGTCCATTGATGAGAGTTGATTCGTTTTAACTGCATGTAATTTTTTTTTCAGTTAATTAAAGTTTCATATATTTCGTCCGAGTTAGTGTTTGTTTATAACTCTACCGTCAGAGGGTCTAGTTTGTTTATTCCATGTTTTCAGATAATTTGGAGCTTCGACCGTTTCCTTTCTTGTGAAGTTCCCTTTCTTTTTTTAAAACTTTTATTATCCGACTATTTGTCTAACCGATAGGTCTACCAAGTTTCTCTTCAGCTCTTATAGCATTAACATGGCTTACAATATTTCGCACTTGCAGTATGTAAATACACTTGTTACTTAGAATTATTGTCTTCCGAAAACCAGTCATTTGACCATTTCTTTCATGGTATGCCACAAAAGCTCACAGATGGGTAGCTTTCTAGGTTCGCATTTGGACTTCCTTTTATGTTTTTAATAATTTTTACATTTATTGATAATTAATTGACTTGCTTGCTTCCTAAAGTGTATCCTATTTATTCTCTTCTCTTTACGAGAGCACAATAATCTTATCATACTAACCAGCGCATATGTTGTCCATTAGAGTGGTTAAACAAGCGTTTTTTTTCTCATCCGAGAAGGGAACAAAATTTGTCTGCAAAATAGCTTCTTAAAGTAAGAGCTCTCTATTAAAACTCTGCAGTATTTGAAAACTTCAAAATAGAAGGAGGATCACCGAAGTGACATCGGCGTCAGCCACCTTTTTCCACTTTCGCTTACACTTTTTCTTCCTCGTCTCTTCCCCGGCCATTTTCTCTGTATTTCCAAAAGAACTTTAAATTAAAAAAAAAAACCGCTTATAGATACATATATTCTTATGGGGCTAATATCTGAAAACCCGGACCTTTGGTCTCAAATAAAAAATTGTAAAGTTCAAAGCAATAAAAATACAAGCAAATATAAAATAACTTTATGTACTAAAAACTTTTTAGGCGCGTTGTGCATTTTTAAGATGGGAAACCCTTGCAAACACTTTTTCCTTATAGTGCCTTTGACTTTTAAGTTTGAGCTTGGTGAATAGCTTTATAACAAGGGTTGCCACTAGCTAGGGAACTATTCGAATAAAAATTATTCGAATAAAATATCCATTCGAAGGCTATAAAAAATTCGAATAATATTTATTCGAATAATTTATACTTTTAGTATTATTCGAATAAATGACAACTATTCGAATAATAGGTATTCGAATAGTTAAACAAACCCTGTAAAAAACGTTGGAGCATCAGAGTACTCCAACACTTATCCTCATTCATACAGGGTGTTTTTTTACAGGTTTGTTTTTCGAATAGAGATAAAACTGGCATTTTGTGGTCAAATCTGGCAACTCTAATGTCATTTATGTTCAGTTTGGTTTGCCATTTCATCATGAACAGGTTTACAAAAGAACAACGCTTGCAAATCGTGCAAATTTATTTCGAAAATAATGGTTCAGTTCGCGAAGTTTACCGTGAGCTCCGTCCATTTTATGGTCGACATAATCGTCCATCAGAGCAATTAATTCGGTTAACCATGGATCGTTTTCGCACTACGTTTACTCTATGTGATAATACGCATCCGCAGAGACGTCGAACAGTGCGCACCGAAGAAACAATTGCCGCTGTAGAGCAAAGTGTTGAAGAGGACCCGAATGAATCGATTCGCCACCGTGCACAGCAATTGGAGCTTTGTCCATCAACTTTATGGAAGATTTTGCGCAAAGATCTTGGCTTGCGACCTTACAAGATCCAGCTTGTGCAAGAATTAAAGCCGCGAGACCATGCAATGCGTCGTGATTTTGGTGTATGGGCCGAAAATGAGATTGATTTCGATGCTGATTTTCATCGCAAAATTTTGTTCAGTGATGAGGCTCATTTTTGGTTGAATGGCTACGTCAACAAGCAAAATTGCCGCATTTGGAGTGAAGAGAATCCACATGAGACCCTTGAAACGCCATTACATCCACAAAAACTGACTGTTTGGTGTGCTCTATGGGCTGGTGGAGTCATTGGGCCATACTTCTTCCGCAATAATGCTGGAGAGGCAGCTACCGTTAATGGAGACCGGTATAGAGCCATGATAACCGACTATTTTGTTCCCGAATTGGATGGCATGAATGTGGATGAGTTGTGGTTCCAACAAGACGGCGCTACATGCCACACAGCGCACGTCACAATCGATTTATTGAAGGAAACATTCGATGAGCGCATAATTTCGCGGAATGGACCTGTCAATTGGCCACCAAGGTCGTGTGATTTGACACCATTGGATTATTTTCTTTGGGGATATGTGAAGTCGCTCGTCTACACCAACAAACCAGAAACGTTAGGGGAATTGGAAGCCAACATTCGTGGCGTTATTGCCGACATACGGCCCCATATGCTCGAAAAAGTGGTTGAAAATTGGACCTGTAGAATTGGCTTTATTCGAGCCAGCCGCGGCGGCCACATGCCCGAAATCATATTTAAACATTAATGGCATAAAATTATCCTTCCAATAAAGCCAAATTGATGGACCTTAAAACGATTTTCTTGTGTTTTATTTCAATTCAAAGTTCTATACCCCTAAAAAAAAACACCCTTTATAAAAAAGGTGGTCCAATTTACATAGCGATGTCCGGTGATTGGATCACCTAATCCTATTCGGAGTACCATTTACTTTGCTTCTGAATAGTCTATAGAGCACCTACGTTGGAGTACTTTGAAAATGCTGCCAAAAGATTACTCTATAGAGTACTCTAGACAAAAGCGAGAATGGGAGTATGTGTTCTTCTGAGGACCACCTACTCCCGCTCTCGCTTTGCTGTTGAATACTCTATAGAGTAATCGCATGGGTGTATTTTGAGAGTACTCTCACGTAGGTGGTCTATAGAGTATTCAAAAGCAAAGAAACGGAGTACTCCGAGATGGATTAGGTGATCCAATCACCGGACATTGCCATGTAAATTGGACCATCTTTTTTATATGAATGAGGATATGTGTTGGAGTACTCTGATACTCCTATAGGAGTATTCTATGGAGTATGAAACGGAGTATTTCCGTTTTTTGCAGGGAAATATCACTACAGCTTATGCACACATTTGTACACGCAAACATACATACATACATACAAAACGTAAATGTATGCGATGAAAACACTGAATTTCGCTTCCGACATCTCTCGCATGTCAATACAACTATTCGAATAAGCTGATAAATTATTCGAATAAATATTATTCGAATTTTTCTAAACGAATATTTTTATTCGTTTATCCGAATCGTATTTATTCGAATATTATTCGAAAAAAGTCCCACAACTAGTGGCCACCTGTTCAACAATTTATTTTTAATGTGTAGCTACACACTATTTCTAAGTCAAGAACGGTAAACTAATTCTGATAAATTTTCTTTTTTTGGATTTTTCCTGTACAAAGATACATGTTATTTATAAAAAAGGTTGCGACCTTTTATTTATAACACGGGCATCCAACTATTGAAGAATTTTAATTTGAATTGTCATATGAAATTATTTTTTCTGCATAGTTTGATTTAATACGAAAGTTTAGATTAATTTTCCAAGCAATAAAATATTACCTATTCAAATGAACGTAATTTTTTAATTTTTAGCTTCTGTCAGCACTGCCAACGTCTCAATATAATTTTTTTTTTTTTTTTTTTTTGAATCAGTCTAATATACATACACTTTGCCTAGCACCTGGTTTTCTGGTTAAATAGGCGGACTTTTTGTTTTATTTACACATGGAAAATGTCAATGGAGCAGAACAAACTAATAAATTGTTCAAAAGACTGCAGAGTTTTTTATTTCTTTTTATGAATTTCTTAGCGATGAGTTTTGCTTTTTCTGTTTTTGTTTTTTAATATTTTCAACACCAATAATGTAATGTGTTCACAATTTCTCTCGCGCCAAGTCGTCCAATGGTTACTTTTATTTATTATGTGTATAGTACTCTTATCATACACACAAATAAACTCACCTGCGTCATGAATAAATGTACACGGTGAAAAATTGTATGTAAAAAAAAATGTTGGAAAACCGCGTGGGACCTAAATGAAAACATTACAAGCAGCAGCAACCGAAAACCGACAGAGCCTAGCTGGGGAGGAAAGACAGGGAATATAAATCAATATTAAGAGCGAGATAACAAGATTTGTGGAGTGGAACAAGGAATGAGCAGAAAAGGTAGTGGTTTGAATAGTAGAAATAGGTAAAAGAATGAAGAGAAAATGAAGAGAGGTAGAAAAAGGCAAACAGAGGTTGGAATGGATCGGGACAGAATGTTATATGTTTGTTATTAGCTCTCTGCGATATTCTCCTACTACTCTACAAGTCTTATAAATAAAAATTTGTGTGTGGCTGTGTGTGTTTTCATGGGCGACTGTAGATTACTGAGTCGACCATTGAATTTGTCGATCCAAGCAATATAAATTTCTAAGTGACACATCTCCGAATTTATTTCGCTCAGATTCATGAAATTTGGATACATTTCTCTGTATAAAATTTTGGAAAATTGGGCCATTCTAAGGTTTTACTAGAAAAAAGTGAATTCGCTATATTTTCTCAACTTTTTACAAGTAAGTAGAGAAAAGGATAGAGGTGCGGGATGGACGGAGGGAAAGTGAATATTTCAAAATCTATCGAAGATTTGTGGAATATACCAGATTCACATGGTCCCCCAATTTATGAGTTCTTTTGATCATGAAGATTTTATTTTAGACAAAAACATTTTGTCACTTGTAATTTGGCCACTCTGGACGTAGCCACTATTCATCATTTTTTATGAGTAAATACTTGCGAATTTAATTTTTTTTCTCACTGTAGTCAGTCGTTAGCAAACTTTACGGAGACAACTGAGCGCGTTCAAATGACCTTTATTTTCGCCAAGTTCGACTAGCCGCAATATTTTGCGCTGGACAATCGACAAAGCAGGCGTTTGTTGTGCAGTGCAGAGACATATACACAAATGTACATATATGCCAATAAAAAGAGCTCAACCAAAAAAAGATGTGGCATTCACAGCACGATTACGAACAACATTAGCACTGAACTGTCTGAAGTTGGTCCACTTTTGTGCGAGTCACATGCGGCAGATTCAGATGCAGATGCAAGTGGCATATAAAGTTTAGAAAAGGAAACCAGGTGATATATGGGCGCACACACACACACGCACCCGTTAGATACTCTATATTTGTGCAAGTTTGTGCACAAAGAAAGGCTTATATGCACTTAAGTAAATTTGTTGCTTTGTATTGCACCGTTAAAGTCATTTTGCATCATTAGTATTGTTTATGCGTCGCACGTAGCGGTTAGACTCTGCATGGACATTGACAGAGATATTTAGATGAACAAGGTGACACAGTAAGCAGTGGCATGAATGAAGAGATTTATATGAGGTTTTGTTAAGTGCAATTGGCTGTAGTTATAAGAAGTTTTGAAATAAAGTGAAATATTTGCGGCTGCATACAATTTTATTAGTCTCGAAATGTAATTAATAATTAATTTTTTAAATCCATTACTACTTCTTATTTTATTCTTGACACATATTAATTGAATAGCATTCAAGAGCATCAGGAGACCTTTCGAAGGCAACGCCGAAGGAAATACTGTTTTTTTTTTTTTTCAATTTAATAAGTACAAGCTTTCTCTATAGTTATTATGTTGCCATTCATATTAAATAAATACTTTGTTTACATTGATAATAAAAAATACAAGATTTTAAGTGATATTGAATAAATATTGACTTGCGTTCGTTGATATATATTAAACCCTAGATGTTTTTTTCATTTTGGATAAATACTGATTTTTCATTGATACTGAAAGATAACGGGTTTCCCCTAGTATTAAAGAAATAGTGGGGTTTTATGGAACAATCGGGTCTCGTTTTGCGGTACAATAATACTGCTTTGTAATTGATATTGAATATATACTAAGTTTTTATTGATATTAAATAACTACTAAGTTTGCATTGATATTAAATGAATACTGGCTTTTTATTACTATTTAATCTCGGTTTTCATTAATATTGAATAAATACTGGTCTTTCATGTAGATTGAAAAATACTAGGTTGTCACTGGCATTGATTAAATACTGGTATTTCATGTAGATTGAAAAATACCAAGTTTCCACTTTTATTAAATAAGTACTGAGTTTTTATTGACATTAAAAAAATACCAAGTTTTTACTGATATGCACTTTTTATTGATATTGATTCAACACTGGGGTTTCATTGTTCTTCTAGAAATACTGGGTTTTCATTCATATTGAAAAATAAGGGGTTTCCACTGTTTGGTTTTCATTGAACACTTGGTTCTCGTTTGCAGTGAAGTAATACTGTTTTGTCATTGATATTATATAAATACTGGGTTTTCATTGATACTAATTGAATACTGGTCTTCCATTCCTTTTAAAAAAAATACCTTATTTTCATTGATATTGAATAAGCACTGGATTTTTATTGATTTTGGATAGATACTGGGTTTTTATTGATATTGAAAAATACTGGGTTTCCCTTTTACTGGTTAAATACTGCGTTTTCTCTGTTATCGACTAAATACTGGGTTATCATTTTTATTGAATAAACACTGGGTTTTTCCTGCCATTTATAAAAATGCCAGATTTTCACCGATATTAACTTTTCCTTTATATTGATTAAACACTGGGTTTTTAGTGTACTTATAGATATACTGGGGTTTAAATGTTCTTTTAAAAATAATGGTTTCTCTCCATTCATAAGGGAGAATAACTGGTTATTTTAGAAATACTGGTATTTATTCATTCATATATGTAAGTAACTGGAGTTTCCTCGATACGGAAGAAGTGTTAACAGCGAAAATTCTTTACTTCAAAATTTGTTCCTAATTAGGCACGCTTTTGGCACCTCAACAAGTGAGACACTTTCATTGAGTTGTAAAAAATCGGCAGGTAAAATACTTATTTTTTAATTATTGGCAAATATTTTAAAACTTGTACTCGGCTGCAATATGCGCCATTTATCCAACCGAGATCGTTTCCCACAAATAATATTTCACAGAAAACCATGACTTTGAGAATAGCACTGCAATGACTTTAACCAAACGATTAAGCAAAAATTTGCTAGCCACTTTGTCGTCCACACACATATGCAAACATACATACATACGTACACCTATACATGCATATATTTAGCTGAACTTGCCAAATCATTGCTAAACAAGTAATGTTTCTCTTACAATTGTTACTTTTCACATAAATCTTAAGCCGCGCACCCCACCACCCTTTAACCCGCACACATTTCATATCATTCCATTTCTTGCTGTGTTTTTTATTCACTTCCATCAAACATTGTGTGAACGTGTAAATTAGCTGCAAGTGCGCGCTGTTTCGCCACATGTGGCATATGTCAGTCGGTGCAGCTAACAAAACCTAGGCAAATAAACTAGCGATTTAACAACAACAACAACTGGTCAATACAAATGTGTTGCTCGTGCTTGCTTATGACCTTTCCGCTTTGTAACATTGCATTGTTGCACGTCGCTGCTGTCTCGCTCGTTATGTGGCTCACATTGATCTTGGCTACATAGCGTTAATGGCGTTGCTAATATGAGTCTAACCGATATGCGAATACATACATACAAACATATGATATCTAGGCATTTGCCACATCGTTACTCTGCTGCCAATGCTGCCAATTGCAATGTCAGTCAATTGTGCAAAAACATGCTAGTTACATATAAACGTATAGCACGTACACACATACACACAAACATAAAAAAGGCATCATTTGTGTGGCATGCATCATCGTTAGATATTAACGGTGTCACAGCAGTCAACATCGTGGTCGGCATCATTATTATTGGAAAAAGATTTACGCGTCCAGTGACGTATGCAATTCTGTAGCTGCGCATGCGCTCATTTATGCTTGGCCAATGGTTGGAAATGCTGCAAAAACAAAATCAAATAATATCCATTTAAATATGGTTAAGTATGTGAAAAACAGCGCTTGCATGATTGATGGCATTTGCAGATGTTTTAATAAAATAGTTGATAAATGCTTGACGCTAGAAATTGATTGCTGCTTTGGCAATTAATAGTTTTCTCTGCAATTAAAATTTCTTAATTGGTTTCAATGCTTTAGAAAACTGGCTTAAGGTATTGATTTATTGAATATTATCTTTTTGCTATTCTTATTTTAGCTGTTGTTGTTAGTAAATCAGTACTAAAAACCCTGCTCAGATAAAAAAAAATAAAGTCATAGTTACATTTTCATCAACTAGTCTAGGGCTAGTCAATGGGTCATAGCAAGAGGTTAGGTTAGGTGTTAGCTACCCCAGCTAATAAGGGCAGCTCAATTGGGCACATTTAGGACACATCGTGATACCACATTGTCCAACGGTGATACCAACCTGCAGTGCAGCATCAAACTAGTTAGTTAACATTCCAGTAGACAACTAGAATTTTCTGACTGGTACCAAAATAGTCCGAAAAGGATCAAACTGGAGCCAGTAAGAATTCAACTAGGTTGCTGAAATGTCCCGAACAAAGATTTCTACTTTAATTTTGCGCTTTTTGCCTGACTAGTTGGGGTTGCTGTACATGCTAGCAGTATGTGAAGTAGTTTTCAACTAGTTTGTTTGCCTGCAAGGTATCTAACAATTATTTCGCAAAATCCCTGTGTAGCTACCCTCCAAAAAATGGTGCGACTGATCTCTAAAGAGAGTGATCCTTCTACAATAAGCTACAATTGATCCCAACTATTCCATTATTGGCATAGTTACGACAAGTCGATTTTAATTTCTAAAGCCTACTTTAAGGTGTTCAATATCAACTTTCCAACCGTACCCGTAGGGGAACAAAGGAATTCTGTCACTACTATTTTGGGCATGAAAAGGTCCAATTAGGCTCTTCATAAGACATGCTCAAACAAAAGGGATCACTTCAATTTATACAAAGAGATCAAAACTGGCATTGGTCGCATGCTCCTTTACGACTCATCCCGGATTTATCCTAAACTAATCCCTTTTTTGCAGGGGACAATAAAAATTCTAATAAGGCAGACTTAGATCTTCGATATATACTCTGACTTGTTGATCCCACCTCACATGAGTTTCAATTGTGCAGTGTGCAGTCAACACTCCAATCACCATGTAGATGTGTGCTTCAATGAAAGCTGGTAGTACATCGCTTAAATTTCCATAGATCTCTCGCCTGTGAGATGAGAGCCTTCTCGCGACGGAAACTAGAGTCACACTAGCGTAACTCGATCTGGACACTGCAATAAATTAAACTTCTACTAACGCAGACTCAACAGCACCATACCAAATACTTGCCTAACACCAGTATCACTCTGATCCAACCCTGTTGAAACTGATGGTTTCCTTGGATTTCCGTTAGAAGAATTCGATGACGATTTTCAAATTGATCGTGCCCATGAGGCAGTTCGAAGCACTGTTAACAACAACTACTTCGTGCCCATAAGGCAGTTCGAAGCGCTGTTAACAACAACAAAAGTGGTGGTAAGAACGAGCGCTTACTAAGATGACTAGGAGACACGTCCGACTCACGAGCACACGCTCGTCGCAAGGTATTCGCATAACATATCGAAGGATATCACTGAGATATCTTTATCTATAAGAAGTGTTGACCCGAAATTAAAACCTTATTAGTTTGAGAATCGCCATTAATTAATTATAATGATTGAAAGAATTTTGAACGACAAAACTAACACAAATACTGGTTTTCACTATAAATTTTAGCCATGTAATCATCGCTCTCACATTCTAGACACTTCAACTCCCATACGTTCTAGGGCTATCAAACTTTTTAATGATTACAATTTTATAATATTTTAAAATATTCGACAAACACTGGATTTTCTATAGGACATACATGTTTTTACTTTTTATTTGTTAGGACTAATTTTTTGTTATTGTTATCCCTTTTGACTGGCAGGTGATGAATTTTTTTTTTTATAGACATTGGAAAGGGCTGGTTTCTCGTCGGGATTGGAGTAAGATATCCTAGAAATACTGGTATACCATTAATATTAAATAAATACTGGATTTTCATTTAAAGTGGGTAAATACTCACGGCTAAAAATTTTAGCCTAAATTTGAAAACATTCGTCGGTTTAAGCAATTTTTTAAACCTTTTTATAATAAATTGCAAACCGTTCAAATACCTACATCAATTTTAAATTTATTGCGAATTAGAAATAAAACTGAATTGAAAAAAACATCGAAATTTTTTTTAATTTCTTTTCATTTATGTCTGAAAGCTTTTTCATTGAGCTTTTCTCATTACAGTTTTGTGTGCGCCGTAGCTCAGTGGGTAGAGCAGACGACTCGATGCGGCAGCGTCGTTTCGAGTCTTACCAACTGATAGAAATGTTTTTTAAGTTTTTTAATTGTTAAGACATTTCTGGTTTAAAATTTAAACTCTTTTCTTTACGCCCATTTTCTCGAAAACTTGCATAATTTAAATTCTAAACCAAATTTGGTTTGGACGTATATGTAGCCCAGAAAAGTTTTAAATTTAGTTTACAATTTTTAGCAATGCTGGTGTTTATATATTGAAGTTTAATAAATCTGGTTTCTGGTCGATATTGCATAAAATTTTTGTTTCCATTGTTGATATTAGAGAAATACTGGTATTTAGCTTTTGAAGTAGAAGAAATCTGATTCACTTTGAGATGTGCTGGTTTTCTATATAAATATATATATAAGAGAAACACTGGTTTTTCGGTAACATTAGATAAATACTGGGTTTTCACTTACAGCGGGGAAGTACTGGTTTTTTTAATGGCATTTCTTATTGATATTGGATTAATACTGTGGTTTACTTTATATAAGAGAAATAATAAAAAATCTTATTCAATCGGAACAAAGTACTGTTTTGTGTATGTGCTAATATATTTTGAATACCCAGTGCTTGCCTCGAAGGCATTGGCAGTTCTAAATGGGGTATCCAGGTATCCTCTATCCTCGCAGCTTCATCAACTGCACTCTGCTCATGTCAGGCCCTAGTTTAAACCAACTGATCTGTGCATGGGTTTCAAAATCTTGCGATTCTTAAGACATAGACTACATAATCCAAATTCAACCTGACTCACTGTTTCTTAACCCTAGAAAGCTAACCTTCGCTCACTCCCTAAAAAACCTAACCATTCGTCGATACGACGAACATTCTTTAAAATACTTATTTCTAATATGGTTATTTAATTTTTGGCTTGTACCAGTCTTTAATCCTCGAAATAAAATATTTTTCCATTGTTTAGGAACAATTCAGATATTTGGTTTAAGTCTTTTAGCAAGGCAGTCTTAAAAAGATACAGAAAATTTTCAATAGCGTATTCGTCGAATCAACGAAGGTTACGTGTCTAGTCCTTTGGTAGACTTAGTTCTACTGGTAGCATGTACTGATCCCAATATGAATGAATATGTGCACATATTTTTAGGAAATACCAAAAGTAGAGCATCACTTATTTTAAACAGAAATTAAGCCTTGACCTGTTCGGAGCTGGATTGCGGTAAATTAATTATTATTATGATGTTTTAGTTTTATCTTTACTTTTATATGTCTTTCCAAGACAAATCGGATAGCAACATTTTACTTTTCTTCTATGTGAATGTCTTGTCATCTGGGCCTGAGCTGTAAGTTTCAAGAATCTTGTTCTACAGAAAGTTACTAAAAATTTATATAGTTGCTAATTTCAAAACCAAAAAAAAATTATTTTAAACCACTATTACCCTGCTTCGATATTCAATTTGTTCACACATTTCTTTGTAAAAGAGTAAACAAAAAAAACTATTTGCAAACCAAAAAGAATAAAGTGCTGTAAAAAACCTATTTTCCTTATTCTTTAAATATTTAATTTGCTAACTATGACAAAATACCTTTAAATAAAAAACGAATGAAAACAACAATTTCCAAGCACTCAACAAGAACATTTATCATAGTAGCTTCCCAAATTCCAAAACCTGAAGTCAAAGAGAGAGCCCACACAGCTTCAGAAACTCACCCACTGAAATATTTTGACATTTATGTATGCACGTACTTACATTAGGGTGTTCTATTATTAGGTGTATATATTTTTGCTTTTTCCCATTGTTCCTATTGCTACTCTGACCTAGGACAAAAATCAACATATTTTCGCAAAAACTTGAAGAAATGAGGGAAATCAAGTTCTATCAAAAAAATAAAAATATACAGACACATATTTTTTGCCAGCAAAGTTATTATACCTACGTTAACTGCAATTAAAACGGTAAACTTAATCGAAAACGAAGCATATACTGAATCATACCTGTTACTTAAGTTTAGAGGTGTACCATTTAATCGCCTACAGTGTAACGCCTACGGGATCAGCTGGAATTAAAGTTACTGCTTAGGGTATGGCTATGGATACGGATTCGTTAACGGAGGATGGCACTACAGTTACGGGAACGCTTAAAGTTACGGTTCGAGCTCTGTTATGTTGAAGGTTATTGTAACAATTGCGGTTAGAATTATGTTTATTGTTACTGGTTTCGTTACGGTTTCTATTGCGGTTATAATTATGGTTTTCTAGTGGTTATGGTGGCCTTCGTTCTCTCTAAATCATTCTCACCACCATCATTAGCATCGCGAGTTTTCTCTTTATTATTATTATTTGTCTCTCTAAAATATGGATACCTTTAAAATTTCAGTTACCTTTAAATTTTTCAATTTCTTTCTTTTTTAATTTCTTGTTCGCAATCTTCCTTTTTCCATTTTTTGTTTATCATTTAATAATAATTTTAGAGTTTTTCGCGTGATGTTCGCGAATTTAGGTTATATCAACTCAACCAATAACATTTAAGGAGGTCCGGTTATTTACATCGAAGAAAAAATCGATTTTTTTTTGCTTAATCTCTTCCAAAAATATTCAAAACATATGTGTAAAATATAAGCTTTGAAGAAACCGAGGGACTCCTCTATGGACCTGGTTTAGCTGACTAAATTTTTTTGCTGTAAGTACAATTCAATTTTTTTAACATTTTTGAATGATGCAATTATCAAAAAAACGGTTAAATATACACTAAAATATGCCCTCTGAACGAATTTTCTACAGTGTTTTTTATTATAAATATAAAAATTCCAAAAGGCCTCTAAATAACCCGAGGCCCTTAAATAAAATTGAAAAAAAAGACATTTTGAATGATACTGAGACAAACAAAGTTCTTGTACCTTTTTTTTACACGATTGAATTCCTTTAAAAACCTTAATTTATCCTCTTTTCATATTGGTTTTGCATTTATGACAAGTTTTAAAAAAAAAAACTTAAAATCCAAACACCGGACCAATGCTTAAAGCTTGATTTCTCGTCAACAGCTCGCCCGACGTCAATACAGCTAAATTTTATATTTCCACGGTTTAAAAGTTTTAAAGCAAAAATGAGATCAGTCTTAGAAAACTTTAACTAGCACTTATAGACCACTAAAAATCAATATTAATGTATACCAGAATATTACTTGAAAGGGGTTAACTTTTTTTGTTTTTTTTTTTTTTCCCAGTCTAATCTACGCACAGGTGCACATACCATTGTTGAGCTGTAAGAGGTCATGAATCAATTTAAGTAAGCGCTCTGCTAATTGTTATTTCCTTTGAAATGAATGAATGAATGCATGGATGTTCACAGTGGCACAAATGTGGCATTTAGTTATTGTCATGGCAGCTTAATTGAATATTCGTAACACTGTAGGTGGCTGAAAAAACAAAAACGCAGTAACTTAAAGAGAACTGATTTATTTTTGGCTTCGTTCTGTTTATAGCTACAGTACTTAACCAAATTTCTGATCAAAATCACAAAAACAACAATTATAGCTCATAAATTAAATGTCCAATGCTCAATGGAGTACCACAGTGAACAGCAAGACAATATATTTATTTAATACTCATTCGATGAGACTCAATATTTTGTGGTTTTAATATTTAAGTTTTTACCAATTTTTACTAATTTGTTTATGTTTTTTTCTGTTTGCCATTGTTGCCGCATTATTGTTGCTGTCAGTGAGCAAATTAGTATGGCTAACCATTTTATTATGCATAATTAATCAATTAATCAAATTATCTAAAACTAACAATAACTCAGTGATGCGACTAACTACGAACAAGTGTGCATGCGACAATACATACATACATACGTGTGGATATCTACACACCTACATGACAACGAAAAGTGAAAAAATAAATCAAAAAATTAAGAGGTTTAAGTTTGGGCAAAGCCAATTACTCTATACCCAGGTGTCTCTTCCAACAATTGGAGATTCTGTATGCAAATGAATTAGGTGTCGAAATTATAGGCGGCACTGTTGATATATCGATGGTTACAGGAAGGCCAAATAGAAAATAAATAAAGCAATTGAAATTAAGGTGAAGTGAAGAACTACATGCGCAGATACCCCAAAACAATACCATACTATAGACAATTTCAGGAAAAAATAGACGAAGTTAATATATTGGTGTATTATATTTGTATATACTTACCCTCATATTCATAAAAAATAAAAAAGGTTTATGAAGCTCTTATAATTCAAAATCTGTATGGAAATGTCATTTTAAAAACCCATTTTATTTTTTTTTTTGAATATGGGGGTTAGATGATACTTTTATCAATTGGAAAAGCTATGGTTAGAAAATACAAACACAACTGATGAAAAACGTATAAAGAAAAAACTCAAGGCGTAATAAAGTACACGATATCGACAATAGTCCCAAAAGGGCCAGCAAACAATTAAGAAAGGATCCTGCAATTATTCCGAAAAAGTCACGAAATGGAAAATATCACCATCACAATCTCGAACTTATGGTGCCGAAAGTCCCGAAATTATCTTAATATTACGAAAAAATTATGCCGAAAAGCTCTCGAAATTATCTCCAAAAAGTCCTTTAATGGACCAAAAAAAATCCAAAGTGAGTTCCCAAAAGTGCCGAAACTATCGCCAAATGGTCCCGAAATAACCATGAAATGATACTCAAAGATTCCTGAAATAGTCCCAAAATGGTTCTGAAAACGATTCCGAATTGTGGCCGAAAAGCTTTCATAATTATCCCCAAAAATTCCGGAAATGATCCTCAAAAAGTCCCTAAATGGACCATAAAAAATTAAAAAAAGTGTCACAAAAAAGTGCCAAATTTACAATCAAACCGTCCCGAAATAAAGAGGCCATAAATGGTTACGAAAACAATGCCGAAGTGATTCCGAACGAGTCCGGAATTAATCTCGAAACCATTAAGACATTTTGACAGGCTACGTATGATCACAATCGAGCAATTATTGCATAGCTGATAGCTAGTGTAGCCGGATCCTATTCTCGATAAAGATGATACAACACAAGTTTCGTCCAGTGGTCAACATTTTTAAAGAAATGTATATTTAACTAGGGCTCTTAAATGTCTTTTTTCTCTTCCTCTAAGCTAAAGCCATCTGGGTATAAAAAGAACTTGTCATAGAGTTGGTTTCAAGGCGCTTAAATAATAGCTGCATACACAACCGTAGGTGCAAATACAAAAGCCTCGTTCACAAAACTTAAGAGATATTAGATAAACCAGATAATTAAACATAAATACCTGCATCACAGATTACACTGATCAGACCCCCATACTGCGAGCATGAAGTTCTATTACACGTGCAAGCAAAATCACGAATAAAGCTATTTATTTTTAATTTTTTTCATTTAACAAACCGGTAGTATTTTTTAATATATTTTTTATGCACTGACAATTAATAAATTTAATCTTCATCTACTTAAAGATAAATACTTTTAATGAATAATTGATTATATTTTCAATATTGCTTTTCTTTTGTCCTAGACCATAATTAAACCCACACATTATTTTAGCTTATTGAGCAGTCGTGTCTGCATGCTGCGTGAAATATTTATTTCAAAAATCTTTTGTGTTTTTTTTTCGGTTTAAAATTTGTTTTTATTTTTTATAAATTTTTTGTTTTCGTAAGCTTGAAACTTTAAGTTTTCATAAGATAAGCTAATGAAATGATTTAAACTGTGATCAGATTATTTCCTCTTTAAACTACCTGTATTTTAAGCCAAGGAAAAAGAGTTGAGCCTGGAAAACATAAATCTATATTCTGTTCATATCTTTCGACTCAGTAGAGCTTGCAGGTTATGTTTATAGATGTTTTTTGAATTTACTTGGAAATTTTTGTTTGTAAGCCAAGCTTCTCTCCACTTCATTTGAACATTATACTTGCTTGCTTAAATGGACTCAAACATTGAATGTATTTCGTTAATTTACATCGTTGTCTACATACGGCTCATCGTAAAATTATCTTCGGTCCTCGCCATATCCAACGCGCAGAATTGTAGTATTGGGCATAATAGCTTCATTGAATTTTTAGCTAAGGTCTGAACCTATGTCAAAACATCCCTCAGCGGGCTAGACTACAACAGTTTTCCCAATTTGTATACCTTTCATGAGCATGAAATGGTATTATAAATTTGTTCCGCTGTTTGTAAGTATGAGAAGAAGAAGAGATAGACCCACCAATAAGTATTCCGAAATGATCAGGGCGATGAGCTGAGTCGATTTAGCCATGTCCGTCTGTCTGTTTGTACGCAAGCTAGTCCTACAATTTTTGAGATATCTTGATAAAATTTGATATGAAGGCGCCATTTTGCATGAGATAAATCATTTGTCAGAATCAGCAAGATCGGAGCAGTACAACGCATAGATCCCATACAATCGATAGTTTCGATAAATGGGTGTTGGGCTCTAAATTTTGCAATTAAAAAGCTAGGAACGTCAAATTTATTATACGTGTAATGTGTGCAGTGAAAATCAGCCATATCTGACCTACATAACATATAGCTACCATACAATCGATTGTTCCGATAAATGCGGTTTGGGCTATGTATCTTTAAGTTAACAGTTTTGCAGAGTTTTTACTTATTGTGAGTAAGGATCGGACACTTAAAACCGTGATGCGTATTCATGAAAGGTATAAAGTCTTCGGCACAGTCGAAGACAGCCCTTTCCTTACTTCTTAGAAAATCTGAAAGATTTGTGAATCATAAATAATTTTTGTATCTAAAAAATAACCATAACTCAACATTTAATAAAACACTAACCGTAACCTAACTGTACCTGTAAGTTTAACCGAAACCAAAAACTAACCACAACCTTATTACCATAACCGCAGCCCGAACCACGAACCTAAGGGAAGCCATGCACGTGACTTCATCAGAAACACAGAAATGTATATCAACGTTTAGACAACGGTCATGGCTGCTGTTAAAGCTACCTTTACTGATGCATTTACTTGAATGGCTACTCTCGATTATGGCTAGGAATACGGTTACGGTAAGTTTCATGACCTTTGTGTTCCTTTCGACATTATTCCAATTATTATCAGAATTATAACTACCTTCGCCAGTATCGTCCTCCACATTTTCGTCATTATAACTATAATTATACTTTTTACAGACGTTTTACTCTTCTGTATTATTTAATTCTTACAGTGCTTTTCCGTTTCCTTCTAAGTTTGACTCAGTTACTTCCTTTTAATTTCCTCTTCACTTTTCCTTCCAGTTTGATTCGGCTTATGCCCGCTTGGGAGAAGTGTTTGGGATTCTTTATGAGGTTTAGAGTGAATCATATTTGAAAGAAATGTAGGCGATCACATTATTCTTTGTTTTACTCAGTCCCAAAATAGTTTTAAATAAATTGATGTGATCTACAAACAGCATTAAAATATTCATTTCAGCAATAATTCTTTGGCTTTTAGGCTTTTTAACCACTTCATGTTAAAAGCTTGGATGTAGCTTTGATATTCACTGCTCTATAAATGCAATTATGAATGGGTGCGAACTGGCAGCTTATTTCAAGAGTAGCCAATAAAATGTGTAAATATGTGTGTGCTCATGTCTATAGCAAAATCGGGTTGCGCGTGGCGTTGAAATTGTTGACCGCATTTTTAATGGTTTAAACAAAACACAAACATAATCGTATATATTTATTTACTAAGGATGACAATCCCGGAATTCATGAATACCATACAGGGCCCGAATCACGGCTGTCGTAAACTAGCGAAATTTCTGTAATTTTATGATTTTTGGATCGCGGCACTCGCTAGCGAGCGGAATTGCCAATAATTTGAAATTTCGTCATTAGATATCGAGCGCGTGTTTATATGTATTGAGCGAAATGTCATTCGTTAGCTAATTGTCAATCGAGCTGTAGGCAGTTAGAGCCAATATTTTGGAAAAATAGCAAAATATAACGAGAATAGCTGAAATGATGTTAGTTTTTCTTTTATTAATTGTATTATAGACATAACTCATGATTTAAGGAAAAATGTACCCAAAAAAACATACGGAAAAAGATGTGTTGAGTGAATTCATGAGCCAATTTTGGATAGGGTAAACCTATAAGTGATTTATATGTATTAATATTTAATCGGTTCCAACTTTTTCTCTTACGCTGCTTCTGGAAAATCCAAAGGATTACTTTGGTCGCGAACTCTGCACCTTATTACTCTTTGGTGATGCTTCTCGTCTGAATCTGACGAGCTTGAGTAAAAAAATAACACAGGGTTTATTATAAAGCCTGAAAAAATTTCACTTTATTTATTTGCTTGCAAATACAAGGTGGCGCAAAAGTAATCCTCCTATCAGAAAATGCTATAAATTTTGCGATTGGCCCCTAAAGTCAGTTCTGTTTTGACATTTGTGTAGTAAACACATGCGAAATACACGTTAATATACAATGTTACGCTACACTGCTCCAGAACGCGGAATATTGCTGACTATTTATTTGACCAATAATCGGTCGGGGCCAAACGGTTACTGTGAATGGTGAGCGCTACAGAGCAATGATCAACGAGTTCTTTTTGCCGCAACTTGATGAATTGGGATTGGAAAACATGTGGTTCCAACAAGACGGTGCAACAGCACACACTGCACGTGCCACAACCGATATGCTGAACATCGGAAGCTTACTTTTGCGCCACCTTGTATTAAGTAGCTTTAAATATCTATCTTTAATTTTAATACAAATCCATTTTTTTTTGTTTATTTTCACTTTTCTTACAATTCTTATACGTCACTCAGAGAAGAGACAGATTTGTTATTGCAAACAAATTTCTACTCGTTGCGTATCGAGTGCTGCGATCTGCCCATTCGACACGTTGCGAAATTTTACTCTATGCGAGCGCTCGCTCGCTTGCGACTGCCGCGATTCGGGCCCAGGTAAATCTTAGGACTTCTTTCTTACAATCCTGTTAACCTCGGGGTTAGGTATATGTTACTAAATATGTCCAAATTTTTGAGCAACTTATTTTCTCGCAACTAGCAGAAATTGCACTTGATAGATTTTGCTTTAATATTTTTAAAATTTGTGTGGCACCTCCCTGTTTTAATTGAGTACATTTTACAAATAGTATAGATCAGAAATCAAAAATTTAGCGGTTTTCAATTTTGGTCACAAAGGTTTCCCTCATTACAAGTAATGATCTAAAGCAAAATATACTCATATACACAAGATTTCTGATAAGATCAAATAAATTGGGACATATCTGTGCGAAAAATAACTTAATGTCAAGTACCTTTTATAAGGTGCTATTATACAAAACATGGAAAGCCATGACTCAAACAAATATTGATTTTTCGTAACGAAATTTGGTGAAAATTTTGATTTTATAACGTTAACTGTTTGCTATGATAATAAGCGAAATCAGTTTTTTTTTATAAAATTTAAGGCAAATATAATGAGAAACTAGTGGGAATACAGTGAGCTCGAGATAGTAATAAATGAAAATTTTGGAATACAGAAGGTTTCAAGGAATGTGGGAACTTTTGTAAAAGCAAGTATAATCGGCCTTACAACCATACTTCAGAAGCGGAAGGCTGCTTAAGATCATGAGCCATAGATCAGGCAAAGATTATGACAACCATCTAAGAAGTGCATAAAACTTACCATTAAAAGTTTCCAGAATTAAAAGAAAAGACCTTAAAAATTGTGTCCACCACTGTTCCTATGCGATATTAACAAATGTATGTACTTGTATATGGGCTCATGCGTAACTTCTGTTACTTTATATATAATTATATATGCACTATGAATTGCACAATCACTGTATCGAATCGATCGATTGAATGAATTATCTTAAATGTCGATCAATTTTATATTTGCCGCTGCCTACTTCAAATCGCTAACTACTCAATCAAATTTTCAGTTTCACTTAGTATACAATGAAATTGCTTTGGTATCTATGCACTAGGGATGCCAGTTATTTGGATTTCAGCATTCTCGGTGTTATAACCGGGTTGCGCTATTCGCTTTTTATAGTTATAGTTTAGGTTGAAATTAGTGACGAAGTTGTTTGAAAAACTATCTGGCTTTAAAATATATAACAAATGATTGGGATTTAAATGTCTTTTTTTATATAAGACGAAAGTTATTTTATTAATAACAAAAGCAAATTCAAATCAAGTCGAACTCTCGTAACTCGAACTTCTATAATTTTCCATGGCTCGAACGAAAACGGTTGCAGTAGTAGTTTTCGGCAAAACTATGTATTTAAAATAAAAAAAAAATAACATTCAATATTTAAAACAAAATATTAACATGTGTGCAATTGACTTTTTTTTTCTACAATCAAAAAAATTCCATATATAAATCTAATTCTCCGTAAGTCAAAGTTTTTTTTTTGTGATAATAACGATTCGAGTTTAAAGCAAAGTTTTAGAATTATTATCTTGATAAACACAATGTTTGTGAAATTTTTTTCTGGTTGAGAAACACTCATTTGTTTACAAAAACATAAATACATATTTTTTTTTTTAATATTTAAATAAAACCAATTATTATTATATATTTTAATGATAGTTTCTCGAACAAGTTATAACTTTTTAGATCTGTCGTACAATAGAAACTGTCGGACAATAGAGAATACCTCGACTAGTCGCATGCTACCGGGCTTGCAACATATCATGGGGGAAATCTCGTGATTGCAATAATCTAGAAACTTGGCATCCCTAGTGCATGCTATTCAATAACCGTAGGTATTTGTGCGTATTTGAGCTTCCATCAGCCTATCGATGTAACCGATCGCTTATAGGTACTGCCGTTAAATTTGCTGCTGCCTTTAATTGTTTGCTTTTTTATGTTTTTTTTTTTTTTTGGTTTCGATATTTGCTACCAATAGATCGGTGACGAAGATAAGTCAGCATTTAGAAGGCGTTAACAAAATTCATTAAAAACTGCAAGCTTGAATGTAAAACTAATTGTGTACGCATGATTGTGTCAAGTCATGTGTGATTCTATATATGTAAATGTATATAGGGTGCGGTATATAGCTTTATGAAAAGGACTCCAAAACAAAACAGAGCGGTGGTTCACAGAGAGAAATCTTTCCACTGACGATTTCAGTTGATGGAAAGATGCCCAAATTTCGACTTTTATTGACTACAGAAAATAAACGAAGTCGCTTTTCAATCACGCCTATTTTTATACCTTTCATGAACATGAAATGGTATTATAACTTCAGTCCGATGTTTGTAAGTATGAAATGAAGAAGAGATAGACCTACCAATAAGTATACCGAAATTATCAGAGCGATGAGCTGAGTCGATTTAGCTGTGTCCGTCCGTCTGTCTGTCTGTCTGTCGGTCTGTTTGAACGCCAACTAGTCCCTTAGGTTTTGAGGTATCTCGGTGAAATTTCGTATGGGGCCGCTCCCATACAATCGATTGTTCCGATAAACGGGGTTTGACCTATAAATCTTGCAATTAAAGATCTAGGAACTTAAAATTTTCGAAGATTTCTAAAATTTTATATACGTAATGTGACTAATGAAAATGAGCCAGATCGGACGTACATAACATATAGCTTACATACACTCGTTTGTTTAGATAAATGGGGTTCGGGCTATAATTGTTGCAATTTAATAGCGAGGAACACAAAATTTGTCAGCTACAGTACCTATTACATATGTAATGTGTGAAGTGAAAGTCATCACGGCTGGACCAATATATCGTAAGCCCCCTCTCAACATTTTCCCGATAAACGGGGTTTGGGCTATGTATCTTTAAATAAACTAATTGTATTTAAAACAGTGATGCGTATTCATGAAAGATAGAAAGCCTCCGGCACAGCCGAAGACAGCGCTTTCCTTACTTGTTTATTTTACTTTTCTTTCCCTGATGAAGATAGAATGATAAAATGTTGTACCTATATTGACCTGTTCTTCAATTTAATGATTATTTCATAAATTTTGGATAATGAGCATGGCACAGCCCACAAAAAATTTTCAAATTCAACTACTAATAACTTCAGAACCGTTTACGAAAAATGGCACTTCGCCGAAACCGGCTTGTCTCCAAACCAACTTTGACAAGGGATGACGGAAAATCATTCCAATATACATTCGTTTACGATAGAATGGCAAAGCTTGGTACGAGGCATATTATTATTGTGGAAAGCAAAGTCTGTGGCATATATTTAAGTCACCTTGCTTAAATACGAAATATGCAAAATAAATTTAATGTTGCTCCATATACCACCTAGGGTGCTACGTTGCGTGAAGCATAACAACAAATATAGTACAATTACAAACAATTAAACAATAAAACAACAATAAACTTTGGCATGAGGAGAAACCCGCCAAATCAGCTGACCAGTATGGCGGCCATTTATGTTTTGCTTTTTAATTTTTGCTTTTGTTTTAATTAAAATGCCAACAAATGTCAAGTTTACGCTTACAATAACATGCACTAAATTACAAAAACAACAAAGAAGCAAATACATGCCAATGCAACAATGCACCTTGAATTCTGTGCAT
Source organism: Merzomyia westermanni (assembly GCA_949987695.1). Classification (NCBI taxonomy): domain Eukaryota; kingdom Metazoa; phylum Arthropoda; class Insecta; order Diptera; family Tephritidae; genus Merzomyia; species Merzomyia westermanni. Next base: position 18,348,947 of record OX465288.1, on the reverse strand, counting down.
TGCAACATGATAGGCTGACACAGTGGAAGGACAGACTTGCTGTACGGCAGATACTTCGCGTTGCAACTGAGCCATTGTAAATGTTTAACCAGAAGGCGATTGTTGGGCTAGGGGGTCGGCTGACGAGAAACATAATAAGCGGGGCACTCAGCTGCGCCACAAGCTCAGTAGCACGCCGATTTGGGAATGTAGCAACAATTTAGAAGTTTGTAGTAGATCGACATATTTTATTGATGAAACGGAAATAAAACATTGTAATAGATTATTCAAGTAGAATAAGGCAATTTAGGATTTAGGATATAGCTAATTGTAGCAAAATTAGGCAGGGTCCGTAATATTTTGGGAATGCTTTCGAGACTATTTAGAGATCATTTCGGGATTCTTTTCTAGAATTTTGGAGGTCATTTCGGAATTTTTTCAGGATCATTACAGGATTTTTTGTGGAACTTTTCTTGATCATTTCGGGACTTTTTCGATATCATGTCGCACTCATTACAGAATAATTTCGAGACTGTTTTCAGGATCATTTATGGATCGTTTCGACATTTTTACGTGATCATTTAAGGATAATTTATGGTCCCGAAAAAAGCCAGAAATGCTCTAAAAAAATACCGAAATAGTCCCGAAAATTATACCTAACTGATCATGAAAGAGTCGAAAAATTATCCCAAAACCAATCCCAAAATAAGTCTAAAATGGTAGCGAGAAGTCCCGAAAATAATAGCGGTATGTTTTGAACTGATCAGATGATGATAAAGCTTCTTTTGCCGCACGCAGGTTTTCAGAAACAACCTACTTCTAGTACTAACATGGCGATTGACCTCTTGAACAAAAATATGCCTTGGTAAAGGAGTTTAAAAAACCAGAACTTAAAGAGCACTTGCCTTACGTTTATGCCTTTCAATAGTGCTCCCAAAAGAGTATCCTAAAATACTGTCAATACTTTTTTATCTTACTGGAAGTCTCATTATAGCGTCATCTATGATATTACGCTGAGAAAATACATCGCTTTCTGGATCTATTTCATCTTTGACAAAAATTCTACGTAAGCCTTTATTTCCTTCTGCACATAAGGTCGATGTAACACCAGGAGGCTCGCAGGTTCGAAGCTACATAGTGATCCGAACTATATAAATAGTACTACAAGCGTTCCCTGGCTGCTTCAGTGCAACTAGCTATTATAGATGCTTCAAATTGTAAAACATGTTATCAACGTCCAGTAGCTCTACCAAACAACAGCCAGCCTCCCACTGACTAGCTCACACTGAACAGTCAATTTGATTTCACATCGCTCTCACTCACTCCACCACTTCCACCACAGGTATAAAACAACATTACCGCTTTCTGATCTCTTCAATCGATTTCTGCACTTTTGGGGGGCCACTTTAAGGGATGTTATGCACTACGTACTTATGGCGAAAGGTAGGACAAGCAAGGAAGAGAGTACATGTAGATTTATATGAAGTAATGAGGGACAGCACTATTGGGTTTAGCGAGCGCAGCGTTGAGAAAGGATCAACAGATACTGAAAGCAAAAACGAGAACACTGCATACTTACCCTTCGCCACATGTGTCGGATGCTCTACCAGTTATGTTTACGAAAAAACGTATCCAAATAATTATAAATAATTTATCATATTTTTTTATGATCTTCCATATTTAGAAATTTTCTCATAATTTCTTGTTTTGTTTTCACACACGAATACGCCTCAATTACATTTTTATTAAAGCAATTTCCACTTCGCATTTAATTCCCTTTGAGGTTATTCCACTAAAACAATAACAGAAAACTAACTCATTCATATTTCATACCCCTTGACTATATATGTTGGTAGATATCTATGTATGTAAATTGCAAATGTTATTGACGACCTCATTTCAATTCGATTTCGTGCGTTTGCGTTGCCGATGCCCTGCGTGAAGTCGCTTCTTTGATTCATAGCGTACGCACCGCTGCGATATCAAATGACGAGACGTAAGTTGGTGGTAATACAAATTGATATAACAACTTGAAGAAATCTCTGAAATTTTGTAAATGGCAAAAAATTATATGAGAAAAAAACGAAACGGATGGAAAATTATCAGAAAAATAGCTACGCACCAGAGCATGCAGACAAGCTACGTCAAAGGTGTTGTTGCCGTATAGAAACTTCCAATCAACGATTTCACCATTTTATATAAATATTTTTCGAGAACCGGTGAGAATGTAGTGATTAACCTCGACAAAGTTTTTAGTGCTCCATATCTTCATGGCTTTAATGGCTATCTGCAGCGGAGTTACATTTAACAGCGCTTTTGACAAATTCTAAAATTTTGCTCACTGTTCTCTTGGCCAGAGGCTTTTCTACGCCTTTTCTGCTTTTTTTGCCCTCCATATCCTTTTTTCTTCTAACGCAAAAAGGGTGGTGTCACAATGTCAACAGAGGAATTGTGTTTATATTTTAATTAATATAATCTCTGTATATAATAAAATTGTAAAAGGTCGATGTCTTCACATTGCAGACATTCAATAAAAAACTGATAGGAGGGATGATTATTAAGCCAAAAGAATCCAAATCAATAGTTTTTATAATTTTTGTCTCTCTGTCTTTCTTTCTGTCTGTATGTTCGAGAGCTTTTTTTACCATTTTTAAAATTTAAGATATACCTTATTTCGATAACCTCGGGCCGAATTGTGTATTCCATGACCGAATCGGCAATCGTATTAAAAATGTTTACGTTACTGATCGTATACGGCCCATTATTGGTATAGCGATATACGTTCACAATCGTATCGTTATCTTTGACAAAATGTCAAAAATATTAATAAAAATTGGAACCACTGCTTCCACCGCCGGGTGCCGATAAGAATACCTTCTTGGCCGGACCATCTTCGTTCATTCGCACAACGTGACCTATCCAGCGAAGCTGCTGGGTTTTAACTCGCTGGAGTATGTCGGCGTTTGCGTAAAGCTCATACAGCTAATCTTTAAATCTTGTTCGGTACTCACCGTCGCCAATGCGTAGAGCTTCACAAATGTTTTTAAGAACCTTTCTCTCGAATACCCCAGAGCCGCCTTATCAGATGTTGTTAGTGTCCACGGTTGTGCACCATTTAACAGGATGTGTGCGATGAGTGACTTATAGAGTGTTATTTTGATCCTTAAGAGATGGCTTAACTTCTCAATTACCTGCTCGGAAGAAGCAGATACGTTCTTCAAAAAGCACACAAGAGAAGATCGTGCGAGTCGAAGTGTTATCCTCAAACCTAATTTTCTATCCCATATACTGTTCAATTTCCATACATAAAAAATTTCTTCCGCGACAAAAGGAGGCAAGATTGTTTCTTAATTACTATACAGCTAGCCTGGGTTTCTGGTCATAAAGGATTGAGGGGAATTAGCAGGCGTATAGATTAGCGAAAAACGCAGCGACTGTAATACCAATTGGTCCCGAGTCACTTCTACCAGTTGGTCCACAACGAATGAGAGAATGTCTGAGAACGGAGGAGAAAGAGGAAAAAGATGTACACTGGCAGAATACACCAAGTTTAAGATTGCAAAGTTGCTCTTGGGGGGTCATGCACAACTCGTTTAAGAATTTTAGCTGGTATTCTTACAGGACACTCTCAATTTGTTTTTGTTTTTGTTCCAAAAATATTTTTTTAATTTCTTTTCGAAAGCAATTTTGCTATCGAATACAATTTTTTTACTATCACAACTATTTCAGTACGGCCACGTATAAAACGATACCAAATAAGCAATTTTACAAACGAGTATTCAGTTAACGAGAAACGCGATATGCCCCCTGGCCTGCTTGGAAGATATCGACCAGTTTGTCGACAAGGGTGCCCCAAAATGTGTTGGTAGAGTATGGGTATAAAACGAAAGATGCTAATGAGTATTGAAATATGCGATATTCTTTAGTTCCACATTTCAACTGGCTTAGGAGATACAATGATTAATCGGCCTCAGTCTGCTAAAAGTTTTCAGACGCAAATATAATTATATAAATTAGCACCATACAAAATGTATGGGGAAATAAAAAAATTTTTTCAGGAATTTTTCGGAAATTTTATTGGGCATTCTCCTTTTCTGGTCAGAGAACAATCTAAATTAGTGTCAATCATCCAAATCGGTGCAGGCGTTCTTGAGTTATGAGCGTTGGAACTAACGTCACTTTCTTTTATAGATATAGATTATCTTAAATAAATTCGTTATGAAATATTCTAAAAAATACATAAAAAATTTCTAGAGCAACCAAAGATAACATTTCTTGAAAAATTGTAATCAAAAAAATATATAAAAAGATATTAGAGTTTTTGTAATATTTCAGTTTTCAGTCTTCGCTTTTCATGGCGAAGTTAAATGTTAAATGTTATGTATACAAAAATTTTTAAATAAAAACATTTGAATATTTTACAATTATACCACTAAAAACAAATCTGTTCTTTTGAGAATTCCCTTACATCAAAACAGCTTTTTAAAAACGCGCTATACAAGCAATTTTACCTTAATTCACTAATATGTATGAGTATGAGTTTCAATAACTCCCGAAAAGAATGAAAATAAGATAAGGTAAGGCGTTTTTAAATTAAATGCCGAGATAAGATACCCTTCAACCAAAACTTTTCATAGACTGTTTTTTGATAAAAAAAAATCTTAAGCAAGGCGTTTTTCAAAATTATCTAAAAAATATTGAGATCTTCCAATATGTCGTCAAAATACCATTAACATGTTTTGTATCGTAGGTATTTTAGATATATTTTTGGGTCATTGCGAGACTAATTTCTAGCCTTTTCTCGAAAAGTTTACGAAAATGCACACTTTTTAATATTTCCCGAATTTTTTTGTTTATATTTTCAGTATAATTATGGAAGACTACAGCATTTATTTCATTCTGAATCTATAATGTGCGTAAGTTTGCATCAATCGCAACGTTAATGTGCACATTGCTATATAAAATATATTTATATGGAGGCATATATTACCTGGATTTCCGGGATAAGAAGCAAGGTACCAAAAAAGTAATCACCATATTCATAAAAATTTAATTCGTTAATAAATTAATAAAAGTTTTTATTAGAATAGAAAAGGAAAATTTAGAGACAACGAGAAAGAGACTTCTTTATCAGAAAAATGTTGGATCGCTCTCAACCAGGAGCCTATCAGAACGCTAATTTCTTTCACCGCTTCACTCCGATTTCCTTTAATTTCACCATACCTCTGTGCAAGCACTGCCATCTATAGATATATCTGAAAATTGTTTGAGTTTTTTTCTTTATACGTAATACTGGTGGACCGGCAGATCTTGTTCTGCCTAAAATTTGACTTGCCTACATTTAATAAATTGTACTGTTTTCAATCCCCACTGGGCTCTTCTTCTACATTTATCCGTGTATCTTCTTTTTCTTTCTGCTTTTGCCTTTCCCCACACCACTTATATTTCAAATTTCTATTCCTACTTCCCTTCTTCCCAGATTTCCTCTGCGGGTACTGATATGTCCATAGCTTCGAAGTTATATTGAATTAACTTTTATTTGCTACTGGTACCGCTTTCTGTTGCCAGGGTTTTTTTGATATATAGAACATAATTTGAGCCAAATAAATTCCTTGCTATGCCGAATTGCTACTTTAAATACCCTGACGGCTTTTCCAAAAACTATATGTAGCCTATGTCGTACCCAACGAACTTCTGAGCCTATAGTGAAAGTTTCATAGAGATCGACTATAAACTTTGGACATTGATGAAGAACGAAAAAAACACATAAAATGTGGGCGCGGCACCTCCCACTTTTTCAAAACTATGTAAATCTTGACTAAAGAACAAATATCATTGATTAAGACCAAATAAGTTCAGAGTATATAGCAAATGCTTTAACCCATGCTCCCAAGAATATACTGTGAAAATTTCATAAAAATCTGTTGAGAACTTTGGACGCCTATAAAGGACACACAGACACACATTAATTTTTATTTATATCAAATAAATTAATTAATTAATTAAATTAAGGAAATTAAATAAATAAATAAAATTTTTATTCATAAGATTAAGGGATATTTTATTCATATTCATATAAAAAAATTAAAAAAAAACAAAAAGCCTTAAAAAATCAGAAAAAAGTTGCTTGAAACATTCAACACTTTTCAAAAATAAAATAGCTTCCGGTTTGAATAACAAAAGCCTAAAAGTATATATATTTGCTAGATATTTTAAGTTTAGGTAGTGTCTTCAACGATATCTTCACTTCTTTTCTCAAACTCAACGTTAGAAATTAAGCGAAACAAATAAATCTTTTTACTAATTTCGGGATTGTGAAATCAGCCCCTAAAAACCCTGTATTTTTAAAACTGAAAAACTCACACTCATTATACATTTTTGCTCTACCAGCAACGCGAAATCCATATAATAAATCAAATAAATTTGTGCTAAATCGACATGGCGGTTGCAGCCATGAGTCTACATCAATTTTGTGTTTATAATGATTTTTGTTTTAATTTAATTTTTTTAGCAAAAGCATAAAAATTATGCTCATACTTATACACGCACACACACATATATTTCTGTATTTCCTTGATTTAGTTACGCAGTTGGTAGCAATGGGCTACGAAATATTTCATTAAAGCGGAAAATATGAAATAAGTTTTGTGTGCGGTAGCCAAGTAAGTCATTTATTTATGTAAGTAAATAGGTTTCTAAGTATCTAAGCATGTTTGGCCTGTCTGAAATTGGGCTTGGTAAATCATTGAGGAAACCACAGCGAAATTGCCTAAGCGATATTGGCTAATTATGTGAAACATAGCAACAAATTGCCGTATTGATTGTGTGTGTTGATGAAAATTATAATTTTTTACAACAAAAAAATACAAAATAAAATTTAGAAATTTTCTCGCATATTTTAAACTGAACAGCATGGTAATTAGTTATAACCATTAGCTGGAAAATAAACTAAGAACACGATTTGCTAGAAAATTTAAGATTTTTAGAAATCTCACCGTTGAAGGTAGGAACAACTTTCGCTCAAAGTATAACGGTTCTTAGCGTTAGGAGATAACTGTTTCCCTTGAGTTTACAATTAAATGGTCAGCATGAAAAGAAAACTATGGATTACGCTTGGAAGTCTAGTATCGTGTCATAAGCAGATGAGATGCACCTTGCAGTGTGCAAGAGACAATTTCTTTAGTAAAGGAATATCCCTTCTCGTAATGCTTTTTCGGTTACCTTTCCATTTATTTCTGAAACTATACTTGTCTAAACACGGGTCTTGAATCAAAGGTAATCTTTTTCGATTAAGAAACCGTGTACGTGCACAAAATCTATCTTATGACAGAAAAAATTTAATTAAATGCAGGCATAATCTACAATAAATGAGAATTTTTTTGTTCCCTTAGATATACACAAAGTAGTGAGTAGACAAGAAGTAAACCGTTTAACTTCATGTTAATGTCAAGAAAATTACATTGATATCATGATGCTCAAAAAGCTTATTGTAAATGCCGTCGAACTGGCGACAGAAATGAAACTGCATCAGAAAATTTATTTCATAGTGTGGTAGGGCAACTTTTCGAGTTTATTTTAAAGTACTTGAAAAGTCGAAAGAAAACTCAAGGCCCAATAGAGTGTTAGTAAAAATTAGAAACCGTGCAAGCTTTATAAATACAATAAAATGGAGGCAAAGCTGTGTCCAAAAATGTTTGTGGTTGCCACATAATTTAGTTTATTTTGCATGCTTTAAAGTACCCATCAATCCAAGTGGCAACAGAGAGCTGGAAATGTAGCATTTTACTTATATTTAAAATTTCATGCACATGGTCAAACTCGTTTTTGAGATAAAAGAGTATATGAAGAAAATAAATATAATAGTATTAGGCGACAACCTTATATTTTTCTAAGTTGATACTGATTATTATTACATTCTTCTTAATTATTTTTAAAAAGGTGCTTATTGTACGTGTAACCCGTGCTCCGGTTTTATGTTATTTTTGTTCTACGATGTGCCCGTTATACATATTTTGCAAGTTAGATGAGCTTAAGTATACTACTTAATAAAAATATTTAATACATCCTTCTTATTTATTTTTTTGGAGATGGCTACTGTACGTGCAACCCGTGCTTCGGTTTTAAATTATTTTCTTTAGGCCTTTACGGCTATCCAAATTCATATATTTTGTAAGAAAGATATGGTATGTGACAGTAGTTGATCAATTATTACAGTTATTATTCAACTATTATTTGTATATTTAATCAAGGTATAAACCAATTAAAAAACCTTTCGGTTTTGGTTTTGGTTTTGTAACATGTTTCGATTTCGGTTCCAGTTTCGTTCTTAAATATTTATTTCGGGTTCGTTGTGGTTTCGGTTTCAAAATAAAAAAACGAACACAAGTTTGTGAACAAAAAAATGTATTAAGTTTGTTACAAAAGTTGTAATCTATTGTAAGCAACCCTGAAAAGAACGCTCAACTGGGTTATATTCAAGTCATGATTCAATCATTAGAAGGTTAGCTCTCAAGCTGAGGTTTACTTTCGATACTTTAATTTTCAGGGTTCTTTTGAGTACGAAACAAATGTAGGAGGATTTTCTTTATTTGTCGAGGTAATAGTTTTAGAAAAATCAAAAAAGTAGAAAATTAGTAGTAATACATTTTGCAAATACAACTAAATACAACATCAAAACATGTCATCCCATTCCATCACTGTATAAGTCGTTGTAAATTTTCTCTAATATCAATTAAAAAACATTAAAAAACGGGCACTGCTCCAACAAAAGCTAAAATAAATATATACGTATCTACAATCAAAATATGTACGTATCTTCGCCTTCTTACATGAATGTGATAAAATGAAAATGTTGGTAAAACAAGATTTCCGGCTAATTTCGTTAGTCAAACTTAGAACCTTTAACTGCTCATACAGTAAACTTATCCACTCAAACTAGAAAGAATTGCACATTCGTGCTTCTGAATAGAGGGCTATGTTTTTTAATAATAATGAGAAACTGGCAAGATGCATATTTGTTAGAAACTTTTCAGGGCATAAAGACAAACGGAAAAAGTCTACCAAGTGGATAGTAAAATGATAAGTTCTAATGAGATAAGATTGGATCCTATTTATTCATGCACACTTAGAACAGAAGCTGACTTAAAACTGTTACTTTATAAATAAGTTAAGCCAGAACTGATTATCAAACCTAGAGAATAGTAGTCAAGTTTTGTCAAAAATAAAAGACTTCGAATCACATAAGGAACAGCTTTGAAGAATCTCCCGAGTTTTGAACGTCCACGCTTAGATTCGACGACATGAAAGAACTATATTCCCAAAAGTCGATCTAAATAATACTGCAAATTAATCAATTTTCTGAAATCAACCTATTTAAAGTTTTGTATAATATTACATTTTTAACTACTATTTCTACATAATTTCGATAAAAGGCAACCCAGGAAGTAAATGACAAATTTTTCAGGCAGCAAGATGGCTGCAATTGTCAAAATATGCCACTAGAGAGCTAACCTTCTAGTGATTTAATCATGTATTCAAGTATCTTATATTTCATATATTCCTTACAACACTGGTTCTATCTGCCAAACTAAATTATTTGAAGTGTCTATTATGAAAATTGTGATAAAAAAACAAAAAGTTAAGCAGAAAAAATTAATGATTCCGAAGAATCCTTGGTAATTTATTTATTAGAACTCCCCTTTTCTGGCAAGGTAACTGCTTAAAAAACCATTTTTTCCCTCACGGGTTCATCTCCTTCTTTTATTCCCTTCCATTTTGAAAAATTTCATTTGCTTATAGAGTTTTATCAAATTAAAAACAAAAAAATTATTTTTACTTACCATTTTCAAATGTATCTGGCATTTTTTGATAATTTTTTTTTTGTCATTTTCTACCTTTTCATTCACAATGACGTAAATTTTTAGCTCACAATGCTTCTCAACACTTCTAATTGAGTCGCTTACTGTTTAAGCGACTTCAACTCAAATCGCTTATATGAGCTTGGTAGCTTATTTTTTGTTGTTGCTTCCCATGTATTTTGATAACCTACTTAACGTTCTTTTGAAGGTTTCTTATAATAGGTTACAACTAAAATTCAAGTGGTTTAAAATAATGATTTCTAAGAGTTGCTTTTCCTGTGGACATATTGATTTTCTTCTTTATACTAATAAGTATTGTTGGCATTGCATATATATGGATAAAATTTAGCCAAAATAAATTCAAAAATTAACACATTTTTTTTAGATACCAAAATTTAGTCGATTTCATAGATATATATTTCATCGAATTTGATTTTGTTTTTTTTTTTTAAGGTTTTGATCGGTTACGGTTTCGGTTTCAGTCCTACTTTTTAATGGAAAATATTTTTTGCTTGTTATCTATATACATATTATTCATTTAATAAGTATTCAAATAGGATAGTAGCGAATATGCCAAAAAATTAATACAATTTGTAAACCTAGGTGGTAACTCTACTTAATATATTGTTTTGGGAATACTAAGTAAAATAGATTATCTTTGATAGGTATCTTGGCATATCTCAGTACAAATATAGAATAGCTTGATTAATTTTATTAGATTATAACAATAGCCTATATTGTAACGCCACCACTGTTTCCTTCTGAGACAACTTATTTTTGTGCTGCAAAAAGGAAGCTTAGTTTTCAACTTACTTTTGTTGAAATTGCATTCAATTCCATGAAGCAGTTTTTGAGTGATGCGCGTTCAATCATACCGACAGACAGACAACAAGACTCTTGTTTGGGCTTCTGTAACTTTTATAAAGGTACCATGTATTGATAGTTGTTTCACTTCTGCAGTGCAAGTACATCAGTCTATTACAATTTCAAAATCAAGCTAATTTAAAGAAATCAGCGAGTCGAAGTAACGCCGCTAAATGAAACAAAGTATATGTGAAAATAATAGCATCTTAACAATAGGTGCATTTGAGTTGCATACGACTTTTGTGCAAAGAAACCAGAATTTTCAGTTTCCAGCATTGAAAAATCTCTCCGTATTCAGTTCCTTTTGTTCAATTTTTTTTTTTCAAATTTATTCACGCTATATTTTTCTCTACATCCCATTGATACCCGCACTATGTGTTGCGCGCTTTCCATGTGTCTGCTCCCACATTGATTGATTACAAAATTGGCCTGAAATTCCACAAAATTAATGAAGCACTACTTTTGTAAGACGGAAACAAAATTTATTTTGAATGCATAAAGCACGTACCAAACTCATGATTTGATAAGTTACAAATAACTATCAGTTTTAGGTCAAGTCCGGGCATTGGTGAAAAGTAGCAGGTTGCTTACATACAATGTGATCCATAATTATAGCACACCCGGATTTTGTATTTATAGTTATTCACCTACATATTATCCATCGAATTTCTAAACTTTTCAAACCGAATTCTGATTCAATAGTGGTATGAGTCTGTATTCTAAACTTGGCTTGCATCTAAAAATAAGTTTTTGGAATAAATACAGTATCATTTCGAAATTGGTTTCGAAAATAATTAGTTAGTGTTTCCTGTACTTTTTTAGTATCATAGCAGGACCATTTCGAGACTGTGATTTTTGGGTTTTTCTTGCGATCAAATCGTAATTGTTGTCGTTATATTTTTGGGATAATTTCACATTTTTATTTTTTCATTTCGAAAAAATTCCCGTGAAATGATCCCGAAAAAGTAAAAAGTTAATTTCTGTAACGTGTTCGATGCTAGATAAAATTTGATGGACTGAAAAACAGTAGTTTTGGGTTTCTTATTCAAAATATGTGCGTCGTTTCATAACAAAACCTACCACACTCAGGACTGAAATGTTGTATTCGTTTATTTTCATATCATGGGATTTCAATATTTTTTTTTTCATTTAAGATACACAAAAAGAGTTTAGCACAAAAATTTTATACTAATCTTAAAAAATGTTAATTTAAGAGTGCTTTTGTTATGAAACGTACTATACTTAGGGGCATCTAAACATTGTTTTCAATTAATCAATATTTCAATAAAGCAATGCAAGTGAAAAATGAGAAAATGTTGCATGACTCTCCAATAAGAAATAAATATGCCTTATGCGGCACACTCAAACAAACTGCTATAGATACATATATAATATGCGAGCATCGAAGTTATTTGCACCTTGATATGCCGGCCGATATTGATAAAACCCAAAAATTTCGTTGGAAACATCGACGATAAGAATGGTGATCTTGCAACCGACTAAGTTATGGACGGAGTTCCAGCTTTCCAAGTAAAATGTCAACTTTTTTTTACTCGCTTATTACTATTCAATTAATTTAAACCATTTTTTAACAAATAATTTCTTTCATGGTCCCTTAATTCGCAGCATTAGAGTACATTTCCCATACTCAGCTAAATATTTCACACAACACATTTTATAACGGCTACTAAAAGATTCGAAATAATACATATTCTTTGCATGCAACAAAGCAGTAATGGCACTAAAACATAACAATAAATATGTTTTTGGTGTTAACAGAAAAAATCAGAGCACTTAACATGTCAACTGCAAACAATTTTTTAGTAAGTTATATCTAATAATTTCCTAATTTTATCTGAAAATCACTTAAGTCGTAAAATATAGTAGTCAAAAGACTTCATTAATTTTGATTATTGAAAACAAGCTAACCAAACAAAACTACATATATCTAGCGGATAAATACAAATTTAACAAAAGACTTAAGCGACGAACTTCTTAAGTAGACGCTATTGTACTACCGTGAACAACAAAGTTTCGTTTAAAAAATTAAAGAAAGTTGCACAAACGTAACTTTTTGTATTATGCTCTTGCACGGTGGGCAGAGTCAAAGAGTGCTTAGTTCAAGCCCAGTGGCATACAAATTAAATAGGAAGAAAGTTATTTAACGTTTTTTTTGCAGTTATGGTAGCAAGTAGTCTATAAATATGCGCAAAATTTAAAAACAAAAAAAGTATTATTAGCGTCCCAATTATCAAAGAAATTTCATTATGAAATTCGCCAAACACACAAATTAAAAGAACTAATAAATAATTTTTTTCTGCTCAAATACCAACACAAAAGTAGTTCATTTTGAATAGGATACCTCAACAGATTAGGATACTCAATTCTCTTGTTTTGTAAATATTTATGTTAGCTTTTATGCAGACTTTTGTTTAATGCTAAGCTGAAAGTTTAGTTCAGTATTTAGCGGGTTCAGTATTTAGCGTTTTAAATAGCAGCGGCTAAAGAAATATGTTATTACACAAATGACAAGCGTGCTGGGTTGAAGCAAGAACAATCAATTAAAAAATATTCAAATAAAATTAAAAAAATGCAATAAACTAAAATAAAGTAAAACAAAATACAATAAAATAAAACTAAAAAAATTAAATTAAATAAAACAAAATAAAATAAAATAAAATAAAAGAAATAAAATTAAATTAAATTAAATGAAATAAAACCAAATAAAATAAAATTAAAAAACACACGCAGCATATCCTATGGGTTAGGCGGCTGCGCTTGCAATCAGAGTGAGTGGGTTCGATCTCCACGAGATCCTCTGAAAATAGCAAAACTATACGAATTAGTCTGACGAGAAATCGGAGCTGTTTTCGAAATAGTACTATAACTATAGCCTGTATATGTTTGTTGTTTTCAATTTTTCCTTTAATCAAAAATAGTAATAATTAACTAAGAATTATTATCAACTGGTCTTGAGCTCGTTATACTTACAAAAATATGTAAAAATGAACAGACCATATAACCAACAACAAAACAAGATAAAATAAAATAAAAAATGATAAAATAAACTAAAATAAAATAAAACTAAATTAAATTAAGTAGGACAAAATAAAATAAAATTAAATTAAGTTAAATTAAGTAGAACAAAATAAAATAAAATAACACAGGACAAAAAAAAATCAATTAAATAAAGTAAAATAAAAGAAAATAAAAAAATTAAGGTAAATAAACCAAAATAAAATAAAATAAAATCAAATAAAATTCAATAAAATTCAATAAAATTTAAAAAAAATCAAAAAAAAATAAAAAAGAAGAAAATAAAATAAAACAAAATAACACAGAACAAACATTAAATTAATTAAAATCAAATAAAATAAAATAAAAAGATTAAATTAAATAAAACAAAAAAATGTAAAATAAAAAAAAAAAAAAAAAAAAAAATAAAATAAAATAAAATAAAATAAAATGAAATAAAATAAAATAAAATAAAATAAAATAAAATAAAATAAAATAAAATAAAATAAAATAAAATAAAATAAATTAAAACAAAACAAACTAAAATATAATAAAGTAACATAAATTAAAGAAAATAAGATAAAATAAAAAAAAAAAATTAAATTAAATTAAACTAAATTAAATGAAACAAAATAAAATATAATAAAATAAAATAAAATAAAATAAAATAAAATAAAATAAAATAAAATAAAATAAAATAAAATAAAATACAATAAAGTAAAATAAAATAAAATAAAAAAAACAGAAAATAAAATAAAATAAAATAAAAAAATTAAATAAAATTAAACAAAATAAAATAAAATAAAACACAAAACAAAATAAAATAAAATAAAATAAAGTAAAGTAAAATAAAATGAAAATAAAATAAAATAAAACAAAAAAAAATAAAATAAAATAAAATAAAATAAAATAAAATAAAATAAAATAAAATAAAATAAAATAAAATAAAATAAGTAAAATAAAATAAAACAAAATAAAATAAAGTAAAATAAAATAAAACCAAGAGAAAATAAAATAAAATTAAACAAAACAAAATAAAACAAAATAAAATAAAATAAAATAAAATCAAAAAAAAAATTTAATAAAATAAAATCAAGTAAAATAAAATAAATAAAATAAAATAAAATAAGTAAAATAAAATAAAACTAAATAAAACAAAATAAAATAAAATAAAATAAAATCAAAAAAAATTAAATTAAATGAAAAAAAAATTAAATAAAATAAAATAAAATAAAGTAAAGTAAAATAAAATGAAAACAAAATAAAATAAAATAAAACAAAAAAAATAAAATAAAATAAAATAAAATAAAATCAAATCAAATAAAGTAAAGTAAAATAAAATGAAAACAAAATAAAATAAAATAAAGTAAAGTAAAATAAAATGAAAACAAAATAAAATAAAATAAAATAAGTAAAATAAAATAAAACAAAATAAAATAAAGTAAAATAAAATAAAACCAAGAGAAAATAAAATAAAATTAAACAAAATAAAATAAAACAAAATAAAATAAAATAAAATAAAATCAAAAAAAAAAATTTAATAAAATAAAATCAAGAAAAAATAAATAAAATAAAACAAAATAAAATAAAATTAAATTAAGCAAATAATAAAACAAAATAAAATAAATTAACTAAAATAAAATAAAATAAAGCAAAATAAAATAAAATTAAAAAAATAAAACAAAATAAAATAGAATATCTGAAATAAAATAAAATTAAACTGAATAAAACAAAATTTATTTTATTAAAATAAAACAAAATAAAATAAGATAAAATACAAAAATATGTAAAACAAAATAAAATAAAAATAAAAAAGTAAAATAAAATTAAATTAAATAAAACAAAATTAAATTAAATAAAATAAAGTTAAAAAAAAATAAAATCAAAAATAATTAAATAAAATAAAATCAAAAAAAAATATGAAATAAAATAAAACAAAATAGAATAAAATAATATAAAATAAAATAAACTAAAATAAAATAAAATAAAATAAAATAAAATAAAATAAAATAAAATAAAATAAAATAAAATAAAATAAAATGAAATGAAATGATATGAAATGAAATGATATGAAATGAAATGAAATGAAATGAAATAAAATAAACTAAAAAGAAATAAAATAAAAAAATAAAAGAAAATAAGACAAAATAAAATTAAATTAAATTTAATTTAAAAAAATAAATAAAATATAACATATAAAAATGAAAACGCAAGTATTGTGGGAATATTTTAATAAGATTGCTTTTACGTAAGTGAAGAACCCGAGCTTATATACCAACTTGGGGTGCGCTGCTTTTTAGTTTTCCTACAAAGTGGCGGGACCAATTATGCCGATCTTTATCTGCTAAGTAAATGAATGTTTACTGAGAAACTTTTTAAGGGCAAAAATACACCTACCGGTTTGTCGAGCACTGCTTGGGACCGGCTATATTGTGAAAAAAAACTGTGTCTAAACAATTTGATGTGCCTGTGCCGGGACATAAATCTGGGATCTTCAGTATGGTAGTCTAGCTTTATTTTCTACCTTCTAATTTTTTCTCTTACAAACAAAGTAAATAACATTTCATACGACTAGTGAATTTCCCGCGTATGACTTTGGAATTATTATTTTTCAATTTGCTTTGCACGAAAAGCGCTCAGCAGACAAAAATGTGTTTTCAATAAAACACAAAACTGAGAAAAAAAGCACTTAGCTCAGCAATGAATAGAACACAGAAACTAAAGAGAAACTATGCCGCCGATTTCCTAGAGCGCAGAGACAAGCGTTTTTAGGTTCTCTACTGACGCCACTAAATCTGCTGCTACTTTTAACCGAAATATTAAGCCAGCTTATTTTTCCAGCTTAAAGCTCTTTAAGTATTAGAAGTAACTAAAATAATCTCGTTTTCATTACTCATAACTTGGAAGAAATTGCCTTTGCTGTGGCATTTTGTTTTTAGACATACCTTCCGTCTCACAACAGCACCTTGACAAGTTGCTTGCTTAGAAGTTTTATTAGATTAGCCGCCGCTTAGCTTGAAACAAAGCTTAGATGTGTTAAGCAAAGCAGCCAGAAAAATTGAGAAGCATCTAGTAGTAGACTCAGTTGCCCCTCAAATTATTAAATTGCTCACAAAATTTGTCTATTGAGCTGGAACTCAGAGTGTGCTAAGCTGTATGTGTGTTGCTCCAATAGCCTTAACGTTTGAACTAGCTTCGATCTGCCGCTACGCTGTTGCTATTTTGTTGCGCTGAGCTAAGTAGTGTTGAATTTTTTTCTTATGTTTTGGCTAAAAGTCGCTATTGCTGCTGTTACTTCCAGCTGCAGCTTTGGCTGCTGTTTCTAGCCGTTGGTCAGCAACTTCTTGGACTTTATTTGTATTTTAGTTCAGTTTCGAGTGTGACGCGTTTCGTGCACGCCAACCGCTACATATTTTGTCGGTTGAGTTCGGGTTTTACGTTGTTTATTTCAATTGTTGTTTAGCTTGAAAGCTTCTTGAACTTTTTCGTTTTGCGCTGCTATGGAAATACGTGTGCCGGTCTCACGTTTTATAGCGTAAGCGCGTATTGTTTTCCGCCGGCGGGTTTGTGATTTCCGTTATCGATGACAGTTGAAAAGGTGAAATGGGGCAATAAATTTTCTTTTGAGAAGACCAATGAAATTGAAAATTTGCAAAAAGGTATGAATTTCCGCCAGTTGTGAAGTGTTTGTTCAATGAAAGTTTCAAAATTCAGTGCAAGTTAGAAATAGAATAGAAATATATAATAATGTAAGTTGATAAATAAAAAAAATTGTTACATAAATTATTTAACGGTGATCTTGGAGGTTGTGTGCCATAGAAAAGCATTTTTCAGAGAGCATACTTGAATATTTCGTGAGATAAAACTGTCCAAATAGAAAAAAATTATATGTCGATGCTATGGAAAATATAAATTTGACACAAACATACTTAATACACATTTTAAGGTGCAAAATTAAACAAACAAAAACAACGAAAATTTAAAAAAAAATGTTTACTTACTAATTGGAAAACAGCAAATAAATAAAAAGATATTCAATTAAAAAAAGTTTGGAAACTAAAAAATAAGTTCTGTCAACTAATAAAATGGCAACAGCCCGGTGCATATGCTTTGTAGATAAAAGAGAAAAAATGCACGCGAAGAGTATTCATTAAAGTGGTTTCAGAAACAACAAATATTTTTAAAATGTTGGTATGGCTCAATAGAATTTAATGCAATTAACACTTTATAGCTGCATTTTCAATTCAAGATATTGCGGCACCTCTAACTACAAGAAAACAGTTTATTCTAACCATCAAAGATAGTGACAATATCAGCAGGATAAAAATCTTTTCATTTATGCTCTTCTTGTCCTTAATTACTTTCAAAGTCGCATTGCAGTGGGCACCTAGCAGCCAATAAATTAAATATTATACGTCATCTCGATGCTAGATAAAAGTTTTTCTGCTATCCCAAAAAAAATGTTTTGATTGAAGGCAATATAAAAATAAGCCATCAAAAAATTGTATTTTGTTTTTTTATTCATATTGTCGCTAACTGATTACGAAAAAAACATCGGCTTTTGTTCCTAATTTTAATAATTTTTTTTTTATTTTTAAAAAATTGTTACTTGAATAGAAATAAAAAAATTTAGATTTAAATTTTTATGGTGCCATTTCCGAAGGTCCTCAACTTTTCGTTTGTTTGTCCGCTAAACTCATATTTCTATTCATTATTTTTAGCACCCATTTTGGCTAGAGACCACAATTTGTTGACATTAGGTTGTTGTTTTATTGTTGCAGAAGCAGTACTTCTGCGTGAACTGGTGAGTGTCCATTCTCTTATCATGGGCCTTCTTCAGTAATTTTGTATCTCCCTCGAAAATTAAATAATAGCAGAAGGCTCTCCTATAATTTAAGCTCCTTCTGTACATCGGTTCTTAGCTCGTCAATATTGTCCATTCAGGAAAATTTCTGCGGTCTTGGTTATCCTCTGTCTTTTCTAACAAGGCGTATATTATTCTTCTTCACCTCAAGATATCACCAGTTCAGCCTGTATGCAACATTCTTGTTATTAATAGCCGGTACAAGCCACTTTTGATACTAGTCCTTGTGTGGTGGGAATTATTTAGTTGACCCCTAACCAGAAATAAACCTACGTGTAATTTCGATTACTAAAGAGTGGAAACTACTACTGACCAACCCTCAGAAGGGTTTTTGTTTTAAGTTTTTTGATTTGATCTTCAGCCGCGTTATATTGGAAGTGCCTCTAACCTACTATACCGAATGGTCCCAGGTTCAAGTACCGAAGCTGGTAGCATTAAAATATCTTAGAAGAAGCAGACCTCGTGCCGTGTCGACACCCGCAATTAGTAACAAAGAACTAAAGGCAGCATAACCTGGCCTAAATCTTTGGCACCAATTTCTTTTTTCTAATAATAAAATCTGTTGTTTAGTAAAATAAAATTAAATAATTTTTATGTTCTAGTAGTACATCTTAACTGACATCAAGGTCCAGCACATTACACTATGCTACTGGAAAACTGGCACAATAAACATCAGCTTTGGGTCACAAATAGCCAGATTTTCCCTAGTCTTCCCGCAAAGACCTAAAATTTTTTAATCTTCACTTTACCATCATATAATACAAAATAACAACTAAGGGTATTTTATGGAAATTTGGTAATAATTCTGTTGTCTCCTGTAATAACAATTTAAGCACAGTTTAGCGCATTTTGAGTTAAGGACCATACGGTGTTCGCAGCTTAAAATTGTGGAAAAGTTACTAGCAAGTAAGTAATACGACTTATATGCATACTCATACATATACAGCTTAACAGCGCTTAATAGCTGTAGGTTTAACCGTCTCAACTATTTTGACCTTCCAACAAAGCGCGCCACCTGACTCTATCCTTTGCCAATTGAGGTCAATTAGAAACACCAAGGGATCGCAAATGGTTCTCCACTTGGTCTTTCCAACGGGGTGTGGCTTCCCCCTCCCTTTGCTACCATAGGTTGGTTCCGACAAGAATACCTTACGGGCTGAAGCATCTTCTTCCATTCGCATTACATGGCCAAGCTAACGTAGCCACTGGGTTTTAATTCGTTGGACAATGTGACCGTCTGCGTAGAGCTCATACTCATCATTAAATCTTTTTCGGTAGACACCGTCGGTATCGCGTAGGGGCCCATAAATCCTTCGAAGAACCCTTCTCTTGAATACTCCAAGAGCCGACTCATCTGCAGCTGTCAGCGTCTATGCTTCTGCTCCATATTGCAGGACAGGTAATATGTTCGACTTCTAGAGCGTAGTTTTTGTTTGTCGAGAGAGGACTTTACTTCTCAATTGCCTACTCAGTCCAAAGTAACATTTATTGGCTGGGGTAATTTTTCGGTGGATTTCTAAGCTGACATTATTGTTGGTGTTAACGCTGGTTCCCAGGTAAACGAAGTCCTTTACTATTTTAAATTTATGGCTGCCAACAGTGCCGTGGGTGCCAAGGCACTTGTGCGCTGACTATTTGCATGATGACAGAAGGTACTTCGTTTTGCCCTCGTTCACCTCCAAACCTACGTTTTCGCATAGTGAAAATCTGGTCGATGGTAGATTTAACAGGTCTGAAGCTGCACTGATAAGGTCTGATCGATCAGTAAGGCGACTTAAGTAGGTATACGAGTATTTGCTATTTGAAGTATTCACCTAAATCAACATAGGATTAATATTGCCATTAAATTTATAAGGGATGGAAAATAGTTGCTATTTGTTTTGTACCTTTTTACTTTTTTGGAAGTTTTAACCATTATCATAGTAATTATTTTTGATTGTGGTTAAGTATAACCAATATCAAGTTTTTTTTTTTTTATATATATCAAAAAAATTATATTTCAAAATTTTTATGCTAACATTCGATTTCAAAACTATCATTTAATATATGTAAGTATATAAAGTGCTCTACATACCCACTTATAAAGATGTCATAGCTAACCGAAAAAATTCTCTGCATCTAGTCAAATACTACAAAAAAAAAATTTTTTGATAATCGTTATTATAAATCAAACAAAAATATTTCTCCTTTATATTGGTTATAGCGACCAAAAAGATATTTCGTATGATAATGGTTAATTATAACCAATATATGCGTTCATCATTGTTAATATTTAAATGCGAAATTTACCTCATTTCTACATAAACCGTAACGTCCCGGAAATTTATAATTGCAATAACAACTTAAGTCGATATAAGAACTGCTTAGTAGTCTTTTAGCGTTTGAAATAACCGGCAAAGTTGTTTGAATTCAATAATTTCATAATCACACACACATACAAAGCAAAAAAAAAAATATTAGGACCATTTAGGGCATTATAAACTTGTACTCAATTTTTGTCTCCATGTACTTTGGTTTGAGTTACTGTTTCAACTTTTCACTAAAATGAATTTAAAACGTCTAACTCCATTTGTGGCAAACTATTATTTAAGATCCAGGTGGTTATTGCAAATAGACACTGAATTTATGTATCACTACGCGTACGCCAACTACATATCTTCTAGTAGAACAGGACCAAGTAACTAGTTTTTTGAAAATTGTGGAATTGAGAAGCTGTGCGCATTTTCCGGGAGTTTGTAGTTTTGGATAATACATTACAGTGAAGATAAATGACATGTTTGCAGGGTTTCATACAAAATATTTTTCTTATCATGGCATAACCAAGTGTTTATTTTTGTTTTTGTTGGACATTGAGAAAGATGGTATAAAAATACGGGTTGAACTAGCTACTTGACTTTTTCATGTGACTTCTAAATCTCAAACCAAGTATTTATTTCTTGTCACTCTTCAGCTAGAGTATAAAAAATCGCCTTGGAAGCTTTTTTTATAGTACATAATGGTACTTTAAATATAAATATTTAATAATAAAAACGAAATGCTAATCCTAGCATTAATTTATTTTGATTTAAGCTAGATCAGGCCACAAAGTATCAACCTTTATTGTTCGCTGTTGCTTAAAAAAATGATGGGAAGAAAATATGTAACTGAAAAGTTATGGAAAAAAAAACAAAAATATAATAGAGTCCCACCAGCAAACACCTTAAAACAAATAATGGCAAATAGCAACAACCAAACAAGCTAACCTACTATTAATTTCTGTCTCACATCAGCAACAACAATAAAGCGACCAGAAAGATAATAAATGTTGTCTAAAATGTGTGAATTTAGAAAATAAAAAATATGATTAATTAAACGAAAGTTATGTTTACACCACACAAAGTTATTGAAGCCGAGAATAATAGTGAAAACGTGAAGAGCTGAACTATCAAAAAATTTAATATAACAAGTTTTATTAAAAAAATGCAAATTTTTAACATAATTTTTATGATGAAACAACCACATTTAGGTGAGTAAAACTAAAGATTTTACATATAAGTATTAAGTTAACATGTAATAAAAGTTTAAGTCTATTTGAATTTGTAATTATTACACTTATTATTAATAACTAACTTCAAAAGCTCGTAAAAGCTGCTAACTCACTTCAGCAAAAAATTTTTAGTAGAACGAAATAACCCAATTCAGTGAAATTTACAATCAATTTCGAAAAATACTCGTATGTTTAAACATTTACATAAATTACTCAATTTCACGTAAGTAAAGAGAAGTGAATTTTAATGGAACAGTGGTCTTAGCAGCTTTACCACCGCTTTGTCGGTGAAAAGTTTAACTTGAAAATTTTTAACTTGATTTTGATTGCTTTTCAAAATAGAATTAATATTTGCAGCTTCTTGGTTGTATTCTAAAATTTTATTTTGCAATTTTATCGATTCGTGCAACACCTAGCGGAACTTGCTTTTATTGTTGCAAGGTCATCGGTTTTTGAACCCAGCACCAAGCTTCAAGTCTCTATTCAAACGTTAAGTTAATTAAATTAGATCGCTAATGACAATTTTTTTTTTAAAAGCATTTCTAAAAATCTCTCTCAGCTGAAACCTTTTGGAATTTTTTAAATACATTTTAGATAGCCATCAAGCGGTTGACTATGTATAAAGTTTCAAGTTCTATCCTTACCGAGAAGATAGACGAAAATCGTTCCGTACGATCCCTGTGCCACGTTGCGAAGTTTTTTTTTTATAGTTTCTTTGAATTAAGAATGGTTTCTAAATATGGCCAAAGGAAGATGTTTAAAAAATGTTCTGCTTGTTTAAGCTCAAACAGACGGGCATTCACTTGCAATCAGGTTTTTATGTGCTAACAAAATTTTTGTTTGGAAAGGATTTCACAGCTTCAGGCCGCCTCTAAAAGCAACGCTTTATCAAAAAAGTTGTAAAACGCTGTACAACTACAACAAAGCTTATGGTTGCTTTAAACAAATGTTGTTTTTTCCTCTTGTCTGCAAAAGGAAAAATTAAAAATGGTTAGATAAAAAATATTCAAATTTCCCTATTAATAGCTCAAACTTTTTTCTGAATTAAATGTTCAATGTTTAGTTCGCTTTATTATTTATGAGCTCCGAAAGACGTCAGCAAAACTAAATTTTGTAAAAACCCATAACGTCTGCATTACTGGATTTCAGTTAAAGCAATAGCGGTTCAATAAACTGAGTTTTATTACTGAAATTAGGAATTTTAAAATTTTTCTCTTTTCATTTAACAGTAATACTGCTTTGATTGTGCGAAATGTTTAAACTTCCTTACTAATTCAAATTGGAAAAAAAATGCATTGCAAAATTGTAAGCGTGTAATTTCTAAGTTTCTAAAAAGCATTTAATTTAATATACAGAAGACACTATTTTTTCTACAAACATACTGTGCTTAATATGATAAATATTTGGCAACAAATTAAGCAACAACAGCTAAATCCCTAATTAGATTTCTCGTCAGACTAATTCGTATACTTTGAAAACAGTCAACTTTTCCATTTGTTGTTGTCATCTGCCAATAACAGTACAAGATTTTGAGGAATTTGCTAGAATTTTGTTTTTGTACATTTTTGTTTATGTATTTAGAAGTCAAGTTTGTAGGCATAAATACGTGCTCAGGTTTTTTGTTTTTTTTTCTTTTTTTTTCGTAAATTTGGATTAAATCAACGAGTTGGATTTCAAAGTTTACAACAGAAAATCGACCTAGTTTGGCTACAATCTACTTCATAAAATTGTTACATTTCGTTTTAGCCATCTCGAGAGTAAATCCGACATTTCATTGTTTGCATCATCAATGAGTTTCATGAGTGATAGCGTAGGTACATCACGAACTTTTTTGGGGCCATAGTACAGAACACTTTGAGAATGCAATATGAATTTTGAAAAAACTCCCTAGTTGAACATAAATTGTGCGAAGCTTGTAAATAAATAATATTCTTTTTTTTTTTTTAATTTTCAGTAGATTTTTTTAATTGTCTCTTAATTTAATATATTGTATATTTTAGCAATTTTTTTTATCGACTTTATTAATAGTACACAACGATTTTTAAGCAGTCGATTTTCACAATTACATAAATGGAATCGAGTTTTGTAGAAGGTGCTTTTTACCCTTTGTGCAGTGGAAAAGAAACACGTGGGTAAATGGTTCAGAATTTATTTAAATGTTGAACAGTATACCGCTCTTCGTTGGTTTTAGTTATTGCGTAATGTATTTATATTTTAGTTTGGCGATAAAAAAAATTTATATTTTTTACTTTTATGGTTTTTATTAGTTTTACTGTAATAAAAAATTTTGGAACATTGCATATCGGTACATGAGTAATTCGAATCTGAATTTTAAAAATCTGAAAGTCGCCCATTTGGTTATTTTTTTATGCATTTTTCGTATTAAAAAAGAACAAAACTCGATGATAATCTATTTTCGATCGATTCCTTTTCTTTTCTTTGCTCTCCTCTCTTTCCTACGGTCTCTACTTTTAATTAAATTTTTTGTATTCTACTTTATTGTTAACTTTTCTTGCTAGTCTTTTCCTTCACTTTCATTACCGTACCTTTCTTTGATGCTACTTCCCATATTTTTCTTTTATTTCCTTACCTTCTTAATTTTATTTCATTTCCATTTTATCTTATTTCATTTCATTTTATTTAATTTTATTTAATTTCATTCCATTTTATTTTATTTCATTTCGTTTTATTTGATTTCATTTCATTTTATTTAATTTTATTTCATTTCGTTTTATTTGATTTCATTTTATTTTATGTTAATTTATGTTATTTCATTTTATTTCATATCATTTCATTTCATTGATTTTTTCGATTCGAAGTCACATCTCTAATACCTAGAAATTATTTGCAGTTGCATTAGCTAGATAGTGTAACTGAGCTATTTTTAAAATATATTTCTCATTTTTCGCATTTAAGAGCTATATTAATCGATGTGCTGAACTTATTGCTAAAGTTCTGAAACAAGCTATATCTATAGGGATTATATGTATATGTGAACTTGTGGCTTGTAAGAGAGTACCAAAAGCGCTTGTAAATGTTTCTGCTGTTTTATCGAATAAAAAACGTTTACTATTCAACACCCGTTAGTACTTTTATGTTTTTTCTTCATCATTTCTAAAAGTGAACTATAAGGTTTCGTACATTTTAAACTCTCAGAATATCTTCTCTTCAAAGCCTCATTAGACTTGTTTATGGGGCATATATCAGTAAATTTTGTGGTTAGTGTGTTCTTCAGGCTACTTAAAGGAGAGTTTTGAGCCCTTAGCCAAGTGTTAAGAATTAAAAGAAATCCTTTTTAGCTACAATCTTGGGTAAGAGACTATATGGCACAAAGAATAATACCATTGAATGTGCTGTACTCAAATCAGCAACGAATTGCCTACCTCTTCTCTGTAATATTTTTTTTTTTTTTAATACATATTGTATTCTTAGACAATATTGACTAAATAATAATAAATAATCACTTTGTATTTCAAAGTCCCGCCTTATCAGCGCATTAATATGACCACTCGAACTAGCTCTGGCCAGCCCAACTTTTTATTAAAACCACATGAAAACTTGAAAAAAATTGCAAAAATTTGGCAAGAAAAATTAGCAGAAATAAAATGTTGTTTTAACAAATTAGTTAGAAGTTAGAAATGATTAATTGCTTTAAATGCGCCGCAAAAGCTAAATCTAAATGAAAAGTTGCTAAGCGAAAATATAAAAAAGATTGGAAAACAAAAACAAGAAAATTTACGAAGCCCGCAAAAAAAACAAAAACCAACTAGTAAACGCAAAAATTAAATTAAGCAATGCAGCGCATTTTAGCAAGCAGCAGAAAAAGCTTGCAAATTTTTTTCTTTACCAACGCGGCATTCTTTTGCTTTGCATTTTAGCTTACTTTTTTTTCTGGGCTCTTTTGTGTTTTTTTATTTCAACTGTTATTATACTTAAAGTACAATGCGCTCTAAGTAGTTTAAAGAAGGTGTTGCCGGAAGATTACTTCTGCTAAGACGTCCGCCCCTTATAAGATCGACTAATATTCAACTTAGCCACACCACAACAATGCCACAAATACCGAAACGCTACATACAAATACCGCGCAGCTAATTCAATAGACTTAATCTGAGCTGGCACGGCACCCCGAAAGCTACCACCTGTAGTTTCCCTGCAAAAACGGCGCTTAGTCCAGGATGAATACGGAATTCTTCGGCAAGGAGCTTGCTACCAATGACAGTTTAGTCCTATGAAGAGGCTAATTGTGTCCTTGTATGCCCAAAAGAGTGGGGTCGGACAGATTCGCTTGGTTGCCCTATGTTTACGGTCGGACAAGTTTTTTTTTCATTACTTATCAGCATTCTACAGAAATTAAAAACGGCTTATCTAAACTATGCCTATAACGGAAAAGTTGGGATCAATTGTAACCGACTGTAGACGAAAAGTATTGACTGCGGATCATTCTCTTTATAGATCAGTTGCACGATTTTCTGCAAGGTTACTTTGTATGCGAGAATGTCTGTAGATGTGTGCACGTGCGCCTTTTTGGCAAAAACGAAAATAACAATACTCGATTTAGTAACCGTCTGGCTAATTAGTTAATTACATGCTAAATTAACTTGTAATTATTATAAAAGCGCCATTGAAACAGTTCTCTCGCTCGTTTTTGTGTATATGGAATATTTTTTGCAACGAAAATTTTCGTACTTTTTTGCATTATTGGTTTTTTATGTTTCTTTTTTTCTTTTTTTTGTTGTGAGTTGCAACTAATGGCCAATTGAACTTTTGAAGTTAGACTGCAATGACAATTAAGTAATTAGCAACAAAAAAATTGCAATGCTTGTACACGGCAAATTCTTGAAAATAGGCTAGATATTTATATCAATTAGCAACCTTTTGGGGGCGGGGTGTGTAAATAATAATTATTGACAAATATTATAATCACCGAAATGTTAGAAAGTACTATCACTATAGAATTAGGTACGATTTTAGATGGCAATGGCATACACTGTTATGAATGATACAGCTCCTAGGTGGTTAATTTTGAGCTTTTATATTGTGGAGTGCTGCTTCTAGTTTTTCACACAAGTTGGAGAAACCGATATGTTACAACAGAAAACCGTGTGTAGCACAGTACACGCCATAGAAGTTATATTTTTACTTCTCTTTCTTGTTCTCGAGATCATCCCGGTATATTCCAAAAACGGTCATGAAAATTTACCAAATGGTCCCGAAAACCATCCCGAAATTATACCGTAAAAGCCCTGAAATGGTCCCAAAAACCCACCAAAGGCAATTCCAAATGGTTTTGAAAATATCAAGACAACAATCCCGAAAACAGCCCGAAAATAGTCTCGAAAAGTACCAAAATGATCCTGAATTATCTTTACAAAATTATGACAAATTTCCGAAAATGTTCCCGAACACATCTGAAAAGCTATTGCGAAATGATAACTAAAAAGTCCTGAAAACAATTTCGAAATAACGACGAAAGGGCCATCATATTTATCCCAAAAAAGTCCCGAAATGATGGAATAAAGGCCCGAATTAATCCCGAAAAATATCCAAAAATATTCCCGGAAAGAGCCGAAAACTTTCCTCAAATGATCTTGAAGTGATCCAAAAAAAGTGAATGGCCACCAAAAAAATTCGAAGTGATCCTGAAAAGCAACGAAATGACTCAAAACAAACATTCCCCAAATAGTCCTGAAATAATCCCGAATTAGTCTTAAAATAGTCACACACTTATTTAAGTCATCTATATGTTAGCTGTATGTACAGGGTGGCTGATGAATTTTGCTACATTAAGAAACTCAAATAATTTTTTTTTCAGTGTATGGAATTCATTTTTCTTTTATTCATGTTAAAGCTCATTAAATTTTATTAAATATAGCTTAATTAGTTTTAAAAATAATGGAATTTAAATGCCCCCCCTGCTCGTCGATGCATGTGCGGCATCTTACCAAAAAGTTGTTCATTACTGCTTGGAGCGTTGAGACAGGAACAGCCGCAATTGTTTCTCGAATGGATTGCCTTAGTTCATTCAAATTTGTTGGTTTTGCTTTGAAGACTTCCTGTTTGCAATAACCCCACAAGAAAAAGTCAGGTGCAGTAAGGTCAGGCGACCTGGGTGGCCAACGGAATGTGGGGTTTCTGGATATCAGCTTATTGGGAAATTTTCGTCGCAATTCTGTCATAACAGGTTGGGGCTATATGAGGAGCTGCACCATCTTGCTGAAACCACACAGAGTTGAAAGAAATTCTAATTCGGCGTAATTCTGGATAGAAAAACTCTCTCAACATGCTCAAGTAACGGTCTCCAGTAACCGTAACGGTGTGACCGTTTTCTTCGAAGAAGTAGGGCCCGACAATGCAGCGTGATGAAACTGCACACCACACTGTGACACGAAGTGGATGCAATTCCGTCTCATGGAGTATCTGTGGGTTGGAAGCACTCCATATTCGACAATTTTGTTTGTTTATGTTGCCGTTTAAATCGAAATGGGCCTCGTCAGACATGAAAAGACAGTTCAACATGTTTCCATCCTCTTCCACCATTTGAAGCATCTTCTGGCAAAATTCCAAGCGAATCGGCAAGTCTGCAGCGTTCAGTTTGTTGGCCATTTGAATTTTATATGGGAATAAGTCCAAATCTTTGTGCATAATTGACTGTAATGACTGTCTGCTTACACCCATTTGAGCAGATAAGCTTCTTGTCGAAACACGTGGATTGTTTTGTATGGCAGCAGCTAAGCAGCGATTGTTTCCTCCGTTCGAACTGAAAGGTTTCGATGGTAAGGTCTTCTGTTGACTGTCCCATGCTCGGCAAAATTGTTTACAAGTCTTATTATGGTCCATCTGCTCGGAGGATTGCCGCCAAACGTGCGCCTATACTCTCTTTGAACCGAAACTACGGACTCCAGTGCGTGATAGCGGCGGACAATCCAAATTCTTGTTTCAGTGTCCCAGTTATCCATTTTTGTTAAACGTAAAAGTCAATCTGCAAAATAAAAATAAAATTAACCAGATTCATTAAATAGAAAAAAAGTTATTTAATTTTTTTTTGGTAGCGGCTTTCATTAGCCACCCTGTATATGCACATGGTACAATAAATTGACAGCACCTGCTGCGGCACCTACAAACTATCAATCCAAGACAATGGTTATAGACAGATAGGATCGAAAACCACACCAAATTTTACAAGAAATTAATGAAAATCGGTTTAATATACATATTTACATCAGTAAATTGGTTCTTAAGTTTTGTGGACAAGTTTTGTTGTGCCTATCGAGTTACCATTTTCGTTAGTAGCCTACTATGGGGGTAATTCGTGCAGGATCATAATTTTACTAAAATTATTCTTTTGCATAGTTTTAAGTAAAATATTATACAGAATTTAAATAACAGCAATTTCGCTTAACTTGATTGTGCGCCTTTAATATGGCATTGATCATATTGTGGCTAACAGCAATAACCGTCTAAGTAGAGTTTAGCAAATTTTCAGTTAAGGGTGCTATAGTGTGCACTCTTCTAGGCCTATGTACGTTTGGCTGTGGTATAAAGCTTTCGCCACAGCCCGAGGACAGCGCTTTCCTTAATTATTTTCTCTTTGACTTTAGTAAAACTTTACGAAAAATGAACGAAATGTTAAAACAAAAAAACTGTAAAGGAGATACTTTGATTGCATTAAAAGCATTGAATTCTAAATAAATTTTCTATTTTGCTTTAGACAGATAATCAAAACCGTTCACGCCCCACACAAAGAGTCTTCTTTAATCGTTTAATACGCAGTAGATAATTTAATTTCTTTAGAAAACGCAATCAGTTAGACGATGCCTTAAATTTAGTTAATCTGCTGGCGCTTATACTGATTAAAGTCACTGTTATTATAATTCTGTATTACTTTAACCGCTTAACGCCCACTATCGATGATTTTATTCTGCATCGATTATTTTTGGTTTTGCTTTAATAGCTTGTGGTTTTTGAAGTGGTGCAGATCTGGGTTTGGTTGTGGGTTCATTACGCTTTCAAGTTCGCAATAAAAATACGAGAACAAGTCCCTTGTTGTCCATTACTGGCTAATATATAGTATTAAAATTAATAGTTTTATACACCATGAGACTGGAGAAGCTGGAGCTCGCTATTAACTATCTTGGCATTATACGGTACGGGAATCTGTCATGGAAGCTTAAATAGCACGCATAATACACAACCTATTGCAAGTTCTAAATAAATAAAAGCTACAAATTGTACTTCTATATAAAGCTTTGGTTGTATTTCAAAAAAGTCATTGTTCAAACCCGATTCATGTCACATATGCTATAAATTTTTTGCTCGACCACATGTTCACTGTGAGTTTGCGTGTGAGGTCTTACAATTTTCGGGTTTATTTTCAGCTTGAAGTCTTGCGATTTAACAAAATGGACCATATGCGATAAAATGACTTATACTCGTATATGAAGAAGCATTTTAGTTAAAAATATTTGCTTCACCTACACGCTCTTGATACGCTTTATATATGCATTTCTCATTACAATGACTGTCTGCACTTCTCATTATGCTTATTTAAGTCAACGTCTGGAATTTCTTTAGAGTTAGCTTTTTAGCGTTTTGCACTTTTATTATTGTTACAACTTCGGTGTCTAGGACGCTCTCTAGCAATTCACAAACGTAAGTAAGTGTAAACTGGGTCATTTGGTAGCTTCTCTCCAATTTAATTTCAAGTGTCGTAAATTGTTGTTAACGGCTGAGCATTTTTTTGATACGGTTTAAGTGCCACGACAGTAAAAAACTGTTTTCTGGTACCTCTTTGCATTTCTTAAATTTTTGCTTTTGTTTTCATTTAGATATTCTTCATATGGTATATCTATGTGTGTAGGTCCGCTTAGTCTCTTATACCTCTTTTTCATTTTGTCAACTGCTAAACTTTTGTTCAATTGTGTATACTCATTAATGACTTCATGTATTATTTTTGTTTTTGTTCTAAGTATTTTTTAATATATAGCTCCCTAATGAGGTTGTCATAAATCCAGCACCATTTGAATGTGACAGTGCGACTCTTTAATTATAGTTCAACTTTGCCAAAGCTTCATGTACTTAACACGCCTTAAGCCGATTTGCCTGCATTTTTTTTTTTAAGCGCTTTGTAATTTCCTGTTAATGACCAAGTTGTTGTTGTTGTAGTGCGCTTGAATTTTTTACACACTTTCTTTGTAGTTATTCAAGTTTTATTTTGAATTTTTAATTCACTTTTAACAACTCCACCAAAGTGTTTTAAATTACGTTGCAAGTTTGTTTCTTAAGTCTGTCGTTGACGCAGTCAAAATTGTAAAAGAATTTACCCAGGCAGCAGGTGCACATATGTTGTGTGCGTGTGGGAATGTCATTAAACAAATGATAAAGTGGACACTTACGAAGTTTATTTGAAGCAGTAAAACGGCGAAAGAAAGTAGAAGTGGTTTTTTTGGTGCTTCTTGCATTAGAAATCTAAGTGCGCATGTCACTGGTGAGGTTTTTGTTTTTTTTTTGATATAAAAGTAAGCAAATAATCAAACTTTATGGTCGCTTTCATTCCTTATTTAACTAAAGCCGTAATAAAGAAAAAATTTGATTCTACGAATGATAATGGTTCAAAAAAGTCCTAGTACTAAGACACTTTTCTTTTCAAAAAGTGCATATTTGGTAGCTCTTTAATATAAGAGAGAACACTCGTACAAAAAACGTATAATTTATTATTTCATTTTGTTTCACTTGATTTTATATCACTTAATTTATTTTTTTTTTATTTTTATTTTTTTTATTTTATTTTATTTTATTTGGTTATATTTTATTTATTTTATTTTATTTTATTTTATTTTATTTTATTTTATTTTATTTTATTTTATTTTATTTTATTTTATTTTATTTTATATTATTTTATTTTATTTGATTTTATTTTATTTTATTTTATTTTATTTTATTTTATTTTATTTTATTTTATTTTATTTTATTTTATTTTATTTTATTTTATTTTATTTTACTTTATTTTATTTTATTTTATTTTATATTATTTTATTTTATTTTATTTTATTTTATTTTATTTTATTTTATTTTATTTCATTTTATTTTATTTTATTTTATTTTATTTCATTTTATTTAATTTTAGTTTATTTTATTTTATTTTACTTTCCTTTGTTTTATTGTATTTTATAATATTTTATTTCATTTCATTTTATTTCGTTTTATTTTATTTTATTATATTTTATTTTTATTTTTTTTACTTTAATTAATTTTATTTTATTTTTAGTTATTTTATTTTATTTTATTTTATTTTATATTATTTAATTTTTTTTATTTCATTTTATTTTATTTTATTTTATTTATTTTGTTTTATTTTACTTTCCTCTGTTTTATTGTATTTTATTTCGTTTTATTTCATTTCATTTTATTTTATTATATTTTATTTTTATTTTATTTTTATTTATTTTATTTTATTTTATTTTATTTTTTGTTGTTGGAGCAAAGCGCGAATTTTTATGTTCGTTTGTTAATTGATTTTTTATTTTATTTTATTTTATTTTATTTTATTTTATTTTACTTTATTTTATTTTATTTCATTTAATTTTATTTTATTTCATTTTATTTAGTTCTATTTTATTTATTTTTTTTATTTTACTTTCCTTTGTTTTATTGTATTTTGTTTTATTTTATTTCATTTTATTTTATTTTATTTTATTTTATTTTATTTTATTTTATTTTATTTTATTTTACTTTATTTTATTTTATTTCATTTAATTTTATTTAGTTCTATTTTATTTATTTTATTTTATTTTACTTTCCTTTATTTTATTGTATTTTATTTTATTTTATTTTACTTTCCTTTATTTTATTGTATTTTATTTTATTTTATTTTATTTTATTTTATTTACTTTTATTTTATTTCATTTTACTTTATTTTATTTTATTTCATTTTATTTTATTTTATTTTATTTTATTTTATTTTATTTCATTTTATTTTATTTTATTTTGTTTTATTTTGTTTTATTCCATTTTATTTTATTTTATTTCATTTTATTTTATTTTACTTTATTTTATTTTATTATATTTTATTTCATTTAATTTTATTTTATTTTATTTTATTTAGTTCTATTTTATTTATTTTATTTTATTTTATTTTACTTTCCTTTGTTTTATTGTATTTTATTTTATTTTATTTTATTTTATTTTATTTTATTTTATTTTATTTTATTTTATTTTGTTTTATTTTATTTTATTTTATTTTATTTTATTTTATTTTATTTTATTTTATTTTATTTTATTTTGTTTTATTTTATTTTATTTTGTTTTATTTTATTTTATTTTATTTTATTTTATTTTATTTTATTTTATTTCATTTTATTTAATTTTAGTTTATTTTATGTTATTTTATTTTATTTTATTTTATTTTATTTTATTTTATTTTGTTTTATTTCATTTTATTTTATTTTATTTTATTTTATCTTATTTTATTTTATTTTATTTCATTTTATTTTACTTTATTTTATTTTATTTTATTTTATTTTATTTTATTTTATTTTATTTTATTTTATTTTATTTCATTTAATTTTATTTTATTTTATTTTATTTAGTCCTATTTTATTTATTGTATTTTATTTTACTTTCCTTTGTTTTATTGTATTTTATTTTATTTTATTTTATTTTGTTTTATTTTGTTTTATTTTATTTTATTTTATTTTATTTTATTTTATTTTATTTTATTTTATTTTGTTTTATTTTGTTTTATTTTAAAGTATTTTATTTTATTTTATTTCATTTTATTTTATTATATTTTATTTTATTTTGTTTTATTTCATTTAATTTTATTTGATTTTATTTAGTTCTATTTTATTTATTTTATTTTATTTTACTTTCCTTTGTTTTATTGTATTTTAGTTTATTTTATTTCATTTAATTTTATTTTATTTCATTTTATTTTTGAGTGAAGAACTTCTTCAAGTTCGAGTTCTTCTTTATAAAAATCTCATTTCGTTAATTAAATATCAATAACATAACTCAGCACCTCAATTCCTTTGCGATAACGAAAATAGGAGGCCACAATTTGGGGTACTTGAATGTCTCACATGATGGATGAATTTCTGTGCATTTACTTCTATTTGGCATGAGATAGCAGAATGCCAAGTTGGGACCAATCAGGCAACCACAAGAAAAGTGATGTAAATTAAATTATTAAAAAACAACGGGAAGCCTGTGGCACACACACATTTTTAGTTTTTCTTTTCATAAAAATGTACGGTAAATGGAAAAAATGGTTGAACGATTATATAAAAATTGTGGCATCATCAAAGCAGTAGCAGCAGGTAGTCTACAACGGCAACAAAAATATGACATAAGTGTTGTGCTGACTTCAAAGTCGCTGCTCAGCTTTGAAGTAAATTTGGGTTAACAAATGTTAACTATATGATGAGGAGAACCTCCATTGGCTTGCAACAGCGCTGAAATTCAAGTCATTCATCAGCTGACAGCCAACTTTTTGACTTAGAATGCGTCTTACTCGTAGTTTGGTCATGCCTATGTTTACGGAGTACCTTTCCTAAAAAGTTGACTTAAAGTGAAGTGATGAAGTGACTTTCTCCAACCTAATGACACTTTTGTCGTACAAACCAAACCGAAATATTTTGTTGGCTTAAACGCAAAGTAACTAAGTTCAATTATTTGGTCTCTTTTCGTAACATTATTTGTTTTATTGAACTGCAGAAAAGTTCTCCAAGAATGTAAATAAAGTAGTATTGACTAAGGTCTTGTTTTCGATTGTCTGCTCAGTTTAAGCTATATATGTATGTTTTAATTATTTTTGTGTGTCTGCGGTTTCGTGTTGACCATCTTCAACATGTCCATCAAGCAGTTTCTTTTTCTTCAAATTTTGACCACTTTATTGTTAGTTTGTATGTTTGCTCGAATGAAATGTAGCTACACATTAACATATGTATCTTTTCTAGTATATGATTAACTACATATCAGGCTGCCATTGACGTAGTCCCCAACCAGTTTTGTTGTTGGCTTAAGTCGCACACTGACACTCCAAAGTAGTCAACATGTAAATTTCATCTCACTGAAATGTTTTCATTTCAAAAATAAAAGCGAAAAGCATCAAATACCAGAAATTTATTGTATTATGCCTCAAAGGTTTTTGTTTTCAATGGCTGTGACGTTTATGATCGGTAAACTATAACTGTAAACATTTTAATGGCTACTAAAACAATAACATGTGATGTTCATATGGATTTGTATTTGGAACACATATTTTGGATATCTTTATATTTTAGGTTTATTTTTATTTTCGATTATTTAGTTTCAATTTCGGTAGCCCATAAATTATGTCTTTGTGATTCCAAGATCTTTGTTTTGAAGCATTTTGTTTAAGGTGCTAATTTATATTTAGGTCTGCTTTTATTACAAATGTTTCGATTTCTACTAGTGCTTTGATGCCTTGAAAGGGATTGTGTGACTCGATTCTCTTATCACGGATCTTCTCTAGAACTTGGCATATCGTGAACAGTTGATCGATTTTAGACTTACCTGGTAGGAATTCGCACAACAAGCTAGATACAATCCTCTATGCGATGTTGTTTATGTATGGATTAGGCAGAGTACACTGGACTTCAAATCTGTAAGCATAAGCTCGCTTGATCATATTCTACAGAAGACTTGAATCATGCGTTTCAACTGCTTCACTTACACGATTGAACAGCCCTGCTGGTAGTCTGAAAAGTCTTTGCATTTTTTCTGTTAGAGCCTAGATTTTGCCATCGTCACGCTATTACAGTTACGTGGTGGGACTTTTTTCCAACGTCAAAGAGTTTCGCGTTCATCCCTTTACACGGTGTTCCACAATTAGAAGGAAAGTGCCCTCACCATAACTGAAATACTTTCTCTATGCCCTTGACCAAGTGTTTGTAAACCTTCTTAGAAACGCTCCCTCACCCCGTCAGTGCTTCTTGTTGTATCTTAGGCATTATTGATGCCATCGTGCATGTCAACCTGTCCATAACCACAATTTACGTCTCACATATTTGTTTTCTTAAAAATCCCTTTCTGTTCCTTTTTCGCTTTATGAGAGCATTCACTTACAATGCAGACTGCGTCTGTTCTGTTTTTCTTTTTTGTAGATATCATCCCTCTTTGAGTGAGACTACTGTGTGGCTACAAGGTATAAGATTTATTCTCTTATAGTAAATTATTACTCTACAATGGAAAAAAATGTAAGACCTAACCATTGACTATGAATATGAAATATCTTAAGAGACATTTTTTAAGTGCATAGTTTAGATTCCGCAGACGATGCAACATTCAAAAACACTTTCGCTAGGTGGCGCATGGCTCAATATGCTTAAAAAACTTGTGTAACGCAGGTAAATTTTTAAATCGGGTTTTGATTAACCTCCCGTTGACCTAGAGACTTGAAATTTTTAACAAATTTACATCCGAACGACTTAGAGATATCCTGGGAGAAGAATGAACAAGGAATCACGCGGATTTCGATGTTAAAAAAAAAGCCGTGAGTAACAAGTACTCGTGGAGATTGATGTGTAAACATGTGTATCTTGTAAAAAATGTAATTTCTTTCCTTTCCTTGCCTTTCCTTTCCTTTCCTTTCTTTTCCTTTCCTTTATTTTCCTTTCCTTTCCTTTCTTTTCTTCTTTCTTTTCCCTTCTTTTCCTTTCCTTACCTTCTTTTCCTTTAATTTGATCTCTTTCCCGTTATCATAATTCTTTTTAATTAATTTCATTTAATTTTATTTTATTTTATTTTATTTTATTTTATTTTATTTTATTTTATTTTAGTATTATTTAATTTATTTAATTTTCTTTTTGTATTAGTTAACTTTTTTGCATTTCATTTAATAAGTATAACCACAAAAATTGCACAA
This sequence comes from Merzomyia westermanni, assembly GCA_949987695.1. Lineage (NCBI taxonomy): Eukaryota > Metazoa > Arthropoda > Insecta > Diptera > Tephritidae > Merzomyia > Merzomyia westermanni. The sequence continues at coordinate 18,311,958 of OX465288.1, read as the reverse complement.
ACAAAACAAATTAACTACCAACTTGAGTATTCTTAGCTAAAATTTAGCATGAATAATTTGTCTATGCAAATACTTTGTATATTAATGATATACGCAGTTGCGTTTGGCTTTTGCCGATTGATAGCATTCATCGTATTTAGTCACGAATACCAAATAATATCAATCAGCAAAGCACTTGCATACACACACACCCACATAAGCATAGCTTCACATATATATCAGCAAAGCAATCAAACAACCCTGCAAAATCGATACGGGTAAAATGATTAGTCAATTTACCCGGAGTCATACCAAAAGTTTCCGTATTTCTCCCATCGCGTTTTAAGAACATCGGTAGGCTTTTTGACTATTTCTTTTCTCGCGTTTCCGTGTGTACGGTTTTACATCTCGCTTTTTCTTATTTATTTTTTGACCTAAGATAAACATATAGCTGTATTTCTCACACCGGTGTCGCAGCTATTAGTCATTTGACTCGTGACCAATTGGAGTTTCAGCCATTCGAGTTCTGCAGGGAAGATTCTATTTACGCATACTAAGCCAAATTTCACTTACAACTCAGATATGAACAGAAACAACATCAACAACAAGGCACAGACAGAGACGCAGGCAGATGTTGCGCGTAATTTCGCTGCCCTAGCGAGCCCAAAGGTGCTTACACCTACGCTTCCAAGAAGCGACGTGTAACTTTTCTGGACAGCCTTTACCGAGCCCAAAGATGTTTACACATCAAAAAAAAATCCACAAAACTCGTAAAACGAATTTGGAATATGGCGATCGATTTTTGAATAACTTCACATTGAGTTGTCCCCTTCAAGCTTCAAGCGAGTCTGCAAATTTTTCGGAAATTAATTCGTCATAAAAAATCAACCAATTGTGTGAATAATAAAGACTTATAACAAAGAAAGTTCTCATGGCCATACAAAGTTTAAATTCAAAAATTGGGTATAATTCCGCTAATAAAACATTTATTAAACCAAACAATATATTGAGTACAACAAGAAGCTTACATATAATAGTTAACCAAAAAAGTACACAAGTCAAATATAAATTAACCATGAAAATTAACTATTATATTTATTTCGTTAACACGCGCTTCATCTACGAAACGTTTTCAATTGTTCACCATCACTCAATTAAATCTGCACAGCTTTTTACCGTTTTTATTTGGGAAATTGAAAAAAGTCTTAGAAATCCTCCTCGCATAAGGACTGCTACTAATCCATGAAATTTACTATAAATTAAGGTTCATTAACGCTTACTTAACTAATGTAAATAAGCGTCAATTTGTTTTCACTCGTTTGCCAGCGCATTTTTTGTGTTTTTTGGTATGTGAGAAAAAGAAAATTAATTAAACATTAATCAAAATTAGTCAGGGTAGGAGGTTTTGAAAGATGAGCATGAGCATTGGCTTAGTGTTTTGGTAATTCTTCAAAAATGAAAAAGAAAATATGAAATATTCGGACACTTATTCATTACGTGATTTTAGAGTTTATTTAATTAACTCTGGCGCGGTATTTGCTTGGCTTTGGGGCAATCTGCGCGTGCTGTCAAAGTTTTCAGTACAGCGTTAAATGACTTTGTGAGCAATGGAAGCAAATACATTGAAAAGTGGTGCCACAGCCGTGAGAAGGCCATCATTAAAACAACTTCGTACATCTTTTTATTCTCACATGCATCCTTCCTTCAACAGTCCGCTTGTCAGGTCCATATAACAGAATTATTGGGTGGGAACACCATTTACCTGCCTGGTCAAGAGTTCGTGAGCATAACGAAATGCTTAATATATTGTCATATAACAGATCCTATTTAAGCTAAATCACCTGCACGGTATATATGGAAATACCTCCGCAAACACTACGACGAGATCCAAATCCGTTAATAATAAGGCAGTCTGCTACAAATGTGCACCGGCACGCCTTCAGCAACATACAATTCCTTTTTCAGCCCCCGCCTGTTGAATGAAATCACAAAGGCACAACTATCACAGGAATTCGTACGCTGGTCCAACTTCGGTCTGTAAAGGTGTAGTAGTTAATTTGTTTACGTATCCTGTCTAAAACCGGACATCACCTCCATGACTCAAGCAAGTTTCTTAACTGCTCAACGGAACACAATCTATTAAAACGAACTTCAGTTCGGGTAAAACCAAGTTAAAGTAGTTAAAATTTTTGGCATTGAAAAGTACTGTAAAACCAAAAACAACAATAGAATGAAAGTAAGCATCTTCAAGCTGCATGTAAAACAAATCTCTATAGCTGCAGTTAGGTTAGCTCCAGAAGGTGCCATAATAAGAGCATACTCTGATCTTCGTTAAAGGACTACCCAAATCCCTAACACTCCCCTAAATCAGTTGTGTTGGCTATTTCTACTATTTCAGAGCATCGATCTTAATATCAGATAGAGCTACGGCACTTACACTGTGATATCTTAAGGGAGAGAGGCATGACTTATGGCTGCTCACTCACCGTTACAAGCACTCTTATGTATCAGTATCATTGAAAATAGTCTTTACTTATCACTACCATGATCTCAGTTTCTGTCACTTTTATGATTCCATCCATGGTCACTGCTCTAGTTACAACTCTGTTCACGTTTCCTGTCACTAGAGATAAAATATGGATCACTGTTTTGGTTAAATGCATGGTCACTTCTCGGTAAGGGTTCCTGTCACCCTTTCAGTTACTATCACGTTTGTAGTCACTCTCGCGGTTACTGTTATTGTCACTGCAACTTATATGTGTCATTATCACTCTCGGTGTCACGTATCACTGTTAATCATGGTTAATGCTACTGACAACGCCATGGTGCAATATACTTTAAAATCTTAGTCATAATTATTGTTCCGGTCACTGTTATAGTACAGTTCATGGTCACTGTTCCCATTCATCTCACTTTTGCTGTCACTGAAATGGTTTCTAAAATTACAATGCTATTACAGTTCGGTTCATTGTTGCTGTTCCTTTCAGTTTCACTCTTGCTGTTACTGTTTCGATACTTTTCACAGCTATAATCACCGTAGCCGTCAGTGTCGATGATAACTATTATTATCCGACTTTCTTCATTTTTTTGTACTTTGTCCGTGTTTCAATTCCAAATTCCAAAATTTTAGATAAGTATATAAAAATTATGTATGTTCGCTATGGTCAATCTAGGTGATTTGTTGGTCACGCTAGGGTCACTGTAGAAAAAGTAAGGGTTTCTGTCACTTTCATCGTAATTGTCACGACTACATTTACGTTTATAGTCACTCCTACTGTTCTTATTACTGTCACTGTCACTGCTACTGGGGTATACTGTAACTGATTACAGTGATTATCAAGGTCGGAGTCAAGTATCACTCCCATGGTCAATGTTACTAACACGGTCATGGTGCAATCACCCTTAAAACCTCAGTCATTATTATTGTTCCGGTGACTGTTATGGTATAGTTAATTGTCACTGTTCCCATTCATCTCACTTTTGCTGTCACTTTAATAGTTTCTAGAATTTTCATGCTTATAGAAACTTTCATGATCAATATAGAAGAGCATTAACATCGGCATCATTATCACCATCATTATCATTATCATATGCTTAATCTTATTCTTATCTTTCTTCGTCTTTATGTATAAGATTATTCTCTATGTCCGGTTGTGACTAACCTCCCTATTAACGCCTGGACCGATTTTGATGAAATTTCACGGGTGCCTTCAAGAGAATTCAAGTATAGTTTCAATTTTCAAACCGGCCACGATATGGTATAAGGAGATGATTATAGTGACATTTATATGGGATTTTTCGTACTGCATATCTCTGGAAGTATTCACGGTAGAGTACTGAAAATTATTAAAGAGCTACATGAGGTTACACCTTTTAATGCAATTTAAATTTAAATTACTCGGAAACTATTTCTACGAGCTATGTAATATATGAAATAATGAGTAAGGAGGAGGTTTAAACTGAGGGATATCGATGGGAATAGAAAAGAAATACTATGCAAAAGACAAAAAGAAGGAGGAAGAGGGAGGGCGCATACGGATGGCAAACGATAGGTGACTGTTGGACAGACAATTTTAGGTCCACGCAAGTAAATTGTTTTTTCAGAACAAAGTCTTGTGGGTCCTATACTATTTATATAAAAAGAACGTAAATCTACTTTTGCACATCTGAAATACCCAAGAGATCTGGGCGTCAAAACAACCGTTTATCACATCTTGCTAAGTTATTTCAATATCAGCTCAATTTAAAGAACCGGCGCTATGCCGGACTTGTCTTTTATCAATTTTCCTATTCATCCTAAGTATTTTATCATGTTGCAATTTATATCCAACCGGATTTCTTTAATCCGTTACAAATCAAAATTATGCTAATATAGTTAATAAACTCTTTATGCTTGCCACAGCTGAGTAAAATAAGCTCAACAAGTTTATGAACCAAACAAAATTGAAATTATCTCCATAATATGTACTTTATTTGGCAAATGGCGCTAAATACCGGGTTCATGTTTTCTCCATATTTATGGTACTTCTGCTTGCGGTTCTTTTGATTGCAACCAACTGGCAGTTACCACAACGCCTACAAAATTTACAAATTCAGCAGCCGAATTGCCGTTTGTTCATGTAATTGCTTCTACTTGCGCCGCAAGTGTGCTCATGGATGAAGTGATGTTGTGCCCGAAGCAATTCCTTAATATAAGCAAATACAATGAAATGAGTTTATATTTCTCTATACATACCGCAAAGGCATATAGTTTATGCTAAAGAATACACATACGTACACACAAACCTGCAAAAAATTGCTGAATATTCCCTACAACGCACACAAGCACAATAAGAGTTACCAAATCGAGTTCGTTGCTTAAGTCTTTTGTTCGGTGAAAAAAAAATTTTTTTGGATAGCATTTCTTAGCACTTTTGCGATTTAATAACACACACACACACATATATATAGCAAAAATTCTTCTTTTAAAGCGTTATTTTTTATTTATTTTTTTATATTTTTTTCTTCTTTTTGTCGTTTTTGCCGCCCATTGACTTACATTATATTACAATGCCAAAAATTATCTCGCACTTATATTCAGTCTTAATTGGCATTTTTTGTGTTCCCATACACACACACAAATGCATAGGTACACGCACGCTTACAAAATGCCTTACAGATCATACAGCTATTTTATCTTAACTCTGCATTTCTTATTCCTGCATTTTTTTCTTTTGTTCGCTGTTTGTATTTTCATGTTTTTTACCTTTTGTGCATATCTTCATTCTTTTACAAAAATTTGACAATGACACTTGCGGTCGAAATATGTTCAACCAAAAATCAAGTTAATTAGCTCCAAAAATGGGTGAGTTTAAGGAAAATAACTGACTATGCCGTGCTGATCATGCCTGGCTACCAATAAGAGAAACGTATGTGAATCTGTATATGTGTGGGTAGGTAGACGAATGTCTGTGTATAAAACCGTAAAGATACCCTACCAAAAAATTGTGCTACTAATCTTTAACGAGTGTGATCCGCGTTCAATACATTTCGTCTACAGTGGGCTACAATTGATCATGACTATTGAATTATAGGCATAGTTGGTAGTCGATTTTGATTTCTATAGCCTATTTATAGGTATCAAAAGTAAACGTCTCCAAAACGTAGGAGAACAAAAGGGTATCTAACACTACCTGTTTAAGCATAAAATTGCATAATTAGTCTCTTTGTAGAACATGCTCAAAAAAGGGAAAAATTTAACCCTTACAAAGAGATCAAAACTGTCATTGGCAGCATGTTCCTTTGTGAATCATCCCGTATTCATTCTGGGCTAATCACATTTTTTGCGTGGTATATTTAAGAGCATCTACTGGTCAGTGCTGCACGATTGTAAATTTGTGTATAAGTATGTGTGGATGGTTGTATGGGTTCATTTTGTGGTATGTAGGGCGTTGCACGAAGGCTGCCACTGTGTCAAGGGAGTTTTGTTCTTCTGTTTTTTTTAGTTGTTGTTTCACCTTGACAGGATTACGGTTTCTATGGTGAATGTTTTTTTGTGCTCGTATATACCCTTGAAGAAACTTAGTACCTAGCGGAAAATGAAATGAAATAAAATAAAATAATATAAATTAAAATAAAATGAAATAAAATAAAAACAAAATAAATAAAATAAGATTAAATTAAAACAAAATAAAATTCTTAAACTTAAACTTAAATTAATATAAACTTCAATTACATGAAATAAAATAAAAAAATAAATTAAAATAAAATAAAATAGAACAAAATTAAATTAATTAAAATTAAATAGAATAAAATAAAGTAAAATAAAATAAAATAAAATAAAATAAAATAAAATAAAAAAAATAAAATAAAATGACATAAAATAAAATAAAATAAAATAAAATAAAATAAAATAAAATAAAATAAAATAAAATAAAATAAAATAAAATAAAATAAAACAAAATAAAATTAAATTAAATTAAGTTAAATGAAATAAAATAAAATAAAATTAAATTAAATAAAGTAACATAAACCAAAATAAAATAAAATAAAATAAAAATAAAATAAGATTAAATTAAAACAAAATCAAATAAAATAATATAAATTAAAATAATATAAAAATAAAATTAAATTAAATTAAACAAAATTAAATAAAATTAAATTAAATTAAATAGAATAAAATAAAATTAAAATAAAGTTAAAATAAAATAAAATAAAATAAAATAAAATAAAATAAAATAAAATAAAATAAAATAAAATAAAATAAAATAAAATAAAATAAAATAAAATAAAATAACATAAAATAAACTAAAATTAAATAAAATTAAACAAAATTAAATAAAATTAAATTCAATTAAATAGAATAAAATAAAATTAAAATAAAATTAAAATAAAATAAAATAAAAAAATAAAATAAAATAAAATAAACTTAAATAAAACAAAATAAAATAAAATTAAATTAAATTAAATTAAATATTAAAAAAAAAATTTAATTAAATTAAATAAGAAAAAAAATTTAATTAAATTAAATTAATATTTATTTCAAGAATAAATGCAAAATAAGAAATAATTCCTTAGTAACTAGATTTTCTTGTTTCATAGCAGGTATTTGAGTAACAATTACGTTTCGCTGCGTGATAGTAGACTGAGTTAGCTTTTAAGCACTATCGAAATAGTACAAACAAAGTTAAATGCACCAGTTCATTGCATGCAAAAGAGATTAAGGATGAAGTACTAGTGGGTCCGAAGGCACAAGCAGCACTAGTGACTTTACCTACAGGGCAGTGCTTTCTGTAGTTATGTATCTGATTGTGTTTTAAATAGGTCAAGAAAAATAGTGATGAGTTACTAAGAATTGTATCATTTAATTTAATTTTTAATTAGCACTGCATTATTTAATTTGTTCACTTAACATACAAATATTTTTATCAAATGTGTATGGATATGTTCATATGGGGAGTCAGAGGCATTTTTTAAAAACGCAGAAAACACTTTGAAAAAAACATAAACACAAATTCTGAAAAGGGATGATGAAATAGTAAAAAAGTTTAAAGTAGAAAGATGGAAAAAAATGTTCTAAAAAAAATATATCACTTGGTTGCCTTTTATTACATTGGGGTGGTTATCACTTTGCTCACCATTTAACAATGACGATATATGGTCCTTCATACCACGAGCATGATCTATACGTCATCTGTATTTGATCTGTGTTGTAAGCCTAATGCCGGTGTCATCAGCCGAATTTTCAGATTGGGCTTTCACGACTTATGTCTATCAGCTAGCGGCTCATTCTCCGACAGTCTGTCTTCTAACCTGGAGTCCTTCTTGCTGTAGTTCTCTCTATTTGAAACTGGAGGTTTATGGGTATTTTGATCTTTATCAAGACTGATAAACTATCTACACTGCGCAAAAGTATTTACATGCATATTTTCCAGCTACTCGAGAATGTCAACTAACCTTAAACCTCCTAAACATGTTTTGATTTTGTATGCCTCAATCGGGCCTGAGAAGCTTTCATGGGTTTAATTTCAGTTATCTTAATTCCATCGAATTCTCAAATTTAATTTATTGATATAAACACATCTCTACTCAAACAAATACAAAACTCCTATAGTAACTTATATATCTCCTCTTTTTCATTTCAGATTACCGAAGACACGAAACCTAAGGTCCCAATTCGTCTAAAATTCATTTAATGCGCTGTACTTAAGCCCAACAAAGTGTTAAATAAAATTAAAACAAAACAGCGAAAATTTGTGTTAGCATCACAGTAAACCCAATTCAAGATCTTTGTTTGCTATTCGTACACAATATGCGTAGCTTTGTGTTGGGCAATAAAAATACAATTATCAAAAGTAGATCAACTGTATGGGGAACCTGATGCATGCTGATGCAAATGATTGATTTGGAATGCGTAGCATTTTGTTGGTAGCGGCAATAAAAACTTGGTAGGTAAGTGTTTGGAAACATGCTGACAAATTGCGAGCTATTAAAATTTAGTAGTTTCCACGGTATTTCCTCTTTGCTTTCATTTTTATGACATGTAAGATAGAATGCATCATTGTGTTTGTACATAAGTGCATACATAAGTTATTTTTGTATGTGAAAGAAGTTGCGCTTGTGTGGCATGATTTCAAATATGTTTAGATAAGAGATATTGTGGATCAGAGTCGGATGTTTAGATATGGATTAGGTTTGCACGATTAACGAAATAGGTAATAGAGATTAAATTGTAACAAAGCTTGGTTGAGGGGGAAATTGAAAGTGATATATAAAAGTTGAAAGATTAGTAAATAAGAGTTGAAGGTAAAATGCTAGAGATGAAAATTAATAAATTGAAGTTTAAAAATCAAAGCTAAAAATTAAATACTTGGTACTAAGGATAACGGATAATATATTTAGAAATAAAGATTTAAAATTAAAGACTAAATATTAAGAGTTAGGGATTACATATTTAAGTTTGAATAAGATATTAGTTTATGTTTATTGTTCTAAAGAAGGCGAGAAAGTGTTGAAACATGTGGGAAAATACTTGTAAGCTTTCCTTTTATAAAACCGAAACCAGCTCCAACCCAGTCAAGAGCAAACCGGCCGAAACAGCTTAAACCCAGTCAATATTAAAGTTTAGCTATTCAACCTAAAAGATGAAATATTAATTATTAAAGATTCAATATAGAATAACCAAATTATATATTTAATAAAACCCATCAAAAGTGAAAGGTTAAGTGGAGAATATTGTGTATAAAAGATTAAATTTAACAGATTTAATATTTAAGATTGCAAGTAAAGGTTAAAGATAAAATATAAAATACTAATAGTAATAACAGTATATAGTAATAATAAATAATAACAAACTGGAGCCTTAATATTGAATATCAAATATAAAATATTAAATGTTTAGATAATACTAAGTCAAAATAACAGTCTAAACGTTAAAATTGAACATTACATATGTAATTAATATAAAGATTAAAGATTACATATAGACGACTGTAGAACAAAGAATAAAAAGTAAACTTTAAAAGTAAAATATCTATGATCAAAGATTTATAATTCAATAATAACATTTATGATTATAAATAGATAAGGGATTTAAGGTTAACATCTAAGCAACACAAGCAAGCTCTAATCTCCGATCTTTAGTCTTTAATCTTGAGTTAGTAGCAGTTAATCTTAAGTCTCTTATCTTTAATCTTTAATAAAGAAAACAAAACTAAAATTAAAAACTAAACGCAATAGATAACATATCTATTACAAAAAACTGAATAATTAAATATTAACGATTTGCCTTTAAAGACTAAAGAATAGAGCTTACAACTTAAAGGCTAACTTTCAAACAGCGCAAATAAAGATCATCTTTTAAATAATGACAATTATATATTTAAATTTAACTTTAAAGGTTATTCAGCATAAACAGGTTGTAATATATAGTCTCATAGTATTTAATATTCATCATTTAATTGTTACTTTTTATCCTCTAATACTTTACCTTTAACATTACTGAATAAATATTTAAAAAAAAACAAGAAAAATAAAATATCTGTTTCTAAAGATTGTAATTTAAAGAATAATTATTAAATCTTATAGCCTAATTTCTAAAGATAAGCCATTATATTATGAAACAATAGAATAAAGGTTAGAGATTACAACTTAAAATTATCACATAAGCAGCACAAACAATTTATATTATTTAATCTTTAGTCCTCATTATTTAATTGTAAATTTATAGTCTCTAATCTTTAATATTGCGGAATTAGTAAAAAACTTTAAATATGAGAGATTTTAATCCATTACTCAAATCTTAAAATGATGAAATCAATGATTCCTTATCGACATCCACTAATGAAAGCAAAGGAAGTATATGGCTCTCACTTGAGGTACTTTGTTCAAAGAGATTTGAGATACCCTGGCATTTCACATCGCCAGCAGTTATCAAAACTTGCTCCCTTTCTTTCATTTGCAAATACTTTAGCATGAATTCTTTAAGCAATTCATCTTTTAGTTGATTCGCAAACCTGATTTTAGGTGCACTAATTTGAAATCTAGAAGTTATTTATAGTCGAGAAATCTGATCTTTGGTGATACTACAAAATACATACATACACACATTTCAATATGATAAAGAGCGAGCTTGAAATGTTATTAATTTTTGAAAATTTATCAAACATAATATATAGTTATATGACATAAAATTAACAATACCGTTAATAAAATATTTACAACTAAATCCTTCAAAATAACCCACAGTACAAAAGCCTTAAAGTATCCCATCAAATCTTATACGGCAGTCCATTTTCAAGAAATTTAGAATACATAATTTCTGTGGTTGATCTACTTTGGCAAATTGAACTAGTATTTTATATACTTATTTAATTAATTGTGGCTATTATAGAGATGAAGAAACACTTGCTTGTATGTATGTGAGTGGGTATGTACCCAACAACAAAGTAAACTTAAAATGAATTTTTAAAATGCTTTCAAAAATAAATATTAAGCTTACAAAATTCTGATATTTCGCTTATAAAACGTTTTAAAAAAAAGCGTTTTATAATTGAAACGATACATTGATAAAAAGTTTATTAATGTAAGCCTATAAAAAGAAAGCTTTTTATAAGTGTTTTTTCTGAAACTTTATTGGAACCATATTTTGCATATTATTTAGCTATTGTAATAAAATAAATAATTAAACTCTAATGACATATTAAATGCAGCAAATTACACAAATTTCTAGCAGATTGCAGTAGTGCTTAAGATGAAGCCATGATTTTTGTTTTTCCTCCTTATGCTCATGCAAAGACTTTTAAAATTTGTTTTAATTTGAAAAGAAAAAAACTGACCAGTAGTTTTCTCTTTAAAGTAAAATAATTTATAACAACTTGTTCTTGAAGTTTGAAGCTTTAAAATAAACTAAAACTCGGAAAGCTGACATATCGCTTATTTTACTTTAAATTATTTTTAAAAACATTTACAGAAATACTTTTTGGGTATTAAAACTTATTTATGCTGATACGAGTAGTACTAATTAATACTAAAACTTTTTTATAATTTAATTACTTATACAAAACCTAAATCATTCGTTAACTTCACACAAACGTAGATATTTGCATAAATTTATAATGACTTATGCGTGTTAGGGCAGTCCATAAAAAAGGCATGATTTTATGCTATGAAAATATTCAAGAATCTTGTACACAATCTGATTCTAGTGTTAGTTGACTAAACAATTTTTAATTGATCACTTTTGACTTGTCTTTAATGTGATCTGGTGTGTAGCCAAAATTTTTTACTTTAAAATATGCAAAATAACTTCAAATGATTGAAGCAGTTTTTAATTACAATACACGTCAAACGAGTTAGGTTTTGTTAGGGTATAAAATAGGAGAAGTTCATTTGTCAAGCTCCATTCAATTTTATGCAAATGAAAACAACAATAAAAAGTAAGAGAATATAATACGTCTTTGGCAGTTTATATAAATTAATGCTCTAGACTGATTTATTAATCAAAAGCATTTAGATAAACTTGTATAATTATGCCAAATATTAAAGTCGTGTCAAAATTTATAAGTTGTTTGTTGTCGCGCTTGTACGCCATACCATTTTATAGTACCAGGGTAGACAAATATAGGTACTATGGCCAAATCCTAAAAGCAAACCTGTTAAATAATGATTACTTATCGTACTGATTACCGGTGTGTTGAATTATTTTCTTTAGAATCCATTTTATGATTGATTACCTTGACTTAAAATTTTAGTGATTATTTTCTAATTAATTAAAAGAAAAATCAAAAAATATTTGGATTTTTAAGGATTATAACAAAAATCAAAAATAGTCAAAAAAACGTCAAAGAAAAAGTTTTTTTTGATTACTTTTGACTATTTTTGAAATTATTGGATTCTGTTTTTTACTTTGATTATTTTTGATTTTTTTCAGTATTGTTGTAGAAGCACATAAATATACCAATCAACAATACAGGAAAAATCAAAAAAACAAAAAACAGTTAAAAAAATCAGAAGTAATCAAAACAGCTTTTTTGGATTATTTTTGATTTCTCTGATTTTCTCTGATAGCTTTTAATTTTTTATTTTTATTTTTTGTAATCGTAATCAATTAATAATTGCCTTTGTTTGCAAACAATTAAAGTAATCATTACTAATGAAAAATCCGTTAAATTAAATGATTACTTATTACTAATCAAATTTAATAATTCTGCCTAAAAGTGATTAGCAGATGCTATAAGATAACCACATAAATAAATTTACGGAAATATCACTTTTGAAATCATGGAATTCTATGGAGAGATTCATTGTCTACCAAACTCAAAAATGTCTTTATTCAATAAAACTGTATTTTACTCAAATTCCGCCGTCAAAATTTTAGATATGAAATTTAACTAACTTCGAGCGCAATTCCAAACTGACAGACAATTTTTTTTTCTATAAAAACCCCAAGTTGTTGCTCTTTAATAGCCTTAAAACCTTGCAACTAACACAATATATGAATATACCAAGCAAACTTCTATTACCTGAAATAGAGCAACCAAATGTCAGGAACAAAGACGAAATCAAGGAAATTTTCTAAGACAGTCAAAATTTTATAAGACTAAATTTTGGTTTAAAGAAAAGTTAATATTTCGCTTTCTTAGTATTTAAAACATTCTTTGGTATGCTTTTATGCTTCCAAACAACATGATATTATGGGAGCGTGCTGGATTCATATCCGATGAAGGACTGCCAGTATCAGGATAACACTCATTGGTCCGTCAAGTCACATTGCACGAAAAGCATCACCGGCTATGTATGGCGAAATATTTCTACTACAACAACAACAACCACAAATATATTTTAATTGAGCAGAGTGTCTAACCATGGTAATTTGTAAAGTAAGTAAAAAGCAGTACCCTTTCCTAAATTTGCTAATGTTCCAGCACGTCTAAATTCTTTTTAAATTCTTATTTAGTTGACTTCGAAAACGGCTATGAAAAGTTTTTATTGAAAGTAAAATTGAAGTTTTTTTAGAATTGAATAATAATTTTTATTTAAGAACATGGGATACCAAAAAAAAATCTCGAAATTAACCCTAAAATGGTCCCAAAATGTTTGGAAAACCATCAAAGTTAATCAAAAAAAAAGTTCAGAAGACAATCCCGAAATGCGCATAAAATCAATAAAAAATTTAGATAATCAATGCAATATATAAGCTGAGAAAGAGTCAATAAAAAGCGGTAAGCATATTAAAATAACAAAAAAATCGATTAACGCTAAGTTTTTAAAATCTTTGTATAGAGTTTTGTTGGCCATTATCAAGTTTTCGATATTCCATCAATCCAATTTCGTCCATTGTACTCTTGTTGATTTCTCTGTTATTGATTTTTTTAATTTATTATTTATTTGTTTGTTTTTATGTCTGCAATTATCTTGTCAATTTTTGGGCATTTCTTCAAATACGCAGGGCATATTGGTTCCTTATGTGTTTTACCTTTCTGGATTGTATCGAATTCTATTGACTTTTATCTACATAAATTTATAACAATTATCATTTTTTTTTTACTACCGTTATATCAGTGCCTCCTTGTTTGTCCGCTGATTCCCGACCGAATTTTCCCAATATTGCAAAGGGTCTTTAGGAAACTTCCGATTGAGCTAGATACTTGAAATTTGTAACATAATTCCATACTAACTGACAATTCATTGTGAGCGATATATAAGGAAAATTTAGTAAGTAACTTCCGGGTAAGCTAAAGCATTGAAACTTGACACATAGACCAAAAATGAGATGGCATATTATACCCTGTACGCTAAATTCCGCTAGATGGCGCTGATCTAGACAAATGAGTATCACTAAAAAACTGGCACACGGATCTACCTATTTTGAAAATTCCTTTGAAATTTTCAATCTTGGGATTGATATTTACAAACTTCCTGGTGATCTATGGATTGAATTAAAACTTAGCACATAGCTCAGGACATTATGACAATATAATTTTTAGATATCAATATGCCCACAAATACTACCGAACATATCCACTAATAACTGTTATCAGAGAAGCATTCGGCCAACTGTGCCGCTGTGTTAGTCGTGCATAGTATTTGTAAAAATTTGAATCTTTTGAAGCGAAGTAGGTTGTAAAATATGTACATAACTATTCACTTAAAACTAAAATAATCACAATCACATTTGCCCTTTTGTGGGTAGCACTAAAAAATAGAAAATAAAGAGATGATTAAAAAATTTTAAAAACTACCTTTATATTGCAATTGTAATAAATTTATGAGGTTTGAAATTATAAAGGTGTAGTGCACGTTTCCAAACTAAGGCAATACATTTTTTGAATCCCAAATGGAAGTTCGGCAATTGACAAAACATTTAAAGTCTATTAACTGCATTCCAACTCTATATTTTCAAACCTCATAAATATATTACAGTTGGTATGATTGAAATTTCAAACCTAAAACTTTGTTTAAAAACAAATTTTCTGCGGTTTTTTGGTGACATAAATATAAAGGTTGTTGCGGTCACGCTGTAGTGCTCAGATAAGTACGCGACCTGGCAACTCGGCTTTCGGAACCCCTCCGTGCCACGTCAGCAAAACGCCACACCAACCGCAGCTACCTCTGGAAATTTCCGCCTCCGGTCTATCTTTCTATCACCGGCAGCCGAGGCGAGTAGCAGCTTTTTACATCAAGGTTTGCTAGAGCCATGCAGAAGTAGATGAAAGATTGTGCAAGGTGCACTTAATACACAGACCAAAAGGAATAAGGGAAAGGAACCTCCCGAAAGCATTTCGGCTCGGGAGTTTGCAATTCACCATCCGTTAACAGTACACTTACAGCATGTTGACGTTGTCTAAGTCGCTAGCATCAGGGGGCATCGCTTGATTTACCAGCACTCAGCACTAGCACCAAATATGCGTCATCACAGTTGCGCAATGTGCACCCACCGCCACCGCCATTAGTTGTGCGCTTCGGTCACCCGATCATAAGGGGAGTATTCCCGAGGTCAACCACCGCCATCCTTTTTTTGCTGCCAAGGTAAGAGTCGGCTTCAATTAGAGACAACAAGCTATAGAAATGGTGTCCGACATTAGGGTAGGTGGAAGCTCCGGGAGGTTGCGTTACCAACCGACAGCCGGCACGTAACAAGGTAGTCCCTAGATTTTTTTATCATCTTTTTTCTCTTCTACAAAAATATTTTATAATGGATAAATAATTGATTATTTCATTCATCGATACTTATTAGGTAGTATTTTTATTCTGCGAATTTAGTTTTTCATAGCCTATTTTTATATTTCCTTAGCTTGATTTTTGGCTTCAATCAATACGTATCTATAATGATAGACTTTTATCAATCTTTATGAATCGGAAGTTTTTGGTGTGGATCGATATTAATAAACTTTTATCAACTCAATCAATCTTTTTTTAAGCTTACCACAATTTCATTCTTCTTCTGCCTTATTTTCGGATTTACGTCTACTATACGTATGATCTACTTGTGGTTTTTATCGATTCACTACCACAAATATATTTACCCGATAACACATGGCTGTAATATGTAATTTTCCTGTGCGTTTGCACTGCATGCATATCTCTGGTTCACTCCATTGATGTCTGCAGTACCTTGACATTTACTAGCACTAACTTATTCTACTGAAGTTTGAGCTAATTGCTAAAAACTCCATTCATTTTGATCTACTTCCTTGAAGCAATTTGTTACATTTTGTTTGCTTTTGTTGTTCGGGCAATTGTCAAAGGCACTTTAAAGCAATTAAAGACCGCAACAACACAAAAGCACAGCAGCAACGAACAAAACCTAACGGACATTTGTGAAAAACCAATTGGATAGCTGGCATTGGAAACAAAAAGAATTTGTAACTTAATTTTTAGTGGCAAGGTCAAAGCGGAAAACAATATAAATGTATGTATGTATGTGGTGCACACAGTCACATATATGTGAGTATGTTGGGATATGTAACAAATGCGAAGAGAAATCACAATCAAAATTGTTGCATTGGAATTTTTGCATTTATTGCTTGATTTTTAGTTCATGTGATTGCTGTTGATTAATGGCCGTTGTTTGGCGATATTATTAATGTTGTTAGTTTTTTGTTTCGTTTTTAATTTGTTTTTTTTTTTGCTATTTTTGTTATTGCTGCTACTGTTAACCATAAAAACGTTGCTGATTGTTTTATTTTCATTTGGCAACGGAAACGGTTCTTTTCATTGTAGCCGTTATAATAGACGCTTGCGGCAAACGACACAAAGACCACTTAATGAAAAAGCAGCGGTGGCATCTTAAACGCAATCGTTTCAATCTTGTGTCTTTGTTTGCTTTACAAGCGATTGCTAAATGATATCGGCGATTCCCATACACAGTTTTATGTTTAATGAAATTTCAATCAAAATATTAAAGATTTCCTTGAGTTTGTGTTTCTTTCTTCTGTCAAAAGACTTTGTTTCCTAATAAGTAGTTGGAAGGAAGTTTTGTAGTAATTTTTATACTTAGTTGTGATTAGCCTAGAAGGAGTTATATTTTATTGGCATCACTTTAACTATTGAATAATCGAAGTATCGAAATTTGTGAGGAGCTAAAACAAACATCTTTATATAGCTTTATCAGCATCCAAACTAGAAGATTTTTGAAACAGCCTGAAAGTGCACTAATGCCCCGAACAATTTCGGAAAATGTAAAAAGTGTGATACTTCATAAACTAATTCAGGTTGATTTTACTAACGATCACTGACTAGATGTCACCATCCCAGCCCAATTCAGACATACTGCTACCATAAATGTAAATTGCCTTAAAATGGGTTACATGCCGTAGTCTTGGAACAAAGGGTAATTTATATCAAAGGCGGGCAACAGCTATAAGTTATTGCCCAAGTACCACCACATGCTGATTAGTGTTTCGATTTTTGTTCCATAAACGTTAAAGCGACTTATTGATAGCTACGCAACAGATAGGATTACTCAGTTGTCATTTTCGATATGAAAGCAAGCCGCTCGCGAGAGCATGTCACCAGAAACGGCTCTGCCTTCGATAGCAAAGCAAGTTTATAGCTAACTGGAGACCAAACGCGTCATACTCGGCACTTGCCAAACATCGATCGGTCGATCAATAACGTCTTTCACGGGGTCCTTGAAAGGACTCTATCCAGTTTGTGAGTCAAGGAGCTCCCGTTAACTTCATTAGTCAGCTTCTGTGCTACAAAATGCTCGAAGGGGTGCCTTTGGGTCTTCAAAAATATTAAAATGAAGAAGTTCTAGAGTGAAGAAATGACTGGTGCGGTATGTTGGACACCCAAATCGTTAAGACGGTTAACAGCCATTCAAATAAAAAGAAGAACGTTTGCTTGGACAAGAAAGAAGCTACTAAGGCTGTGAGCTTTCGATTCGCTAACAATTTTAGAATTAGTAACATCTCTTTACATACTTTAATACTGCTAGCCGGAAGTTACAGACTGCAGGGAGTTCGGATTTCCGCTGGCCAACCGACGATTGCTGCTCTTAAATATATTGGTTCACGAGCTTACTAATTAAGCGCTGAGCTAAAACTAGCTCTTGTGGGTTAGTGAAATCTGCAGAGTTTCAGTGTCCCTCAATGCTTATTTATCCCTGGCAATCAGCGCTCTGACGGCCGGAGTAGTATGGGGTAGTGTTGCTGGCCTACCACACCGAAAGTCCAAGGTTAGAGCCCTGGTACAGGTAACATCAAAAGTGATTTGAAAAAAAGTTTTTCAAAACGGGGTCGCCCCTCGGCAGTGGTTTGGCAAACTCTTCGAATGTATTTCTGCCATGGAAGACTGCTCTGCAAAAATTCATCTGCTTTGCATGCCGTTCGGAATGGGAAAAAAACTGTAGGTCCCGCCAATTTGTAGGAAAAATTAAAAGCAGCACACCACAAATTGGTAGAGAAGCTCGGCCTTAATCTCCTCTAGGGTATATACACCGAAAATAATTTATTTGTTATTTTTTATCAGCGCTTCTGTCCAACTGCAGTAAAAGCAATGCGCCCCAACCTATTTGAGCGAATATACTTCTGCTTTATCTTACAATGAAAATGATTCCCAGCCAATGTCAATTGACCTGTATATAGTTCAAGTTAGAAATGGGACCATCTGCAAGGGAGATCTAACCTAGCCAAACTTGGTACGCGGGAATATCTTAGGCATATAATGCGAGTTTCGCCTGAACTTCGACTTCTTAGATCTCTCTAAAAAATAAAATCTCATTTTTTCCCAACGATTTTGCATTTGGAACACACCGTAGCGCACGATGCAAATAGCGACAATAAAACTTTGATTTTATTTGTAGCACTTTGATGCAATTTAAGTCAACAGCTGAGTTAATAAACGTTCATTGAGTGACTTACATGCAGACCGACTGATTGGCTATGAATGACTTGAGCAGGCAGCTATATTTACATAAATATTTGTACACTGGCCAATTCACATCTTTTTGAAGTATTCTACTTTGTAAGCAATGGAATTGGGCTAAAATCCATATGCTCGTTCAAATCTTTCCACCTGGAGTACATCGTAAAAAAATTAAGCAGCATGCAGCGGGAATAAACAAAGCTCTAAAAAATATTTAGTACTAGCTTCCTTATTTTTAACAAATATATTGCTGGGAAAAATTTTATAAATATAAATTAGAAGCGTTTGTAACTAAATTACCATTCCTTACTCTCGCTAAAGCCAATTTTTTATATGCTTATAAAATCAGTCAGTAAAATATGTTACGATTCTGCTCGGAGTAAGGTACATTGATAAATACTAAAAACTTTTTGCTGTGCCTATAAACCGCTTTTTCTTTATTTTTCTTTCCTCTTCTCTCTTTCCCATCCTTTTTTCACCATTCAGTAATTCAATTTATACTTTTATTAAATTTTTTGTATTTTATTTTATTTTGTTTATTTAATTTTATTTTACATTACATTTTATTTTATTTTATTTTATACTATTTTATTTTATTTTATCTTATTTAATTTTTTTTTCTATTTTTTTCTATTATTCTATTTTATTTTTGTTTTTTTAATTTTTTATTTTATTGTTTTCTTCATTTTACTTCACTAATTCTTTTCATCTTCTTTTTTTTTGTTTTTATTTTAATTCATTTTATTTTACTTTTTTTATTTTATTTTATTTTATCTTATCTTATGTTTTTATTTTTTTTATTGTGTTTTATTTTATTCTACTTCGTTTTATTTTACTTTATTTTATTTTATTTCATTTATTTTATTTTATTGTATTTTAAAGTACTATGACTATAAACGAGCTCAAGGCCAATGCTAGTAATTTTTTTTTTATAAAAATTATTGTTTTTTATTTTTTTTTAATAATTATTTTAAATAAAACAAAATAAAATAAAATGAATGAAGAAATTAAATAAAATAAAACAAAAAAATTAAATAAAGTTAAAAGGACTAAAAAAATAAAATAAAATAGAATAATAGAAAATAAAATAAAACAAAGTAAAATAAAATAAAATAAAAATAAAAAAAAATAAGAAAAAAAATTAGTAGAGTAAAAAAAATAAAATAAAATAATAATATCCTAATAAAAACTTTTAATAATTAATTAAAAAGATTTATTTAAAAAAAATCAAAAACAATAACTTTCATAAATAAAAAGAAATACGTTCATGAAACGAGATCAAGTCCAAGAATAATCATTTGTCACCTTTTAAATTTTAATTTTTTATTATTTTTTTTAATAATAATTTTTTAATTAATTACTAAAGGTTGTTTAATTGAATAAAATTTTTTAGAGACAACCGCCATAGCTTTTCTTATAGATCCATTTCGGAGGCTGCTAGGCTTCTTCATCAGAGAAATTTTGGCACGCATTGCTAACGATTAAGCTAACAATACGCTAGTTTTGATGACACTTAAACTCCTAATTCTATTCTTCTTTCCCATATACATGAACCACTTCCGTCATTTGACAGTTAATAGCGTGATCATGGTGATGGATTTTTTGGCAGATCAGTTTTATTATCAGCAGAACTTTCTTAACGCGTGCTCTCGGTTTTTGTTATTGCTTTTTTGTACCAACAATTTTTGTTCATTTATCGGCCTGTACATTTTCAAGTATTCATCAAACGAGGTCAAGGCCAATAATAATAATTTTTGACATTTTAATATTTATAAAAATTATTATTGGTTTTATTTTCTTTTTTTTTTTAATAATCGTAAAATCAAAAAAAAATGCTGGTACGAAAAAGCAATAAAAAGAAAAATTATTATTATTGGCCTTGAGCTCACTTATAGTCATGGTACTTTGAAAATGTACAGGCCGTAAAAACAACAATTAAATTCAATTGAATTGTTGGTATACAAAATAAATTATTTTGTTTTATTTTATTTTAAATCATTTTAGTTTTTTATATTGCTCTAGAAACAAAGCGAGTAGAAAAAATTAAGTAAATTTTAAAGCTTTCAAAGTCGATATCACAAACATCGCAGTTCTTTGAAAGGGTTTACATAAATCTCACTTTAGTTGATAAAATGCACATCAAGTTCGTTTCTTAAGTCTTTCGTAGGATTTGCGCTTTTGGTTACCAATAAGAGTTGCTTTGTATAAAGTTATGACGATACATATTTTACAGGCATTATAAACTTTTCTATATATATTTTGCTTGCAGTTTCGAGTAAGTTTTGAGCTAAATTTTTTAATGAGTTTCGTCGAAGAATAAAAACTCAGCCAATACTTAGCACATCAATCGCAAAGTTCACGTAGCTACAAAAGAAAGTAATATATCTGTTTTGGTATGGTCATATGCCATACTGACTCAGTTACCAAATGTACAGACATTTCATAAATCAAAAGTAGCGCTGCGCATACGCACACTTTACTGACTCGCCGCAGATAGAGTTCATACTTACATTGTAAATAAAGTAAATTTTTGGCCAACTATGTAACATTTACATACGTATATGCAAAGGTGCATGGCTTTTATGACGCCGGTTCGAGTTCATAGATACAATTACATGTGTACATATAAATGCAAGCGTCTCAACGTTTAATGTTTGTTACCTTTTTCCTAGCCATTATGACGGCAGGGCATACATCACAGCGAGCAAACATGCACACCACCTACACTTGCATTTTTATATAACACACATATTTACCTATAAATTACGCTAAGTATATTTGATACATATATACATGCAGACCGTGTGCATGCTTGCTTGTTGCTTTGTTAACATTTGTACACCTCGCTTGAACGGCCTTTGAAGGAATTCATTGTTTGTCTGTTTAACCTGACGTTTATCTTGATCAATAAGCGCACATTTGTTGGTACGCAAGCAAACGCCCTGAACGAAGTTTTACGAATCGCAAAATATTTACGTTTTTATTGTTTGTTTTGTTTTTTTTCCTTTTTGTTTTGCTTTGCGCATTTGCATCATAGTGTCTCCGTCAGCAAACACACCTTCAATGACTTAACTTGGCTCACAGAGACCTAACGTCGTGTGACTTGTTTGCCCGGCTTGATTTGACTCGTAAATTGTTGATTACTATATGGTTGTCTGTTTTTAGTGTTTTTGTTTTACTGGTGCGGGTGTAGCTAAGGCTCACTGCATTCGAACTGCTTTTAGCTATCAGCAACTAGCTTTGGTTTGACGTAGCTGGCGTGCGGTTTTTTATCTCGGAATGTTTTGCTGACCATTTTTATATGACTTCAGTTTGTTAATATTTTTTTTTCATGTTTATATAATAATTTGCTAAATGTTACTTTTCTTATTTTGCTCGAGTTTCTTTAAAGTGCTCCTTTTTATTTAATGCTTGCACTTCGTTTGCCATATTTGTCATATCCACTTTTTGGCTTTATAAGTGTTTTTGTTTTCATGTTTTCTAAAACTTTGATAAAATTTTGTGATAAATTGTAAATGCCATTTATGGGTCGAAATCTCTAATCATATTGTAAGTCTTTGCAAATGACTTCAAGTTAACCAGTGAGTTGCCTAAATACTACAGTTTTGGATATTTTAAAATATGTCAGGTCAATCTGTATTGCGCTCTATGGCGAGCGAAACTATTCCAATTTTCTAATTATCTTGAAGCAGGGTTCTACTCTTGTTTTGGTTGTGTAAGTTACTGGAAGTTTTAAATATAATTTTCGTAGTGGACAGGAACTAATCATGAAAGAATCTTTTGGAAAATCGAGAAGGTCTGTGTCAACATAATTTGTACCCAATACAAAAATTGGTACCCGGTTCAGTTAAATTTGCTTAGACGCTTACAGTTTCAGATTCGGGTTGAGTTCTGATTCTCTCTTGGGTTCCTTATGAAGTGCGCTGTCGTTGATAGTCCGGTTTTCGATGACAATTGAAGTTAAGGCTTGTATTCGGTTTAAAGCTTCAGTTTAGATTTCGGTTCCTTTTTGGTTGCCTTTTCAATTCTCCTTGCGGGTGCTGCTTCGTTTGAAATTTCGGTTGAAGTTCTTTAATTAAATTCCAAACTTGCAAACTCTGTTTCGTCGTCCCCTGGAAAGATCTTAACAGAGCTAAATTTAGATATATTTAAATTAATAATTTTATTGCTAATAAACCGAAAGTAATGGAAGTTGAGAAAACAAAGAGAATGGGCACGAAGGACCAGAAATGGAACCGAAATTAAAACTATTATTAAAGCCAAAACCGGAGCTATAAACTAAGCCGAAAACAAATCGGAACTGAAACTATAATTGGACTTGAAAAGGAAATCATAAGAAAAAGAGGAATCGAGCAACAGCCGATAACAGCACCAAAAAGGAAATCGGAGCAGCAACAAAGTCGATGCTTGAATTTGAATGAAGAGCGAAACCGAAACTGAAACCGGTATTGGATTTAGAAACAGAAAAACTGGAATTAAAGCCGAAACTAGAACCATATCCGAAACCTTAATACAACGGGAACTGAAACCGGAACCTTAATCGAAGGTAAACCTTGAAACGGGATTTAGCTGACATCCGAAACTAGGCCCTAAAATGGAGTCGGGTTCAAAAGTGGAACCCAACCCAAAAAACCGCAGTCAAAGGGAAACAGAAACAAGGATAAAAGCCGAAACCAGAACCAGAGCCGAAACCTGACGAAACCCTAAACCGCAGTCGGAGCCAAAACCAGAATTAAAATTTTATTTGAATCTGGATTTAAATGGAAACCGAAACTAGGACCTAAAGCGGAATCAGACTTTAAAGCAGAATATATCGTAAAAACTGAACCGAAACATGGTTTGGAACCATCGGAATCGTAATCACACTGAAACTTAAGCTGGACTTAAAGCCAACACCATAACCAGTCACAGCTCAAGCGGAAAATAGAATCGATGTAGAATTGAGACAAAACACTTAACCAGAAGCTAATCCGTAATCAACGAAACATGAATCGGAATAGAAATCTAGTTCCATAACGGAATCTAAACCGGTAACTGGCCCAAAACCAGAATTGGAACGAAAAAAGCAATGAATAAGAACTATTACGATAATCTCTACAGAAAACGTGTCTATAAATGAAGCAAAAATTGACAAAAGGAGCATAATGGGAAAACCAATAACTGAACAAATCCGAATCAGAACTAAATCTGGATCCAACAAAGGCAACACCGCTGCATATAAAAAAAATGTAAAAGTTGGAAGTATCATTATTAAGCCAATAGAAGCCAAATCAACAGTTTTTAGAATATGTGTCTGTCTGTTTGTTTGTTTAGTCGCGTATCACTCAAAAACTCCTCAATAAAATTGAATAAAACTTCTACCGTTGCATTACTAGATGTTTACCTTAAAATTTGAAATATCACTTGTTCCGATAGCTCGACCAGTTTCGACCGACATGAGGACCAAGCTGACCCAAATTGTGTTTAGTACAATATGGGTATCAACCGAAAGTTGATAATGAGTGCTGCAATGAACGATGTAATTAAGTTCCATACATTATCTGGTATGGGATATAACGATTTAAATCGGACTCAGTCTATTATTAGTTCTAAGACGCAGCGAAGCGGGCTGGGTTTACTAGTGAAATTTCAAAATGCAATCGATAGGCACCAAACATGAAACAAACCAATCCAACCGTTGGGCCAGCTAACGCTTTTTAAATTTATTAATTCTAACCAGGCATAACTTAAGCCTGCAATGGTTTTTGTTTTGTTTGAATTTATTTAAATTGGTAACCTTAAATTGTCTTATCTTTTCTTTATTTCGAAGACAAAGTAGAGCGTTAATTAAAACTGTAATTTTTGGTGTTGCTCTAGCAATAAAATAAATTTATTTGACACTACTTAATTGCATAGTAAAATTTGTTTGAAATGCACTTTTAAAATGTTTTACTAATTTTGTTTTTGTGTTCCCTACATTGATTGGTAAACATGAAAAATTGTTGAAAATTACTACTCTGATAATAAATTTCATTACCGCAACTTATAATTACTTATTATCGATTTCCATACCCATAATTTCAAGCAAGGCATGAAAATCCTAAGAAACCAAAAGTTGAACGTTTATCAGGGTTTACCATAGTATTAGCATATGTAAATTAGCCCAATGGGCACGCACCATAACTCTTCAAAGTTTATTTGATGCAAACGTGCGTCGCGAACACGCAGCCGATATACCATGATTATTACGACATTAAACATATAGGATTGTCTAAACATTTTACAAAGCCTGAACAATGCTTACAAAGGTATGTTTATATATAACTAACAAAAGGTGTAGTTTAAATTCATATCAACTTGTAAACACTATTTGAAAAGAAGATTAATAGAGATTTTGAAAAACGAACACACGTGAAACATGACCTGAACACAACTCAATTAGGCTAGCAAACGGTGGTTCAAAAGTGTTTCGTTGAGTTTTGCATTTATCAACGCGAGTGTATATGTATCGACCTTTCTCTAACAGGTCATACTACTTGATAAGCAGGTGACTGAAGATTTGATATCCCTGCCAAAGAATGTGTGACTGTTGGCAAACCAGAGTGGTTCACCTACTTGCTGACTTGTTTGAGAAAAGCGTTAAAGGTAATATAATAAGAAGTAAAAGATTAAAAAAGAGGAAGATATAGGGATGCAGTAAGCTACAAATGGGACGGAAGAGAGAACAAGTTTTCAAATGTACGGAAGTAAATTTTTTGGCACGATAACGTCTTCCGGGTCTGCTAGTTAATTTTTTTTTTTTTTTTTCTGAAAAAAGACTTCACAAATTTCAATATACACACAAGTAACGTTTCTAGCAAAATATCCAAAGTAAAAACCTGATAGCACCTACATTTTTATTTTCGTTATTGTTAAGCTTTCTCTTCCTATTTATGTTTCTATTACTACCTTTTTTCTTATTTCTGTTTTTTGTTTATTTCTATTATTCTATAATTACGTGAGCCATTTTTCAATAATTTTGTAACCCTCCCCGCCCCGCTTCGGTAAGATTAAGATTTTGATAAGCCCCTCCCCCTATAAAGTGAGATTTAAGCTAAACGTATTTAAAACTTAGTACATTTGGATTATTTGAGTAAAAAAAAATTTAAAAAAAAAAACAATGGAACCAATACTTTCACAATTTTTTAATCGATTCAAAGATACTCGAGTACAGTTTCGATTGAAATAATCGAACACATGTCATCTGTGGTTCCCGTAGTGCAAGAAGACTAAGTTTGGAAGTGTCTATTGCTTCTTTTTCCATCCATTCCAATCCTCCATTCAAAAGGCAAAACAGCTCCTAAGCATAGCGGATCACCACACGCGTGGGTTGAATTTTGATGTCAGATTCTCGCTGAATAGTTTGTTCAGTTATTAACCAAGATGGGCATTAATAATCACATGGAATATATTTGTTATTCATGTTTGGCATATGTATACTGAAATACTTTCACGAAGCAGAAACGGCGCAAAATATTTACCATTGTTTTGATGAGGATTCGGCAGAATCGGTTATCCTATTGAATGAAGAACGGAATAAGGTGGAGATGTAGCTATTACGATTGTCATACTTCAGCAGCTGTGAAAATAAATTAATTTAAATCAATGCGCTATAACACACACTTAATACCTGCAATAAGTAAATAATTATTCAGATTTTATTGGAGTCAGGGGAGGACTCCAATTCCCAATTTTAGGCTGAAGTAATTTATAGATGACCCCTATTTTTATTACTATGCGTATTCCTCTTCCACAGCGCCAGATGTTGGACGCCTTAGTCACTTAATATTCTGAAATATTTCACTGAGTCAACTGAGTTTCCATTGAAAACATCTAGAGTATCAATAGAGATATTGAAGCAAAACCAGACTATTACATCACCCACATGAACACCTTTCGCGTGGTATTCAATCCGCAACAACGGCTTAAAATATCATAATAAAAGAAACTCCGCCTCAAGTCTGATACGAGAAGCCCTTATATTGAATTAACACATTTTCGCTTACCCTGGTCCACAGTTTGGTCGAGATTTGGAAACACTAGTCACCCTGCACCCTTTTGAACTTATGTAACACATTTCATCAAAATCAGCCCATCCGTTTACTAAGAGTTCGGGTTTGTAAAGATGAGATGGTATCTCTACTTCAGGAAAATTATGTGAGCTTCTTAAGAGCATATTCAGTGTCGGAACCTAAATACTACTGCATTTTTCATGCAACAGTTCTGCGGCAACCCTACTTTTAAATGTATATGTTGAAGATGGATGCACAGCTCGTTTCATTTGAGCTCATAATAAACTAGAGACTAAAATTGGACTCACGAACAGAAATTAAGGGAAAAAATTAATTACAAAAAGCATCCATAGGCTGAGATCTAATTAACGAAAGCCAAGACATTAGATATTAGAGAAAAACTGTATGACAGACGGACTTGCAAGTCAAGGGACGACCAAACAAACTTTTTCGTATAAAGAAGGCATTTGTATACCGATGGCATATTAAATATACATTCAAATAAAGATGTGGAAGGTGTCAACTGAACCTGACTTCTTGTAGGGCTGGCCTCACTTGTCGGAAATATGCTTGGAAATGTTCTTGAAAAATATGCTTTCTTAAGACGGAAGACGTTGCGACCTTGAGTGCTGAACTTACGATGGGCTGATGCAGGGAGGCAAATAAAATAAATGTAAAGGCAATTCATAGACTGTTTGGACTACAATGGTAAAAATAAAGGTAATTTAGGTTAAAATCGAAAATATTGCGTTTACATGTTAGAGAGAATCACTGCTAATGAGTAGTGCTGCAAAACTATCGATGGCACTATAGATATATAAAATAATTTAGTAGCACTATAAAAACTATCGAATGTTTTAAATAAGTATAAACGGCCGCATTATCGAATGGCTCCTACCCACTATCGATAGTTATCGATTATTTTGGTTTGCCGCTTCGACTAATATTATTACTTAAAACTGGAAATGTATTTCGACTAGGAAATGAAATTTGGTATAGCCGCTTCCGCTATGGATAAATAGTATTAATAGTTGGAACAGCGCATACAGGATGATAGAGATAATATTAATTGAAATGAACGTTCAGGATGTAATTTCTTTAGTACTTCTGAATACATGAAAGTCGCCTCTTCCCTTGACACTGGAACGAGATTGACATATTGAGCGACTTAAGCGAAATCTTTTCACCTATTCACAAAATGACTGTATTAGTATCGTCTTATTTGCGGTATCCTACACAGTTTACAAAAATTTAAAAGCGAGCTTAAAACTCAAGTATCATTGATGCTTTGACCCTCATGATAGAACAATTAAAAAAAATAATGCCATCGTATAAAGAGCCTACGCCCAGAAGATTGGGAACGATGTTAAATCCGAGATTGAATAAGAACGGATTTCGCTCTGTCTTAAATGGAGATATAACGGAAGAAAAATTTTACTACAGTTCAAATTTTGAAGTTTTGGGGAAGATTTATTATATTCATACATATAGCTTATTTTCTTTGTACATTTTATGTTAAAGCTTATTCTTTCGCAATGAGAGCGAATCGTTGCATTCCTTTCTGCTTATTTTTGCCGAAAAGGTATTCCAGATAATATCGATGGTTTTGGTTCGAACTATTAAAACTTTTAAATGGTATGATCCCGATAGCCTCAGGAGCTAGTGCAAAGTATTCTTTTAATTTATAATTATATTATAAGTTTAATCTTATAAATATATACACAAATATCTGTTCATATTTTTTTAAACTCGACGAAACGCTCATTAACTTAAGGGGTCACGACCCAAACTTATAAAAATTGTGGAAAGTATCAGCACCTAATGTATCTCTTTTTAACTACAAATCCTCTTTCACACTTCACACAGACAAAGTAAAATAACCAAGCAACTTAAGCATTCCAAAAGTCACCTTTAAAAAAAATAATAAATAAGATTTAGTGAAAAAAAGCGACAAATTAAGAAATCAATATACAAGCTCTGAACTTAATTACTTAATGGTTAGTTATTTTATACCCGCTAGTGTTGAACCTTTTTCTTAAATACACCATAAAATTATATCGTCATATGCTCATCAGAAGAAAATAATATTTACATTAGCATAAAAGGCGTGTCCATGTAAAACGTAATGAAGCGAACAGCAAAATTAACAGACAAAAATATAATTAATATGCTCAAATAAAAAACGTATTGCCAATAGATATACTTATACGCAAACTGAAGAGGGACAAAAAATAATTTTTTACGGTATTTGTGAGACAAAAATTACAGCCAATGACCAACCGCTGCTTCCCATATATCTATGTAAGCACGTACTAATTAAAATATCTCTGTCACTGACTCAATGAACACCTTTAGTGTCAATGTACGTACTGTAACTGAGCAACAAATGGTCTGGGCTTGTGCTTTTTTGCTCATCGGTTAAGTAAGTTCGCTCGTTAGCTAGAGAAAATGCTCACAAATGTGACAGAGATGATATGCAAAGCAAACAAAATTTAGTATTACTAAAACATATTGCGTCTCACGTCACATCATTTTAAAATCATTCTGAGTGTATAGTTTCAACACCCCATGTACTTTTACCAGATCTGGATCTGTGATCCAGTGACTAATTTCCAATTAATTAAAACAAAAATAATTGTTTACTATTACTAAAAAAACAAAAATATCAAAAAAAAAGTTGTCTTGATTATTTTAGATTTTTTTTTTTCACAGTACTGTTGAAGAAGCACATAAATATCCACAACAACAATACTAAAAAAAAATTTTAAAAATTAGAAATACACAAAAGTAATCAAAATCATTTTTTTGATAATTTTTTGATTTTTTTCAATAATCGTAATAAAACATGATCATGTAATCGTAATCAATTAATAATTGATTTTCCTTGAAAAAACAAATAAAATAATCATTACCAATTAAAAAGGTATCTAATTAATTGATTACTAATTACTAATCAAATTTAATAGGTCCGATTTTTACTTAATATATGTCATGTACCGATATCCGATAACCCATTCGAGCCAACTTTTTCTACCCGCGCTGTGTACAGCATAAGGCAAACATTTCCGTACAGTAAAATGGATCTTATACTTTGAGTTGAACAGCTCTCAATACATCCGAAATAATAACATTCAATTCTATGGAGTGATTTGCAAATGATGCGCGAACAAACATACATACAGATAGACGAAAATACTAAAAACTGTGGTTTTGCTTTTTTAACACTAATAAAGACTCCTTATAATCACTGTTTTAATATATACAATATCCAAACATCTGTATGTTACAATTTCATTATATTTTACCACACATAAATATTCGAAATTAAAACATAAACTACAAATTAGAAAATTTTGTGTCTTAGCAGCGCCAAAAGAATTTGTTTTCCCTAATTGTTCATGCATTACAAAGTTAGCCAATCAGGCAATAAACAAATCAACCAATCAACTAATGAACCAATGCGCCCAGCGCATACTGCCACAAATAACAAATTGAAGAGTCATAACCAATAACCCAACGACTTAGCAGTCAATACCGAATGTTAAGTTCGGCTAACCAATTAGCGAGTTGCCTACTGTCTGTGTGGTCAATTTGCATTTAAAATGTATAACTAAATTTTGGAGCTAAGCTTAAGTGTATACAAGTTTACATATGCGGATAAATTCACTAATTTAATGTATGTAGATGCCTGCAGGTAGATGTGAGTACATAAAATTAAGATGTTTTGGTTATTAGTTTTTTACGAGGAAAATAATGAAAATAATAAAATAATTAATGAATGGCTCGTATGGGAATACTTTGCAAATAACTTTTTTTTAATCTATATTGATAAATAGAAAACAAGCAATATCTTGATAGTTGAAGAAAGATGATGCCCGAAACTTCGTGGGAAAACTCAGAGAAATCTTATGAGAAGAAATAGCCGTTCTTTCAAACAAAGATGTGAAGCTATGTGAAGTTGATTGTGTTATTTTTTCACTTAAAATCTATTTCGTTTATTGATTTAGTTGTGATGAAATTACGCATTAAAAGTCTACGGGAAACTGCATAATTTACTATGCCGGCCACAAGCTGCTATTTCCTGAACTACATAACTAATTTTATGAATACATCATAAATTCATATCCGCGTGAAAACCGATTTGTAATTGTATATACTATATTTACTAATGTTACATATTTGTAGTATAACCAGCTGTCACTAGCAAATCTGAGTCAAGAGTCAAATCGATATGCACATTAACCAAAACTCGCTTAAAAAAAATCGCATTCGGAAAAATCTTATGTTTGCAATAAAACATATTAACATTTCAGTACAAATTTTCAATTGTTAAAGCTTTATATGCTTATTTCCTTTTTTATGAACTTTTGAGTATAAGTCTTAATGTTTTCGGCGTAGACATTAGACTGAGCGAAATTTAAAAAAAAAAAGTTTTTGAATCTTATACCAATATTAATTTTCAGAAGGGTGAAAAAGATAATGTAAAAGTTGCATATCTTAATACTAATTTCTAAAGGTTTATCATTGCTAGTCTATATTTTTTTGGGCTGATCTAATTTTAGATTTAAAGCTGCGAAACTGTTGGAGACAAAAATTAAGTTGAGCACAAAGAAATAGAACTTCCCACAAAACGTTTAGAAACTAACAACAAGATATGTAACTTTTCAGTATTTTAATTTTTTTTCCACCATTCTGAAAAATATTTATTATTGTTATTATTATTTAGACTTAAAATAAATCTTAAGACTAGAATAAAAAGAAAAGAGCATTAGGTGGTATGGCTACAGGCTCTTCTGAAAAATAATATCAATATAATTTGAAGTAATTAATTTTTTTTTTTTTTTCTCTGTCTTATGCTCAAACAAATATATATAAACATGAGAAATACATATTATTTGTCGCTATAATTACGAGCATTGTAATTAATTATTTACTCAGAACTGATATGTGTGCACATGTGTATAGTATATCTTAACGTTATAAGCAAGAAATGATAATTTAAAATTATAAAAGAATGCAACAAACCTGTTGCTGTTGTTGAGGTAGGTTGCAGTACTAAAGCAATTGCAATTACACAGTGTTACAAAAAGTATTGACATGAAAATGTCTGAGAAGTGATGCTAGTTTGTTAGTAGTTTAAGGAGAGTTAAACAAGGGCCGTAATAAGATGTATCCCAAGAATGGGTTCCATTAGTATCACGTTAAAATCAATTCAGTTTGATGAAATAGTTAAAATAAGCTCAATTTAGTACACTTAATCAATATCACTTTGCAAATGTTTTATCTCTTTTATTGTAGACTACTATACTGATATATATACGATACTACTACTTCTATATGAACACTGGCTATGGCACCCGGAACACTAACCGGCATGTTTATCAAAGCACAGCTGTAATTTGTATCTATGTGTCTAATGACTGTAAGAAAAATATAATGGCAATAACCGCTAAACACACCTCATTCTCGTTATAACAAAAGCAGCAACCAAACTAATTAATACTTGGGTGTGTGCAGTGGCGTAGCCAGGATTTGGGGAAGGGGGTGCTGTTAAAATCTCACAATTTCAGACCGCGAAAATTACGGTATTAGTTCGGTCTGTTATTTTATTACTACCAGAACCAATGTGTACGCATACCTCGAAGCCGGTTTTATCGTGTTGAAAGCCCATTGAGTTTCTTACAAGGTCTGAAAAGGCTATATGTGCTTAATATTCAAACGCATAGTCCGATATATTCATAAAAATGTACTTAGTCGTTAGTCTAAAATAAGATAATTATATGTAAGCACCACAAAATGGTGTTGTGTTCTTAAATCATATGTAAAAAATAGTAGCTCATTGACGAAGGGGAGTTTATCCCCCCAATCCCGCCGGCCCCTTTGGGCTACGCCACTGCTTAGAGTGCCTACAAAAGCACTAATGCATCTCGAACTTTAAACTAGTCTGCTAATGATTGAAATATTTTTTGAGAAGAGTGCATGTAATTTGCATAATATTTGGGCGGAAAAAAATGTCATATAATT
The DNA here is from genome assembly GCA_949987695.1 of Merzomyia westermanni. NCBI lineage: Eukaryota > Metazoa > Arthropoda > Insecta > Diptera > Tephritidae > Merzomyia > Merzomyia westermanni. Next base: position 18,279,076 of record OX465288.1, on the reverse strand, counting down.
TTGAAGAGAAGTAGAACGATCGCAAGGTAAATAAATATACTTGTACTCCATATCAGGGCTAAAACCTTGTCAACACTTTCAGTTAAACTCTTCGTAATAGTTAAGCTAAATTTATTTCAAATTTATTGCTATTCCTAAAGCAATAGAACAGTGATATATGAACCGGAAAAACCCGACCCAAAGAATCGGGTATCTAAGTCAGGTTCACGGTCTAATCCAGGTGATAAGTTTTGCGGATGGGATTGGATGTTAGGACTTAAACGGAAGTTCGTTTAGACAAGAATATAAAAGGGGTCTAAAGGCAATAAAACAAGATTCCAAAAGAATATTACTTCCGTGCCAAAAACGTGTATTTTGAGGGTTGTTTGTACTTTTTTTCATCAAAAGCATACTTCAAACGATCTGCGTGGTGTGGTGTTAAGTGTGCGGGCCTTCCCTATCAAGAGTCCAAAGTGTAAGTTGAACATCAGCATGTTTATAAACGGTTGTGGGCAAACCTTTAAGGTTATCTCTGCAGTGATAAAGCTTCGCGGCTAGAATTTATCTACCTTAGCTAATGTTCAATGGAATAGAAATTGAAATAGAAGTACTGCTAAAAATTGAGGTTATGAGTCAAAAACAGTGGCTTGAAACCTCCCTTCTTTAATGGCATTGAAATATTGCTCATTGGAAAGTCAATTTGTGGTCAATATAACAAATTAAATTTAGTTGTTCAGTTTTTTTACTTAACACATTGACTGCCAAGGCACTTTCGGCAAATACGTTGTTGGGGGCCACAGCAATTTTTTTTCAAATCTCATCAGAGGCGTCAAAATTGGAATTTAGGGTAGTGCTAGTAATATTTTATAAAAAAAAATAAACAAAAAAAAAAAAGTTTGTTACTTTAATAAAATGCATTTAATTTTTTTTTTCAAAACCAATTTTTTCTAATTGTTTTTTGAACTACGCCGAAGCCACTAGAACAGAAATTTCATGGGAGGCCATATATTTTATTACTGCAATAAAATCATATTTATCATCAATCGTTGCTGTGTGACATGGCGAGAGAGAATAATAGTCGTGTCGGACATATGTGCCTGACTTGGCGTAAACCGCATAGTACAGTGTCACACATATATGTCCGACGTGGCAGTCAATGTGTTAAGTTTCTTATACAGTAAATAACACATAATACAATTTTTTCAACCGTTGTTTCCTTTACTTGTTACATCAATTTTGAGCTATGTAAATCGAAGACTGTGTGGAAGAACACGTAGCGTCCTATCTCAAAATTTGTTTATTTTTTGTTTCGAATTGTTGCAACTAAGGCTTATCTCTGTATTAGTTTCGAATAAGAAATATGTCGTTGAAATTTAATACATTGTCTTCAAAACAAAGACGTTGTCGAAAAAAATTCTCTGATATAAGATGTTCTTTAAAAATATTTTGAAATCTGATCTGCCGTATAAGCTAGTAGTAATGCATACAGCATTTGATAAAATATTTTAAATACTATACCACTTACAGAAATCTGAGTAAAAGATCAAATATCAAAATATCCAACAAGGAAACCCGTATTCCTTCAAAGGCATTTCTGTGCTCTTTTTTTTTTTTTTTTTTTGGGGCACTACACTAAGGTGAGTGGGTGTACTGCGGATGAGTTAAGAACATTTCAGCTCCAGTGTCTTATAGTGTCAATCCATACTGAAATACTCTAGCATTGGTGGAGTTAGGGGCACGCTCAGACTCTCTTGTACAATAGAGGCTTAGTTTACCAACTAATAATAAAAGTAATAATAACTTGGAGCGACATACCTTCAGGTTACCAACTACTGCTAGAATAAAAATTTTGAAATATTGAATATTTTCAAAGCCCGCTCTAATATATATTATAGTTGCATATGCACCGCTTGATATATAATTAAATGGAATAACTATTATATTATAAAACTGCATTTGTCAGCTAAGCAGCGATATATAATAATAATAATAATAATAATAGTAATAATTTAGTTCGACATACCTCCGTGGAGATGAAGACAAAACTTCCAATTTGTGTTGGCTGCTTAAAAAAAAAAATTGTCGTTACAAATTGACTGAAGTCCGGGTTTTTCTTTTCCCTTTTTGGCTTTTACAAGCAGAAAGTAACAACAATGAATTTTTATCGATATAACAGCCTATGAAACGCTAAACATTAGCGGAACTAGCTGTCGCTGGTCGATGTAAACGTTGGCGTTGCATTCGAGTTGCAGCTGTGCTGAAACTTTGCTCGAGATGCATAGATATGCAAATGACTATAACGATGCAAAATACATACATATGCATATGCTTATGTGATATATGTAAAATATGTGCTACTCAAAATAAAATTGCAACACCTCGCCTCATTTGTATCAAAGCGGGGCTTACAACAAGGATGTCTTTGACCGCTGATAGAGTTATATATAAATAATATATAAAAATACGCCCAACCCAATCAATATTTATTCATACAATTTGTTTTTGTAGCGGATATAAATGTGCAAATTAATTTTACAATGTATTGAGAACTTAGAATTAGAGCAAACACCCACCCAGAAACACACACACTTATTTGCACCCAAATGAACTGAGTAGGAACAGTTGCACGTCGATTTGAATGGCAAACAGCAGTAGCCTACAACATTTCTTGCGAAGTCAGAAGAACAAAATACGTTAAAAGTATCAATTGCAATATTGACATTATTTGTTTTTAATATTATGAAATATTTTTAAGAAAAACATCATACACAAAATTAAAAAGTTGCTTATAAATTTTAAATAGCGTACTACTCGCTCAAAACAATACCAATTACAATTACAGCCTCACTTTATACATATTTAATATAAAAATTGTAGGTAATAATGGTAGGCGGTAGGGGCTTTTAACTTTTCATTCACTCTCACTAGCTGGCGAGTTCGTTGCTTAAGTCTTTTGTTGGCTCGTGTTGGGGCGTTTGATGCAGTGGCCTTTGGCCGCTTAAAGTTTGTAGCAAAGATTTTGGGTTTCGTTTATATGATTACAATTGTTGATTTTGTTTGATTTTATTTTATATCCATTGTATGTGTGTGTGTGTGTACTTTGTGCATGTGTGTTTGAAGACTTTTTTTCTAACTCAAAGCGAGGGCGTTTTCACAATTGGGTTTTCTTATTGTTATTATTAGTTTTATGACTGCTTGCGGCATATTAGCAAACGCCTTTGCCACATTTCTGTCTTGATCAAATTGATGGGTGGCCGCGTATGCGAAGTGCGCAAGATACGTTGTGCCGGGTTTAACCTTTGCATGAGTCGAGAAAAAATGTCATAACAAGGAATATTTTAAACGGACCGAATTTGACCAAAGCGCCCAATTAAAAGTAATTTGATTTTAAGCGCCCTTAGCGAGTCTCACACATCTCCATTCAGAGCGAGTTCACGTAATATCAAAAAGTTTTGCAAAAGTTGTTTGCAAAAACGTCATCGAGCAGAATCTTGATATTGGTTTGAACAAAAAAAGAAATGATATTACGTCGTTCTAGAAATTTGCAATGCTAAATTTATATTATAGATCCCAAAGCTATCTATCAATTCGGATAGTGTAAATGGTACATATGTGGTAGAAATATTACTAAATGTTGCATGCTTTTAGGCGCAATTGATGTTAACGCACAATTTGTTAGTCATCAAACATTAGCAATAAAAATTTCCAGAGCATGGTGGGTCATTCAAATACGCATGGCGGAACGCATGATTTCAATACTAAAAGTCTACAAAAGTGAATGATGTGCGAGAGAAATACTACAAAATATTGCATGCTTTTAGGCGTAATTAATGTTAACTCAGAAGTTTTTTGTAATCTACTATTAATAATATTAATTAATAATAATAAAAAACTAGGCAGAGCACATGATTTCAATACTGTATAGTCCTTAAAAATTAATGGTATGCATGAGAAATTTTACTAAATATTGCATGCTCTTAGGCGCAACCGGTGCTAGAGCAGAGTTTCATAGTAATTTAGCTTTAGCCGTCATATTTTCCAGAGTATGGGGTTTGAGTCAAATAAACTAGTCAAAACACATTGTTTCAATACTAAGTAGTCCAGAACAGTGAATTTTTTTTTAAAGAAATATCACTGAATATTGTATGCTTTTAGGCGCTATTGACGTTTACTCAGAGTTTCTTGGTCATCGAGTTTTAGCAGTGAGAAGTTGTAGAATATAGTGGCAAAACACCGGACTTCAATACTAAATAATTCGCTACAGTGAATGGTATGTGGGAGAAATCTTAATAAATATTGCATGCTTTTAGGCGCAATTTATGTTTTATAATTTATGACGTGCAGCTTTTGCAGTGAGAGTTCGCAAATAAACATTCCAAAATACAGAATTTCAAACGTAAATAGTCCACAACAACTAACTACAAATTTCCAAAGTTTTTTATATTTTTACCCAACAAAGGGTTAAAACTAAAACACTTATAAAAATTATTTACAACATATGACAAAGTACGTGATAACTTGCTATTTTACAAGAACGAAAAAAAAAAATCATATTAACTCCTACCACCTAAACACAAATATATGTACCTACATACAAAAGAAATCCACTTCTGACAAAAACAATCAAGATTATCGTTAAATTGGCTGACCACCCGCCGTGTGTGGCAAACATGATCATATTTTTTCAATGTTTATTAAAATTTTTCTTTATTGTCTTCGTGGGCTTACGACTGTTGTTTTTTGGTTACAACAACACTTCAAACTACACGCAAAACGCTTCGTCAGCACTCGAGATTATTAGTTATTTTTTAACCAAAAAATGTTATTTGTGGGAGTAGCCAAGTACAAAAGAAAACATTTTAGTACTGCACTTGTGCATGTTTTTTTCATAAATCGGAAATGAGTATAGCTAAAATTAATGAAAAAAAAATGTATAACGCGGGTCCAGCTATGTTATTTTCTTAGAGCTTTAATGATATATTCGTTAAATTATAATAGAAAATGAAGAACTTCGTATTCCTTAAAGTTTTTTTTTTTGAGTCAACGTATACTACTAAGTATTTTGTTCTGGATTTTAGATAATTTAATGATTACACGTTGTTAAGACTACCTCGTTTTAAGACCGTTTCGAGCTCACAAATAGCACTTCTGACTAATGGCTGAAGCGCTCCGGGTTCATATATTTTAGCTATTCTTTTTGTTCTAAATACCGCTACTCATTGTATAGTTCCTATAGCGTATGCAGTCTCTTGGCCACTACTAGTCGTCTGCATAGCGGTTTCCTAAAAAAGTGATATGTTGGGCTCTCGATTCGGTTCCAAATATTTATTATCAGCAACTCAGTATGCTGCATGGAATATCTTTTACTCTCAGATATTTTGTAGAGGGAGTAGCTGCCTAAAAGGCTTGACGTGGGATCCCAAATCATTCACACAATAGTTGGGTTAGTTTCTATATGTATTGGCCCAATAAACATTTACTCCAGCAATTATCGACAACACCCTTATTCATGTGTTAAATAATAAAAAAACCTTCAAGGACAACAGCCTGAGAAGTCAGTTTTCGAATGGCATTGATACAAAGATTTGAAAAAAAGTTTAAGCTGAGAAATGACTGGTGCACCCTAAGCTTTGACAGAGAATCTCAGAAAGGGAAAATCTAAAATTCCAAATCCAAGCAAAGAACATTTAAAGCGATTTGCAGTAACATTTTTACTCATGAAAGCCACCCCAGTTTAAAGAGCATACACCATAAACTTTATTGTTCACCAGATCTTTTCATAAACGCTGTTTTATTGTTTTCGGTTGTTGTGGCAAGTCAGTAACGCCAGCAGCAATCACGTCATAGACAGTTATGTCAAAAACTTACTGTTAGCAACATAATCACCAAAAGAGTATGTACACCAAAACACACACAAATACATTCGAGATGTAAATGTTGTATATATCATAGGCATAACCATAAAGCGAAACAAAAAACTAGTAAAAAAACCAGTTCGCAACTATTGACTTTTCACAGATACCAAAAAAAACTGTTTTTCAGAATATAAACTGTATTTCAGAAATCTTAAAATGTCTCTCAAAATGTCTCTTAGAATTGTCAGATATATTTCCAAAATATTAAAATATATTTAAGAAAAGTCAATTGTACTTCAGAAGTATTAAATTGTCTCTCAAAATAATCAATTATATTTCAGAAACCCTAAAATGTATTTCAGAATACTCAACTGTACTTCAGAAATACTAAAACGTCTCTTAGAATTGTTAGTTATATTTCAAAAATATTAAAATATATTTTTGAATAATCAATTGTACTTCAGAAGTATTAAAATGTATTTCAGAATAGTCATTTGTACTTCAGAAGTATTAAATTGTATTTCAGAATAGTCAATTGTACTTCAGAATAGTCAATTGTATTTCAGAATAGTCAATTGTACTTCAGAAGTATTAAAATGTAATTCAGAATAGTCAATTGTACTTCAGAAGTATTAAAATGTATTTCAGAATAGTCAATTGTACTTCAGAAATCGTTAAATATCTTTCAGAATAGCTAATTGCACTATGTAATGCTCTCTTGCCTACACTTGAAAAGATGTATTAGACTAGTATATTTCTCTCAAAATCTGGCTGAGCTTTAAACAGAGGATTCATACTCTTTGTAGAATAGTTCACAACTAGTTGGTTTTACTGTAGGGAATATACAAACATTTATTTTTATCTTATACATACATACACCTAGCAGCGGTATGTACATTTCTATGGTGCAACTTTTTTGCATGCAAATTTTTTCCGCAAAACTTCTAAAGTCGCCAAACAAAATTGCTTGTTTTGCAGTACAGTTCTTAGCAAAATTGTCTGCTATTGATTTTTGGCCGACCAATTTTTTTTGCTTTTTTTTTTAATTTTTATCTGTCTAACTACAATAATTTTCATTGTTAGCGCAAGTTTCAAATCACGATTTTCAATTTCACAAAACAAACATCGAACAACGACAAACAAAAAAAAACAACAATAACCGCAAACAAAAAATCAAACAACTGTAATTTTCTAGCTGTCATATGCGGCTGGTGGCTGTTGACTCTAAAGACCGTTATGTCGATTTGCATTGATTCCTCTATCATTTCAGCCAACGCAGCGATATCACAACAACAAAAAAATTTACGAAAAATCACGCGCTGTTGTTTGTTGATTTCTTCATTTTTCTTTCTTTATTAAATTTGGCCACCCAACTAGCGCACGGCCGTTTCGTGCAACAATGTCTAAGTACATGCTATGACAGAAAAACTATGACAACTACGACGATGGTGGCGACAAAAATAGGTCGGCGGCGCACGCGCGTAACACCAGTCGCCCGAAAAATGCCACAAAACCAAACGCCCCTAAAACGAAACCAACAATAATAACAAGCTTTGACAAAATTAGCTAGTTGCACCAAAACTGCCAAAGCTTTGTCAAATAAAGTTTGAATTTTTTATGTTTTTATACTCAGCTGAGCGCTGATAGTAGGACGTAACAGCATAAAAGGAAAGAGATAGATATATACTTATATCTAAGAAAATGTTTTGAAGGTAAAGAAGTTGATTGCGAAACGTAGGTCCACCCGTAAGCACAATAACTTGGCTAAATTTTGAGACATATTATTGAAATTTGGCACGCAGTTTCCACTACACTCATTTCCTATTGCTTTTTAAGTGGGTTGTTGTTTTAACTTTTATTGAGCCAGTAGAATTCATAGCAATATTTTTTAGAATTTTTGTCTGTATATCTGTATGTTTGCTCGCATATCACTCAAAAAGTTCTGAATAGAATTGTATGCAACTTTTACTGGTGCATTACTAGACGTCTAACTTAAATTCCCTAATTTCGATATCTTAACATCTTTCGGAACTATCGACTAAGCTAAGCGTGGCCGTGTTTTCTAGTTCGCTAAAAAGCTTTAGTAATAAGTATCTGAAACACAGATGTACCTAGGCAAAGTGGGTTTCAAGCCGTTTCGTGTTGACGAACAAATTCTACATAGTCATATCTTATATCCGGGTAAAATTAACTCCAACTTTTCTGCTAAAGCTCACAGCTGAGTATAAAATATGCTGTCATAACCCAACTTAGTCTTTCTTAAATTTTTTTTTTAGTTTGTTCTGTGTATTTGCTGTTGCATGCCGCTTGTCATGTTGCAATGTCGCATGGTTGTAGGCGCAAATCGTATAAAAAAACCTTAAAGCGTATAATTGTTTGGGGAAGAATGGTGCAATACAGTCATAGTACTTAGCTTGATTACAGTTATGGTTTGTAAAGTGTAATCAATGCAAATTTTCTGTTTTTGAGGTTTTAATATTTTGCTTTTTTTATGACAACGAACAATGTCATTATTAAGTATTGCATTCGTGGGGTGATAACATTTTTTTTTTTTTCTTTGCTGTTTTTTTACTGCTTGTAGCAAAAAAAATTGTGTGTTTTTTCTAGATAAAAACTATTAAATTGTAACAACTCAGCACAGAGAGATCAACTCGTGGCTACTGTTTTACTGTCGACACAATTTGTGTGGATTATTTTATGTGTAATGCCTTTTTATACCCAACGCTGTGACCGTCTGTATAGCAGCAATATTTCATTAGCTTTTGTTGGTTAATAAGAACTTTTGCATTGAACATCAGTAGGTATAACTTAACTTGGGACTGTAGTTACTTATTAGAAGCTCCTTGTCCTAACCTTCTTGAGGTTAGTTTGAATGGAGCAATTGATTGCCTTGATTAACCCTGTCCTTGACAGCCTTTTCAATGCTAGCTGCTACCTCAGAGATATCTTTAATCCACAATACTGAATGATAATTTGGAGTTCTTGGACAATTTTGTCCCAATTCGATCTAGTTGTTCACTTTGCTCATAGCCCAACACCACTGAGATTCGGAAAACTACAGGGGAATGGAGTTTCTGCAACTCCCCAGGAAAGTTGCAGACTTCTTGTCCCTATGACGATCCACAAACCAATATTTTGTTATTCTATTAATTATAGAATATATTTATGATCTCTAGACTAACTCCTATGGTGAACGATTGCATTATGTTTAGAGTTAAGGGTCATCTAGTTTGCTTTTTTATCACTTAAAATCAATCGAAAATTTTCTAAGAGTTTGATGCTGATACAATATGCAGATTTCTAAATAGACTAAGGTTCTCGCGAGAACCCCATGTGACCCTATCGTTAAGCGTATATTCTTCATTGCAAGAATTTTTTTTTAGTTAGAAACTTGTTGTCGGAGGTGCTGATACATTTACAGCGACTTAAATATCAATTTGATCCCTTGATCAACTTCCCTAATTATATAGACTTGAACAACTGATACCTCAAGATACTTAGATACTCCTTAGCCCCAGAGCCTTACATTTTTGTAATATGGAATAGATTAAAGAATTCATATGACTCACTCTCACTCGGTATCCCCCTCTCTTTCACGCTCTACTTTGCACTTTCCGTCTTCCTCTTTATATCCTTTTCCACTACGTTCTCACTCTAACTGTCCCTTTTCCTCTTTTTCTCCTGCTCCATCTCTTTCTCACTCTACATCTCCCTCACCTCGCCATCAAAATTTATTTCCATCTCAATCTAAATTTCTATTTTATTTCCTTTTCTTCGTCGCTCAACTACTCCATATCTTTCCTCTGCTCCCCCTTGTTAACTCCCTTCACTATTTTTCTTCTTTTTATTTCAACTACATAGAAACTCAGTGAACAAAAAATGTAGTGAGAGTTTGGAGTCACTCCTACAGACTTTTATTTTAGGTCATATCGCATGCCTTGTCACATTTGCTTCTGTAAAATAGATCTTTGATATTAGATTCTAGGTAGAAGACAGACAGCTCTAGCGCAGCCATCCATCGCTGATCACTATTTTGAGCACGTAACACGAGATGATGCGCATCAGATTTCCCTTAACAGTTTGCCCGAGATATTGAAACATGGTACTAACAGAAGTGAAAAGCGTTTCCTCCACCCTGAATACTCTGCTTGACAGTCTCTTATCGATTCAAAAGTTTCATATAAAACAACAACCCGCGACCCGCCTGAAAACATTCCCACAAAAGCCAGTTCTATCATACCGGAATGACTCGGGTTTTTATATCCGACCAAGGGCTGTTATGTCGACACTACCCTGTCTAACTTGTCACCCGCCTTTCAAAGTTTTGACCAGCTTTGGTGTTAAGAGCCAAGTCTTGGAAACACTGGGTATAAAAGTATATCAAATATTTCCTTTTTTCGTACATAAATCATTTTTCATCGCTTTGCCTTATTGCTGTACATTTGTTTTATGTACAATAATATTACAACATAACATGGCAATTTACTACCCGCACTTTTCTGTTGTTTTTATTTTTGCCATTTCAGTTCACCCCACATTTTCTTCAACAAAGCCTTCGGCTTTAATGAAATTAACTTGTTAAAAATTCAGATTTGCATTTAGTTCATCGAATTTCTGTCGATATGTTAGCATTTGTGGCATGCAACATTACAGCTGCATGCCGTATGTGGCAATAATTGGCCGCTGGTGGTAATGGAATATGGTTGCGATATTTTAAATTGTAACAAGCATGATCATGCAACTAAGCGCTAAGTAAGCCAATTGAAAAACTAATACAACAGTACATAAGGTTGAATGATCGAGGTACATGAAAGAAGCTCTGAGGTCAAAAAGCAGACGAAAAGGAGAGTTGGGTAAAATATTACAGATATTTTGATGTTTTTTTTTTGTTAATTGTAAGTTAAGTTGGGTTGAAAGAAATTGTTTTTTTTCCTTCATTTGCTTTTATTTCTCTATATATTTGTTCCTTTATCAGTTTTTTAATTAAAGTCAAAAATTATAGTTAAATAATAATTAGTATCATCAAGCTTACAAAATAAAAATAATGATGTTACTCAAGATTCAAATAGTCACCTAATAATAAACAAATAATAGTTCCAAGGAAAATATTGTTATTCCCAAATATTAAAAAACATAATAAAACTAGTGAGGAAAGGGCTGTCTCTGACTGTGCCGAAGATTTTATACCTTTCATTAATACGCACCACAGTTTTAAGTGTCCGATCCTTACTCACAATTAGTAAAAACTCTGCAAAAATTACAATTAAAAGATACATAGCCCAAACCCCATTTATCGGAACAATCGATTGTATGGGAGATACATGTTATGTAGATCCGCTCTGGCTGATTTTTCTTAAACACATTACATATATAACATGGACCAAACCTGCAAAGTTTTACGTTCCTAGCTTTTTAATTGCAACAGTTACAGGCCAAAATCCCTTTATCCCATCATGTGGATTCCGACAAATATTAATGCTTTACAAAATGGTTCTCACAAAATTTCATCGAGATATCTCTAAAACTGAGGAACTAGTTTGCGTTCAAACAGCTGATCGCCCTGATCATTTCGGTATACTTATTGGTGGGTCTATCTCTTCTTCTTCTCATACTTATAAACATCGGACCAAAGTTATAATACCATTTCATGTTCATGAGAGGTATAACTATAAAATAGAGCAATAGAAAATTGAATTTTTTCTACTACAAAAAATTACAAAATTAGTTCGACAAATCTCCGACTTTCAACTGTTTTTCCAGTGCACTCCCTGGACTTTCTCGATTAGGCTTAAAATTTTTTTTTTTTTTTTGCTTTTTCAAATAAAGCAAACTTGATCCATGACCAGAGAGATTTATTATTATTGAGCTCATTTATAGTCATGGATACTTAAAAAAAAATAAAGGATATAAATCCATTCCACCCTATTGATGTGTCGAATACTTCAAAATGTTTCGATGCAACGGAGGCTACAAATCGCTGAATCAATAGGATTTGTTATTTAAAAAACAACACATTTCCGATTCACTAACTATTTTCATAATTGAAAAGAACTTGAATCCTTAACTATGATAGACTACAAATAACATTGATTTGAGGATAAGGAACAAATTCTAAAGTCCTAATAAAATCCATACAACCAATAATCAACCTAAGCGGGCTAGGGGCCTAGAATCTACACACAGAGAAGGGCACTAAAATTACTACGCGAAGTTAAAGGGGTCGCGCTGGTAACAGAAGCTGTTAGTAAAGGAACGTAAGGGGTTCATTTTGAGAAAGACGGACATATCAATAGTAGTCCACAAAGATTAGGAGAGCGTTTTGTGCTTACAACAACAACAAAACAGGACTCGAATACACTTTATTACATTTGTTTTTTGGGATGTGGTGAATTCCCTAGCATCCAGACTTTTAAACGATGGCGTAACATGGTCTTTTTTACTTTTGTTTGCAAGCAAATACCAATAAATCCTTGGTGTATATATCTTCATCAAAAGAGTTGGGAGAGTTCGAATTAGCATATGGTCAGAACTTTGTCAGTAAACCGATTTATCCAGAGTTTTCAATAAGCGTATCATAACTCATTTAATCTGGTGAAAAGTATTACTACATGAGCTGTGGTCGTCAGAAGAACTCAAACAAGGTCATTTGAATCTAAGAGCAAGCGCTATGCAGGTAGTTGGAAAGATGTATAACGATATGCTCTCTTATTTCCCAAATGCACTTTATTTGTGATTTCTCTTATTCCCATTCTCCTCCTGGCGAAGACAATCATGACTGTCTTTCTTTAGTTGATATATAGTCCTACGTTAGTGCATTACCCGTTGGTCAGCATTAGTAGGCACCACTTCAACAATTTTGATAAGGCGCTATGGAATTTCTTTGTTGCGATGGACATAATGTTGTCCCTTCTCGAATAACATTATCAAGCGTTTCCAAGGCGAGGATTCCACTTTTTTTGAGCCTTTTGTAATGCTAGGTTACTTCTCTGAACCTAATGGCACTATATGTGGACTGTCTTCGAAAGGTTTATCCACGTCAATAAGCCAAATATCAGGCATACAATTTCTTAGAACAACTGGTACAAGACAGTAGCTGTCTGTCAGTCTCCATCCTGTAAATGTGATGATCAGTATATAAGATTATTTGCTGCATCGTGATCGATCCACAATTTTCTTAATTACGTTCATACCTTGATCTGTTGTTAGACTAATTCGTATGAAGGACTAGGCAAAGGAGTAGCCATATCTCTTTATTTCCTAAACTACATTTTCTCTTCTCTACACTTTTGCGATAAAGAACAGCGTCAAACAGCGGGCTTTGCATCTCCTTTTTCTGCAGAAAAGCCTGCAATGGATATTTGTATCACTTTCAATGAATAGGCTGTTAATGAGATACCAGTCTGATGGTGTCGGTCTAACAGGCCCACTTCCGAGCTCTGTTAGTTTTGGGTACACATTTCTGAAGTGAGCTGTTTGGTTGGTTGCTTGGAGTGGCGAGTCCCATGTGACACCAATAGCACTAATGCGCCGTGAATTAACCAATGTAAACTATTACAGAAAGATAGAGTGTTGCGACTCCCGCCCCCTATGTCTATGCAAAAAAAAAGTATAAGCTCCCAGGGACTCATGCCGCTAAGCTTGCAAAGGATCCCGGACAAGGGTTTCCTTAGAAATTTTATTCTACTCCAGCAGTGCGCTGGACAAACCCACAGCAGGTGCTTCACCGTCTCTTCCGCCACCGGAATGTTGCAATTGCGGCATGAGGCATTGTGCTCCAGACCCATCCGTGCCGCTTGCGCCCCGATAGTCCAATGCCCCGTGAGCACCATCTAAAATTTCAAAAGATTGTGTTCCGTTGTAGAAGAGTCACAGACTCATTGACACTTTGCAGGACCGCAAACGCTTCCACCTATCCTGAATTGAGCTATTAGCAAGGTCATTTGTTCAATAGTTTTCGGTCCTGCGGCAGGGGCCACCAGTTTTTAATATAATTTTGTTTATCTTTATCCTAGTTCAGGGCTTTATGAAGTCATTTTCCTTCATTTTGGACTATTACAGTTATTTTGCTTGGATAATCTGAGCTTCCTTCTCTATGTATCCCGTGCTTTTAGCTTTGCCAGCAATAGCGAGAGTTCCTCCTTTAATTAGTTTTATCATGGGAACCAATTCATTCACCATAGCTGATCCGAGTAATTATTAATAAAGTAAATAACACTTCTTTGACTAGCCCGGTATCTCAAAAAGACATCTTATGACAGGATGTGGTGAATACAACAACATTACCGATTGTTCCTAAAATACGCAACAACAACATATGAACTAGTGTCCGAACTGTGTTCACACACCCACACACATTTTGTTGGTCATTAATTTTATCAACTCTTACAAAAATACCTTTTAGGATTTTCACCAATAAATCTGTGGACTTATCTGCAATGCAATAAGCCATTTGACTGCAACATTTGCAAATTCCTGCTGCATGCCAGACAATACAAAAGACATTAAAATAAAGTGCACAAGTATAGACGCACATACGTTCCTACATTTCAGAGCGATATCCATTTGAAATGGTGGGGGCTTCACTATTAGTTTCTTAGCCCCAATGCAATACTACATTTAAAGAGATATGTTTGTACCCACATGCCCGATTGACTGTGCTCTAATGCTCGTATTTTGCATAAACATGCCAACAATTTGTTGTTGTTGTCACTTTAAAGCGCCATAAACATTTTGTCTGTAGTCGACAGTCAGTCAAATAGTCGCATAAACAACCAAAAATTGAATTTGAACATACACACTGACAGTCCGAGACTGCCAAGCAGCATTTAACTGACGGACAGATGAACTGGGCATGCAGATGCCTAAAAAAGCAAGAAATATTTACAAAAAGCACTCAAAAGGCAGACAAAAGCACCAAAAGTACCATGTAAGCCTGACAACACTGTCATCCATCAAGCCAAGCGTCGAGCGGTGAGCGCATGCGCACAAGTCAAGTGAAGCAAAAGTCAAGCAAATATGTTTGAAGGCGAAAAAACAATACTGCGAACAGACATAGAAACGCAAGCAAGTTAAACGCCAAATGGTGCATTGTTGCTGGCATCTTCATAAATTTCGAAAAAAAAAAAGAGAAAAAAACCCTGCACGTCTATCTTTGGGTGCAGTGAAGCTGTAACTCGATCTCCAGCACTTCAATGCTGTGTCGCAGAGTCAAAGCTACAACATTTCTAACGACACTTGACTACGTTTGCTTGTGCTATCGAGCTGACTGACTGCCGCGTTGCTGTGCCATCAAGAGATTTTGTGCTGCCTCCCACATCACCAACGCAACAACAACAACAATACAATGCAACACAAGTACAAAATTTAAATTTTTAAAAGCTTCAATCAATGCCAAACGCTGAGTGAAAAATTGACAATATGCGCCTTTGGCAACAGTTTGTAGACCAGTCGTCGCATTGGGCCAGCAGGTGAAACCACATAAAACGAGAAAAAGAAAAGTAAGGTGCCACACATACAAACGTTAACAATAAATTAACAATAGCAGCAACAGAAATTAAGCAGAAAGAAAACATGAAACAAAAACAACAACTGTTGACGACGTGCAGGGGCAGGCGCCGGCGCAGTCAGCGTACGGTTGCTAAAGCAAATGTATGCAAAGACGAGGAAAGCGTGTTGAAAAATGGAGCAGCAAATATGTACCCGATCCTAGATGAAAACCTCATTTCCACAAAAATAAGAAAGATGCCAAATGGTCGTAAAATAAGCTTTTATCTTTTTTCTTTTTTGTTCTACTAAAAATACAAATGTCACAACATATTTTTTTTTTCTTTTTTTTGTTGTAACCATACCTGCTAGTTCACTCTTGATTGCTAATTAATCAAAATTATATACTGCTTTCGTAATGACAAACCGAGACATTTCTGTGCTTAGAACTCGTCAAACAAAAGAAGGTAACAAGTAAATAGCGACGACATTCGCATTGGCAACGCTTCTACTCTGCTTCACTCTGAACCCTAAATAAACAACATCCAAGGTCTTTCCAACTAAGACTCAAGTACCTATTAAAATCAAAACTCCAATCACCATATTTAAATTACGAATAATATAAAATAAAATTCAAATTACAAATAAAACTACAGTGAAGATTACAATTTAAATTACAACTACAATTACAAAACGAGTTAGAAGAATAATAACAATTGCTATTAAAAGGGCAATTACATTAGCAATTGAAGGACATTTACAATAGAATTACAATTACAAAATGCCATTACAATTTATAATTTCAATTGCAGGTAGTGTTATAAATACAATCACAGTTACAATTATAGGCTCCATTACAATGACAATTGCAGTACCTATATTAATTAAAATTAGTACAACAAGTGGAATCGCAGTTAGGAAGAATCGTTTTCAGTTGAAGTTGAAGTTGTGGTGGAAATTTGTAATTACAAATACAATTACAACAACAAATATAATTATAACTAAGGCCGATTGCCTTAGTCGCTAGTGCCTCTCGCTAAGCAATATAATTATTTATAATTGTATTTCTAATAAATAAATAAAAATAATTATAACTATGTACAATTCAAATTTTATGAAATTTACAATTAAAAGTACATTTACAATTACAATTTAAGTTGAAATTGCAATTTCCAGTACAAAAACAATTACGAAAATAATTACAATTAAAATTACAATCACAGTTAAAAGTAACAATTACGATTACAACTGGAAACATAATTACAATTAAATTACCAATTACAATAAAAACAAGTACAGAATTTACAATTACAATCATAAGACCAATCAAATTCGGTATTTATAGTTTTTACTGCAATAACGCTACAATTTCAATAAAAGAAATTACCACTTCAAGTACAATTACAATAAGAATTGTGATTACAACTACTATAGTAAATAAAACTAAACTAACCACCATCCCAATATTAAATACAATAGAAATTGCTACAAAGAAACATTTTTAGTCACACTTACAATTACATTTGCATTAACAATTACAATTGCAACTACAAGTGCAAGTACAATTACAATTAAACATACAATTACAATTACAATAAACATAACAGTCGCAGTCACAATGACAATACCAATACAATTACATTTACATTAACATTTACAATTACAGTTGGATTACCAACTACAACTACAAGTGCAAGTACAATTACAATGAAAATTACAATTACAATTACAATAACCATTACAGCTAAGTTCCAAATACAATTACAGTAACAATTACAATTACTATTACAATTACATTTAAAATTACAATTATAACTACAATTACAGTTACAAATACAATAACAACTACAAATTTATGGATATATTTCCTTAGATCAAAAAAATATAATTACAATGTGGCAACACTGACTCCATAAGAAAGCGCCATACCCACTCCCTGCCAAAACATTTATTTCTTTTCGTATATTGCATGTCGATTGTTTACCTGGTCGCCCGTTTGTTTTGACTGACAGCCTAAACCATCTATTCAGCTATTGTTAGGAGTTTGTTTATAGTTTTTTTATTTTGTTTTGTTTATGAGATTTACTTCCATCATTCCTATTGTCTTTATAGTAATTTGTTGCTATTTTTGGTGATGTTGATGTTCAGTGCATTTTCGCTGATGCTTTTTGATTGAAATTTATTTTTATAAAATTTATTTTATTCCTTTTTATTTTATTGATAACCCCTTGTACTGCCATCACTCTTATGAATGCATAAAAAATAACTAAGCCAGGTGAGCTACTGAAGTGCTGTAAGATATTTTTTGGTTTAATACCCGCTGACTACGTGTCATAAAATATGTATTGCACGTTGTGCTAGTAGTTGCTAACAACAACAGCAACAACAAGAACAGCTAGGACAACAATGTGTAGTTATTGACCTATGAAGCTTCCGTGTTGGAATTTTAATTTATTGCACTGAAGTGGTATTATTATTTTGTTATTTATTTTGAGTGGGAAAAAAATTAAAAAGACCAAATTTTTAATTTTTTGTTTTTTTTGAAATGTTAGCTATTTGCGGAAACAAGCTCAATACATAGCAGCATAATCAATTTTAGTCAGACCGGGAAACATTAATCCTAATAATTTCAAAAGTCACAAAGGTTAAAGAACTTGATTAACATAAGATGAGCTTAAGAGATTAAAATTGTAATTAATAATGCATGCCTTGCTTGTAATTTGTATGGATTTTGGTAAAATGTGAATTTGGTTTATTGGAAGTTAAATTCTGGTTTGTTTTTAGTAATGCGCTTGCTTGTTTGGGGGAGCATTTGGTGCTTATTCCCTGTAATGAACTGATATGTGAGTTTAGAGATGGAAACTTTAGTAATGCAGTGGAAACAAAAGAGCCATGTGCCCGGGAATTTTTTAATTCAGTAATGGCTTTTAAAATACCTATTACATTCATTATCATCAAATTTACTTTTATTAACATTTTTTTTACGATTTGGTTGGATGCAGAGCAAGGTAAGAACTGACATTGTAATGGTTACAGTGACTGTAGCCTAATACTTGATAGTGACCGGAAGTGCCACAGTGATCGCTGAAGTGATTAAGAATGGAACTATGACAGTGAAAATATTTGACACAATAATCATTGCAGTGGTAGAAACATGAGCGTGACTGAATCTTTAAAAGTGACCAGTATTTTGTCCGCAACAGTAACAGTGACCGTGACGGGGAGCATGATAGCGACAGTGACCAAGAACTAAGACAACATGAAGCACAAGAAAGTACTTACGGGCTTCTAGCAAATAATCGGTTGACCTGAGTATTCCCAGCGGTTGTGAAAGTGAACTTAAGAGGCAAAAGTATTGTGAGTCTCAGAGTGAACGTGATAGCGGAACTAGAGGAGACAGTGACAGTCTCATGCAAAATCGTTTATACTGCAAGCTTCACGTATGTTCAGCTATTATTTCTCTTAAGGCTCCTTTTTTTAGGTTAGATCTGGCCACAATCACCGAAGCCGGGAGATGGGGCACTGTCGGAAGTTTTTCATAGGTTCGCGCTCCTACTCTACATTACATTTTGAATACGTCCGTTGAAAGGAAAATGTCGAATTTCTGTATGACTTCCCCCTCATGCCGTTCCTTCCTCTAAGGGGAGAGGAATATAAAAGATTGTATTATTATAGAAGTGAAATAAAGGCCGTATTTAACCCATTTTTACAATGGTTTTTCTTAACTTTAAAAAAATATTTCTAATTTATATTGGTTATGGTGACCAAAAACAGTATTTCTTATGATAATGGTTGAAAATTCTCAAAATAGTATAAACTCCATTTCGCGTAACCTTCTTGCTCAAAAAAAGAAACAAGTGAGGAAGTCGAGGTTCGGGTGGAAACGAACATTATATACCTAGTAGTGATCTATTAATGCATACCAATTTACGCAGGTCTATATTAATACTTTTCAGTTGGTATTATAAAGCCAGCTGATTGTTTTCAATAAAAACACTTCTGTTATGAGGTTTGAGGGGTAAATTAATTAAAAAATATATACATAAATGTATGGTGCGATATACAACAGATATATCATCATAAACCTTTTGAAAGATTTTTGAGCCGAGCTTCCCTTTCAATTTGTGGTGTGCCGTTTTGCATTTTTCCTACAAATTGGCAAGACCTACAGATTTTTGCCTACTTCGAACGGCATCTACAAAGGAGTTGAATTTTTGCTGAGAACCTTCCATGACAGAAAGACATTTGGAGAGTTTTGCGAAACCACTGCCGAGGGGTGACCCCGTTTTGAAAAACTTTTTTCAAATCACTTTTGATGTTACCTGTACCAGGGCTCGAACCATGGACCTTCGGTGTGGTAGGCCGGCAACACTACCTTCACACCACGGCGGCCGCCATTAATTTATTTGTATATAAATAGCTTCCCTACCACCAACTGCTAACCACATTTTTTGCAAAATACCAACACATGCACATTTTATGTTTGGAAAATTTGCGTTCAAATAGACAGACGGACAGACAGACAGACGGACGGAGAGACGGACATTACTAAATCGACTCAGCTCATCGTCTTTATTATTTCAGTTTACTTATTATTACTTCTCTTCTTCTTCTCATACTTACAAACATTTCATGTTAATGAAAGGTATGAAAATCAAAAAAGGTATTTAACTTCCCTATTGCAATGGGGTATTAACAACTTGCCCGGATATTTTACTGGTGTGTTATCCGATTTGCTTAATTTTTGGCAGGAGTATACTACATACTATTGAGAAGCAGCTTACCAATTTTGATTAAAATATATAGTTCAAACTACAAGCAATCGCCTTTGAAAATAGCAGAATTTTTATTCTTACAAGTGGGCGGCGCCACGCCTACTTCCCTAAAATCCAAAAAATTGTTTACGGTTGAGTTTTGCCTAAAAATCTTATTGATATAGCTTACATGGTTATAGAAATATCGCTTTTTACATTTAATTAAAAATTTACATTTTACAAACAAATTTTTCATAACTATGATAAAAAACTAGGCGTGGCCGTTGAACGATTTCGCCCATTTTTACAACAAACATTTACCTTAACATGTGCAACATTTTCGCCAAATAGCTTTTCGATAAATCAATTTTTGTCGGAAATATGACATAAAAAGTGTTGTGGAATAATCCACTATAAAAGGGACGGACCAAGCCTATTTTCAAAAATTTATATTTTTCGACTATTTTCCCTCACGGACACTTTGAAAGTGAAATAGAAATTATATAAAGCTTTTGTACGAAAAGTTATTGCCTACTAAATATATCTATGATCCTTTTCAAAATCTTTCGTGTAAAAGTGGGCGTGAACCTTTACCGATTTTTCCTGGAACATTTCTTGCAACCCTGGAAACCTGCGTGTTGAATTTCGTTACGATATCTTGAACGGTTTTTGATTTATGTTTAATATTATTTCTAAATTTGACTTAATCAAAAGTCGGCGGTGCCACTCCCATTTTAAAAAATTTCTTGAAAATTTTATTTTCTGCCTTAACATTAATGTACACACCAAATTGTATCCTTATAAGTGTATTATGTACTGAATAATCACTTTTTTTGTATTTTGGAAATATTCTATATATAAAAAGTGGGCAAGGCAAATACAAATACGATTTAGCCCATTTTAAATAGCGCTCGGAGATGAGTGCCAAGGAACCTGCATACCAAATTTCACTAAGATATCTCAAAATTTACTCAAGTTATCGTGTAAACAGACGGACGGAAATGGCTGAATCAATTTCTTTTTTCGTCCTGAAACATTTTGTTATATATAAGTCAATATCTATCTCGATCCGTTTATGCCGTTACATACCACCGTTACGCGACTAAAGTATATCTTGTGTGCGTAGCATTACTAATTATAAAAATATAAGTTATTTTAAGTCCCTGATATCACAGGCTGAGTCCCATCTTCCAAAGTTTAAGTGGGAAGACGTTTCCTTGAAAAGTAGGTCGCTGGCCGCATGTTGCATATTACGTTCAGACCCTCTCTTGAGCATGACTAATTCACTACTGTGATCGCACCACAGGTAGCTCGCTAAACTTTCCTTAAATTGTTGCCCATGTAGTTCTCCTTGACTACTTTGTATATGCATGTATTTTACAGACGTACAGAGCCCCATAAGCCTACTTGACGTTATGCTCTATATTAACCTTTCAGATCAAAGAGATGCAACTCTTTACCATTTAGAGTATTGCGACGTAAACTTGGGACTTTCGTCCTAGTGGTGAAAAGCACTAGGTTTCTATGTCTTTGAGGAATTCACGCTTAGCCCCGCTGTTCCCACGTATCTACTTAGCGTCTTCAGTGTTCCCTACACGATTAAGGCATATCCCAATTATCTGCTTAGACCTACATTTTAACTGCACTCCTGTTTTAAATTGCAAGGAGTAGAAAGAAGTTGGTGCTGTGAAACAATATACATAACTATGTTGAGTGGCAAATTTGTTTTTTTTTTTTTGTCAAGAAACTGGAAAAATGTAGACGCTTTCTAAGCGGCTTTGTGTTATAAACAGTGATATAAAAATTTTTTTTAAATCTATCACCAAATAGGCGCATGAGTTTTTGATTTGGATTTATTAATAATAAAAAACCTTTCGTTTAAAATAAAAAAAATATATATTTTAGATCAAATATTTTTATATTTAAATAAGTACTAGATGTTTTCTTAAACAACTTATTTACTTTTATTACCCCAAACTAAAACAGCGAAAATTATTGGATTAAAAAAATTCACAAAATTGGTAAATTCGATATCTTTACGACTCGGTCTTTTAAATATTGATGCTTAATATTGATTTGCTATGCCAAATTTCTACAATGTGTTAAATATAAAATAACGCGAAACAAATATTAACACAACAATGTATTATCGACTTGACAGCATAACTAAACAGATTTCTTGATTAAGTGAAAGTTTGATAAGTCAATCTGTTCATATTTATGCAGTAAATCGAATCTTTTATCAACATAATGCATTTGAAAGCTTCAAGGAATCTTTAATGAAGTAAAGCACCTGGATATTTAAATAAAATAGCAACGCAAAGCAAAATAAACTACACGACCAAAGTAAATCCCCTGCAAATGGAAAATCTACCATTGTATCGGCAACCAGCATAGATTTTTCTTACCAAAGCAGATAGAAGAGCGAGTCTAACAGTACCGAATACCCTGTTGAATAGCAGAAGCACCATGATAGTGCATTTTACTGATTGCAAGAAAAAGTTTTAAATTCACTTGCAAAACTTGAATAAATAGCATATGAGTGATATTTGTAAAAAAAAAACAATTATCAAACAGCAGAGCCAAAAAAACAACCGACATCCGCAACTCCTTTGAGACAGGTGCACTAGGAGGCGCATCCACTGCAGTTGCTGCATTGCGGCAGTAAATGTCGAATACTTTCGAATGGAAGATGTTTATCAGTGCACTTTTTATCTGCTTTTGTGCTTTGGCATAATTTTGTATTTCATGTTTATTATTTTTTGTTATCTGCTTCATTTCTTATGCACAAATTGTGAGCTTAAGAGGCAACAAAATTTGGTTAGATAATGTGGCGGAGCAAAAAAAAAATTTGCAGATTTTAAATGAGTAAAAAAGTGGGAATAATAGAACCCTTGAATGATAAATGTATTGGCGAGAGGTATTGATAAATTAAGATTAGAAAAAAATATATATTGTAAGTTTGACGATTAATATTTTTGATTTTAATAAAAAGAAAAAAATTATAAGCAGAGAATACATAACGCCTATAGTTACGGTATTATTTCGAAAACAGCCCGGATTTCTCGCCAGACTGATTTGCAAAGTTTTTGCTATTACAAAAGTACTTGAACCCGCACTCCCTACGATATATGTACATAAATTTTTCCTTTTAATCTTATCTGTTATCTGCCAACAAATGTTCAAGATTTTATGTATGTAAATCATGGCTGGACTTTTGGTTTTGTATATTCTTCTTTCTATTTTCAGATGAGGTTATTGTACGTTGAACCCGTATTGTTGATATTATTCTTTCATTATTTGCTATTTTAAATTAAGACCTTGACATTAATTTTAAGTGGTATATCATTGCGAAGTTAAACTTTTTAGTACATATCTTATTTTTACTTTAAAAAACGGGAAAAAAGGAAAAACTTTTGTGAGGTCGACCGTGCAAGAGGAGTTATCAAGATTGAGGTTTTCTGATTTTACGTTTTGCATTTTATAAACTTCTGAAAAACGCAAAAATCAATCTAAAAAACAATAAAAATAAATTCTCTAATGGCTTGTAGTTTGACATACAAACATTCCCTGGAAATGCATTCCAACCAGAGTATTACCAGCTAACTGGATTTTATGGCTTGGAAAATGCCAACCGGTTCCGTGGAATTGTACGATGAAAAACTACTGGTTGCCCACTGAATCTTTTTTGTTGTTAAAAACCCTACCATTAGCTGAAAGGAGGGTAAAAAACCAGTATACGCTTGCTTCTATTTCGCCCATGTTCTATTATGTATTAAAAATTGTTGGTACCCACATGTGAGTCAAGTTATCTGGAAATCTTTTCATCACAAGAATACAAGATTAGATGACCACTTCCAAGAGTGGCTTTGGAAAGTTTAGAGTAGAGCAATTAATATTGTTCGAGCACCGTGTAAACCTCGGGAGCTTTTACTAAAATATTGTGCCTTCTTAGTGCGTTTTATTGTCAGGCAAGGTGCGACCTTACTCATCTGGGAGTTTTCGTTCTCATCCCCTCTTTTCCCTGTTTTCTTAAACATTCATGATATCTCTCTCACTTCAAAGTCATGTGCCTATCTAGCACTATCTCTTTCAGTTGTTGGCTGCAATATCGCTGGTGGCGTGAGTTTGATTACGCTGGAGATTTTACATATCCGATAATATAAGCCACAATATACAGATTACGTAAGCATATTTGTATTTGTTACATAGTGTTTAAACATATTGTTTGTTGATTAATTTAAATAAATAAATACTTTTTATTTTGAAAGAAATATTGCAACTTCTTTTCCAAACACCTTTATATGTATTTTATTTTCAATTTAATTGTAATTAATCGAAGCCGGTGAACCGTCACTGGTAGTGCCACTAGCGACAGTAGAATTCATATGGTGAAATTCGCTATTAAAACTAAATATGTTCCTGATTATTTCTTTGGCATTAATTTTCTGTTGTTCTACTTCCTTCTTCATCCACTCCATTTTTATCGCTTCGGTATTAGATAAATAATATATGTACATTTGTATGCTTTCGATTAGTTTAGACCAGGTATCGATTATTAATTATCACATTCGTCGAAACTTGACTATAAATTACAAATTATCAGCTGATATCATTTGACATTTCCCAGCTTGCATTGAGGTTTTGGTTTTTACGCCGTTGTATCGACTTTTACCGATTTTATAAACCACGAAATGGATCCATAAGCAAAGCAATGGCTTCCGGCTCTATATTTTAAATTTTAACAAAAAAAAAATTTTTTTAATTATTATTTTTGTTTTTACTTTTAATAGATTTCATATTAATTATTAAAATAGTTTGTTTGTTTTTTTTTTTTTTAATTTGAATCAAACACAAAAACTAAGAGACAGAGGTTTTCTTATGGATTTCCAAAGATGCTAGACTTTTTCATCAGAGAAATATTCTCACGTTCTATTAACCGTTATACTATCAGAACGATAGATTTGTCGTCAGCTTAACTACGATTTCTGTTCAGTTTTGAGCTTCCTATAACAATTTAGAAAAACTATTAACTCTGATTTTGCCAGAAAACGAATTTGTGCACGGTTTATCTTTATATATTTATTTTTCACTTTTTCCCCTTTTTCAGGATTTTTTCAATTCACAATTTTTTGCTTCGCTTAACGGCTCCTGATTGTAGAGAAGCGCACTGGTATTGCTAGCTGTCACATAGCCGCGAGATAATCATGTTTGCAGTATTTTATAAATTGCATTCTGCAGTATCAATAAAGTAGCAACAACATTGCAAAACGCAAAAGCAATTGCCAATAGGTCGGCTCTTTTATTTATGTAAAATAGAGGAATGAAAATTTCAATTGCATTTCATTTGCGCTCTTCAATCGCCAGTCAAATGTTTGCTGATCATTGTTGTTGTTTCGCCATTAATAGTATTTAGTGAAGCTAAAAAGCCACCTAGCAACAACAGTAGTGACAGCAGCTGTTGCGTATAAATAACTTTATTATGATGGTTAAGAGTATTGCTGCAATAACAACAATAGCAACAACAAAAAGTACTCGTATAGCAACAATTGCCAGTTGGCGCGTGAAAACACAAAATCCTCTGCCATATCTGGAAAAGGTGGAGAGCAGAAAGGCGTGGGGGCTGTTAGATTGGCAAATACACAGCTAGGCAGGCCACACTTTAATGGGCGATTGAGTTGAATGATAGTCCAATTCAGCTGGCGCACAGTTTGCTGATACGTGAATGCAGATATGAGGAGGTGAACCATTTGAAGCCTTTGGCTAGCCGTTTTTTTTTTTTAATTTCCATTACAACTACATGCATTAAAATCATAGCTAGTATTTGATGGCCATCAGCACACATTTGCACAGCATCTAATTTCATATCTCAGTTGGCATCATATCACCATTGTGTAGTGGCATAAATGCGCGTGCGTGCTTTGATTTGGAGTTTGCATTTTCAGTGGCGCTTTAATGGGACTGCGTAAAAGTGTTTTGCGGCCAGGAAACGTTTCATTGTTTATTGTGCTGTTATGTGTGAGAGTTTGTGCCTTGGCAATAAAGCATAATTTCAGTAAACTGACCACAAAGTGCTACTGCT
The DNA here is from genome assembly GCA_949987695.1 of Merzomyia westermanni. Taxonomy (NCBI): domain Eukaryota; kingdom Metazoa; phylum Arthropoda; class Insecta; order Diptera; family Tephritidae; genus Merzomyia; species Merzomyia westermanni. Next base: position 18,252,923 of record OX465288.1, on the reverse strand, counting down.
TGCTGCCTTATGGTGCACTGTGTGATGTTTTGAACAGAATTTGTTTGATATTCAAAATTTCGCCAGCGGTTGGCGGGGAAGCAGGTATCCAAGGATTTTCAATTCATATAAATATGTATACAATAGTGAAAAAGAAGTAGTAGAGAAGTAGTATTTGTAAAATTTCCAAAAAAATTATTTGCTCAACATTTCGTTGTGACCATAGTTTCAAAGGTTTTTTTTATACCTTTCATGAACATGAAATGGTATTATAACTTTGGTCCGATATTTGTAAGTATGAGAAGAAGAAGAAATAGGCCCACCAATAAGTATACCGTAATGATCAGGGCGATGAGCTGAGTCGATTTAACCATGTCCGTTTGGCCGTCTGTCTGTTTGTACCAAGCCTAGTCCCTCACTCTTTGAAACATCTTGATAAAATTTGGTGTGGGGCCGTCATTTTGCATGAGATTAATCATCTGTCGGAATCAGCAAGATCGGAGCAATAAAACGCATAGCTCTCATACAATCGATAGTTCCGGTAAACGGGTTTTGGCATATAATTGTTGCAATTAAAAAGCAAGGAACTTAAAATTTTGCAGATTTGGTAAATATTATATACGTAATGTGTGTAGTGAAACTCACCCAGATCGGACCAACATAACATATAGCTCCCATACAATCTATTGTTCCGATAAATGGGGTTTGGGCTATGTATTTTTAAATTATCAGTTTTGCAGAGTTTTTACTAATTGTGAGTAAGGATCGGACACTTAGAGCCGAGATGCGTATTCATGAAAGGTATAAAGTCTTCGGCACAGTCGAAGACAGCCCTTTCCTTACTTATTTTTTGTGTGATTTGGCATATGGATATCTTAATCCCTCTAAATTTGTATCGCATTTTATTGACTTTAAATGCTTTGTAGCAACTGATATGTCACTCTCAATTTCGATACTTATCGATATCCTTTATTACTATTATTCCTTAGCTTTTGACCTATATTTCTGCATATCAATGTTTATAATGCATAAACGATATAAAATCAATTAGACATTTAGAGAAATTAATTAAGATATTTAAAGAACTTAATTGAGAATATCGATTTTTCGACTGCTTTCGCTGTTTGTCAGTTATTGATTTATGTCGATAATTATCTGTGTTATCTCTATAAATTTGTATCACTTCCTATTAGCTTTAAGTGTTTTGTAGCAACTAATATGTGGCTAATTATTTCTTTACTTATCTGTTGCTTTCGATATCAATAACTTCTTTGGATTTTATAGATTGTTTGGACTTATATTGCTCCCTATCAACATGTGCAAAAAATATAATCAGTTCGATATTTATATATTTTAATTAAGTTAAACAGTTTTCAAATATATTTTTTATGTTTATCGATTTTTTTTTATTGGTTTCCTTGTTCGTCGATAAATATCTGTGCTATCTACTTGGATTTAATCCTATGGCCATTTTGAGCTCTACAAATTTGTATCGCATTTTATCAGTTCAATAACTTTTTGTTTGCTGTCGATACTATCAGACTATATCGATTGTGTTCCA